>CAUIWU010000006.1:792500-1125000 GCA_962446985.1 Xyrichtys novacula
ACCCGGGATGTGACACTTGTAGAGTCCTTCATCGGCCTTTGAGACGTTATAGATGCTGATGTTTCCCACGTAGCCGCTCTCTTCTATAAAAGTGTTATTTTTATAGAAATCGGCCTGATAAGGAGATAGCGTCTCCTTGTTTATACAGCTGAGAGTCACGTCTTCTCCCTGAACCACAGGAGCAGCAGGACTCTTCAGGATCACCGAGCCGGCTGAGAAAGAAGGAAGTTTGTAAAGATCTGAGATCTAGACATGTTGAACTTTAAATGTCTTCATCTTCACCAATCATGTCTGAAAGTACCTGTGACCGTGACGTTCACGGGGTCACTCCTCGCCTCCCCGTCAGCTTCACAACAGTATTCGCCGCTGTCTACTTCGTAGGCGTTTCTGATCAAACAGGGCCCCGTCGACGTCTCCCAGTGTGGACGACATATTGTTTTGAGTCCAAAGACCTTCCTCATCACCCTCCACTCAGAAAAACCACCAAAACCGACGCAGTCGTAAGAGATCGGGTCGAACTCGAAGAACTGGAGGCTGTTTGGAACGATGAGCAAAAATACAGCACCTGAGAAAAGACGCGGAAATCAGCCGGGGTCGAATTTAACAACGTTAAAGTTTAAGGTTTTAGCAACACTAACTTTCTCGGATATTTAAAGTGTTTTATTTCCGAGCGGCTTACCCGGTTCATCGGCACAGTCACAGAGCAGATCTCTTCCACTGAGAAGCATCAGCGCGAACGTCACTGTAGGAACAAAAATAAAGTGTTTACCGTTTTTATCTGATTAAAAGAGTCTCGTGGACAGACTCGGTACTCACTGGTTTTAATGCAGAGAGTGGAAACCTCCATGTTAAGAAGCTGCTGAGTGTCTGAACGTAACCGTGAGAGACAGACGAACTCAGTAATCGATGTGTGGGAACTTCCTCTCTGCGGCCTGTTTGTGGTACGAGTTTGTTGTTCAGTTTCAAGACTTATTTAAAGAAGGACCACGAGAGAAACAAAGAAGCAGTCGGTTTATTTAACCGACTCGAACGACATTTAGAGTCAGGAGAGGAGGAGTTTGTCAAAGAGAAGAAACTTTCTCTGTCTTTATCTGACTTGTTGGATTAAACAGCGTCGTGTTTTATTTTAACAGTCGAACGTGTGTGAGGTGAACTCTGAATGTTGAGTTTTTCAGTTTTATTAAACTTCAGTCTGTAAGGCGATGGAATACAAACCTCAGAGATAACGACGATACAATAAAACCAGAAAACTGATTTTTTTTTTTTTACTCTTACCCCCAATTTCCACCGCATCCAGAATGGCTTAGAAACGGCAGTATCCACGATCGTAGCTGATCGTAACCATTCAAGTTAACGTGTCAACTTCCACCGGCTTCTTTCCACTGGGGATCACCAAATTCCGCAGCTGATCACAAGAGTTCTATTTTTTCTGGACGCTGGAGCATGCCGGATAAATTCAGCTGATCTGATTGGTTGGAAATATTCAAACTCGGTCTAATGGGGCGCGAGTAGAATCATCTACTCGCTTCATTCGCGCGAATGAAGCGAGTAAATATTATTCATTCGCGCGAATGAAGCGAGTAGATGATTGAATAATATTTACTCGCTTTATTCGCACGTTAACGGTAATCCCTGCCAGTTCAACCGGCCGGATCAAGTGATAGACTAAGATTTTTTACAATTTACCAGGTGATCCGACCTCCTCGCTCACTTTTTATTCTGTTTTTGGTAAACGAAAGAAAAGGTATCTTATAATTTGGGGCACCGACCCACTCTGCACCCTATGTGCTGATAAGTATCCGCTCAAATTGAGACATATTCAACTTCCGCCCAATTCGCGTCATTCGTGCCGTCGAAGTCGTAGGAGCGTCTGATCGCATCTTTGCAAAACTTGCTGCTGTTCCAGATCAGAGCCGTTCCAGATGTGGTGAAAATTAGGGGTAAATGTACAAAACTACGACGGAGTATTCGGGCCACATTAAGAAAAAAAAAATTGGACACTTTGAGATTAAAATCATTACTAACAGAAATAAAGTCATAATTAAGTAATTACCAACGAGAATAAAGTCAAAATAAAGTAATTTCATTTAAATAAACTTCAATATATGCAGAAATGTAATATTTTGGCACATCAGCACCACATTATCACAAGTATATTAGTAGTAGTGGTTTATTACGACACTATTCTCGTAAGTAAATACTTTATTCCAACTTAATTCTCATTAGTAATAAGTTTAGTATGACTTTATTCACGACTTTATAAGGACTTTTATTCTCATAAGTAATGATTTTCTATGACTTTATTCTCGTAAATACTTTGTTACGACTTTATTTTTGTAAGTTATCACTTTAATCAAACTTTATTCTGTAAGTAATGATTTTATTACGACTTCATTCTCGTTTGTAATGTTTAATTCTCTTAAATTAATGACTTTAATCTCTAAGTTTGAGTCTTAAGTCTTAATTTTTTCTTCTTAATGTAGCCTCAATACTCTGTCACATGAGACTGAATCTAACTACTGAAACCTACAGGGCGGAGGGGTGCATTATGGGTATTTAAGTATCATCTCACATGTTCTTCATACATGTGTGTGTTTCATTGTGTGTATTTGTTGACATTATTTAAGTGATTGTAAAATACTTATTTATTTTCATGTTCTTGAAGTTCTGCTCGTGTTCCTGCCGCAGAGTCGAGACTGTTCCTGTAACGACTCTTTATTTGGGTCAAAGTCCATCCAGAGGACTTTGGTAGAGCAGCCGGGGCGAGTCACCCAGGTACGCCACAGGTAAGCTTTTTTTTTTTTTCTTTTTAAATAAAAGGAAAAAAGTTTAAAAAAAGTTTAACTATATATTTCAAAGGGTTTAAATGAACTTAGACCTGGTTTTAACCGAGTCTTTGTGTGAGTTAGCTCTTCTTTGAGACAAACCTGAAACTCGAGTTACGAAGCCTCTTCAGTCGGGAGAAACTTAAAGAATCTTTCAGTGTCTTTGTTGGTTAATGAGTCTGTTTGGACTCGACCTCATTCAGTATTTTACATTTTTTTTATGTATTTCATCTGGAGTCCTGGTTTGTGATTTTTTTTATTTCTATCTTGTCTTATTCAGAAAAGTTTCAGGATGTTTCACAGTCGGAGTCGATGGTCCCATAAAGATCTCAGTACTTTGGTGTTTTATTACGCTGCTGTCGGTCTTCTCACCCACTGTGGAGGTAAACTTTAAACACCAACTCCTTTTTTTTATGGTTAATGATTGACGCAGGTATTCACAGTCGTGGTTATCCTTCATCTACTAACCCTGCCGACATAGAAGCATTTAAAAAATGTCATATAAAGACAGGTGCTGATCTGATTGGTCGGACATATTCAAACTAAGTCTTATGGGGCGTTTAAACCAAGCACGAGTAAATCATCTACTCGCTTAATTCGCGTGAATGAAAAATATTTACTCGCTTAATTCGCGCGAACGAAAAATATTTACTCGCTTAATTCGCGCGAACGAATGATATTTACTCGCTTAGTTCGCGCGAATGAATAAGATTTACTCGCTTAATTCGCACGAATATCAACGGTAATCCCTGCCAGTTCAACCAGCCGGATCAAGTGATAGACAAAAATTTTTTACAATTTACCAGGTAATCCGACCTCTTCGCTCACTTTTGATTCCGGTTTCAGTAATCAAAAGAAAAGGCATCATATAATTCGGGGCACCGACACACCGACACGATCAGTTTGTCTCTTCCATTTTAGATACAAGTGAACAACCGTTCATTTTCATACGTCACCTAGCAACCTTCGTGCTGATTAGTTGTGCTCAATTTGAGACATATTCAACTTCCGCCCAATTCGCATCATTCGCGCCGCCAGAGTCGTAGGAGCATCTAATCGTGTCTTTGCGTTGACTTAGCATGTAATTCATTCGCGCGAATGATTTTACTCGCGCTGGGTGTGTGGAGATAGTAACCCCCAATCTCCACCTTCATCCTGATCGTCCCCTAAAAGGTCGTATCCTCCGATCGTAGCTGATCGTAACCATTCAAGTTAACGTGTCAATTTACACCGACTTCTTTCCGTTCCTCTGCGGATCGCCGGACTCATCAGCTGATCACAAGAGTTCTATTTTTTCTGGACGCCGGAGCATGGCGGATAAATTCAGCACAGATTAACCCGTGCTGGAAAGGAAGTCGGGCACAGACACAAAATAAAACATCCGGCTTCTTTTCAAAATAAAACCACAACCTCTCACTTGTTCGGACGGAGACGAACAAGTGAGAGGTTTTTAGACGTCATTTCACCCCGATGACACCATGGATGAGGAGATGCTGATTCTAGAAGTCTAGAAGTAGATTTCCTCCTCTGGAAGGACACAATCTACTGCTTATATGGTTAGCCTCTGTTGCTAAGAGACAACTCGTTATCATATGATTGCACGTGAATTCGCAGGTTCTTACTGTTGTCTGTAATCCGCCACCAAATTCGCCTTACAAACGGATCCAGTAGGAATTGGCGGACAGTGAAAATTGCCGCTGTTCCGAACGCTGAACCGTTCGGGTTGCGGTGGAAAACCCGGGTAAGAAGGAGAAATGAAGATGTAGAAGAAGTTGTTGAAGATCTGATTTGTCTTCTCCAGGTGAGGCGGAGATGATCGGCTCTTCCACGCCTCTTCTCGCCATGGTTGGAGGTGTCGTGGTTCTGCCCTGCCACCTGAAACCACAGGCGGACATCAGCGCTCGCACTCTGGAGTGGGCTCGGCTCGACCTGAACCCCAGATTTGTCCACGTGAGACGCGACGGTGTTGATCTGCTGGTCCAGCAGAACCCGTCCTTCGTGGGTCGAACCTCATTGTGGACTGAAAAACTGCAGCGTGGAGACATGTCTCTGACTCTGTCCAAAGTGAAGCTGTCTGATGAGGGGAAGTACAGGTGTCACGTCCCAGAACTGGGAACGTCCACGGTTCAACTCAGACTGGGTAAGTCTACTTCCATATCAGGACATCATTTTTAAATTTGGAGTGGACAAAGGTCAGTTTTCAGTGTTTCCTGTTTTATTTTGTAGGAGCTGATTCCTTGTTTTCCCTCCCTTGTTAATCACCCATGAGTCTCACCTGTTGCTCGTCTGACTAAATCTATTGTTTGAGCATTGTCCTCTCCTCTTTGTGTTTAGGTGCTGCTTCCTCTCCTGTTATCGTCATAAAGAACATTTCTGATGGACAGGTGGTTCTACAGTGTGAGTCTAAAGGCTGGTATCCAGAACCTGAGGTACTGTGGATGGATTCTGATGGAAACCTCCTCCCTGCTGGACCTACAGAGACACTCAGAGGTCCTGATGGTCTCTATACCGTCAGCAGCAGAGTGACTGTGGAGAGGAAACACAAGAGCACCTTTACCTGTCGGGTCCAGCAGACAAGCATCACCCAGACCAGAGACACAGGAGTCCAGATTGAAGGTTCGTGAGGGAACTTTTGTGGAATTTAGACCTGACTCAGCAAGAAAAAAAAGACATTTATAACCATAAATGTAGGTGTACTTTTATATACATATCTATAGGTATATATACAAACAGAAGGAGACAGAGAGTGAAACATTATGAAGTTACAACAAACTGATAAATAGAAAAAACTTATATATTTTTTTCCTTAAACTGACATGTTTTCAATACTTTGAATAAACTTAAAAGTAAATAAACAATATAATTGGAATATTAAGATATATTTACAGGAAAAATAAATGATTATTAAAACTATATAACTGGATAAAAGTTAATGTTATAATCCAAACTGTATCTGAAAATAAAGTGTATCTATAATGAAGCTTACATGTCAAGGTTGAACTTGAAACTTTATCCTAAAAAGGGAAAATTTTGTTTTGCCATCAGCAGGGAAACATAAACAAACAAACAAAAAAAAAACACGAACAAAAAACTAATTAAAAAATACAAAACAAAAACAAAACAAAAAATGAAAAACAAATTAAAAACAAATAAAAAAAAAAATAAAAAACAAATAAAAATATAAAACACATTTTAAAAAATTACAAAATACAAATCAAAACAAAAAAATTCAAAACACATAAAAAACAAAGACAAAAAATGGACAACCAAAAAATTAAAAAATAGATAAATAAATAAATAAAAAACAATAAAAAACAAAAACATAACAATAAGACTCGAGACAAAATTATTCACCCAAAACAAGAAAAAATAGAGATAAACACAGACTTATTTTCAGAGTTAGACTAATAAAACAAAAAGTATGGAAAAAAGTTAAATATTGCATTAACAGTGATTGGTGGATCTTGTATTACACTTTGCTTTTTTGTGACTTTATTATTTATTTATTTTCTTATTTTGGACATCTTTTTTTTTATCTCACATGTTTATCATAAAAATATATCAATGAAAATAAAATCTCTAAATATTTTAATTTAATATCCTGTTTGTCATTTTAGATGACATCTGTGCCTCTTCCTCTCATTACGTCGCCCCCATCGTGATCCTCTCACTGGTTTGTCTGGTTCTCTTTGGGGCCGTTTTTTATCTTTGGAAACTGGGACAGAAGAAAACTGGTAAGCTTTGATTTCATTTCTTTTTGTGTGAATTTATTTATTTATTTTACTTACTTTTTTCTGTTGTCATATATGTGCTGATAAGGTTTCATTTTAGACCAAAACAATAGTAAAATATAAATTTTTAACTAAATCTATCCTGTTACTTTTTTTACTGTAAACAGATAAGATCAAAAAAGGTGAAAGAGAGCCGCTCAACGAAGAAAGTGAGAATATGAAGGATAAAGCTGAAAAAAAGTTACAGGAGAAAGAGGAAGAAAGGGACAACATACTTCATGTGATTTCAATATTAAACCATCAGAGGAATGAACTGAAGAGCTTAAAAGGAAAACTTGTATCAGAGGTAAAGGAGGTCGAGGAGGAGCGCAGGGAGAATGAGAAGAAACTTGATAAAGTAAGAAAGGGTCCCTTTGTTTGGGACAAAGACGCCAAAGAAAACTCTTTTTTAAAGACCAAAATGGACCTGGAAAAAAAAAGGACGGAGCAGATAGAATCTTTACAAAACACTGAGATTCGACTTCAGAAAATAAACAATATGATTTCTAAGATGACAGAGAGGAAAGAAAAAGTAGAAAACCAGATTAAAAAACTGTCAAATGGGAAAAATGAGCAGGAGCAGGAGGATCATCAGGAGGAGGAACATCAGGAGGAGAAGTCTGAGGAAGAGGATGAACCTCATGAACCGATGCTCAGAACTCAGACAGAGATGAACAGCAGCAGTACTGGGATCTGAGTCACAGGAGTCATTCCTTTAATGTCCAGCAGGGGGCGCACTGACATCAAGATAAACTCACTGTCGGAGTCAGTTTATGGTCAGCTTTTATATTTTTATTTTTGTGTATATAAGTTGTATTAACTGAGAGCTGTATCTAACCTGTTTTTGTTAATACGAGACTTAACAGAAGGTTTACAGTAAAATACTGTTGATGTTCGTGATTGTCAGGAAGTGTCAACTTCAACTGCTAATAAGTTTTGACTGGTCTGTGTTTTTATATCATTTTTTTCTATGTTCTTTCAAAAAAATTAAGTCAATATTCATGATTTTATTCAATCAGGTGTAGTTTTATCACCTTTTCTAGAGGATTATTAAAAATAATTGAATACTGTAAAAAACACTCTCAAACAAATTTAACATAGTTTTTCAGTTTTCATTGACGCTGTTTGAGAATTTCACTGAGGTGCCTCTTTTTTTCTGTCTTTACTGATGAGATCTATCGTCTCCTTTTTTATCATGACAATGGAAACCTGTGAGAGCAAACAACAAAATAAAGTCATGATTATTCCAAGAAATAAAAACCTGAACCTTCAATATCTGTAACATTGGAGCAAAACAACATGTAAAAATGTACGTTAAAAGAAAGTGAAAAATGTAATCGTCCTCTAGAGAGCATAATAAAAGTATAAAAAATATAATTAACATTATTTTACCAGCAATATTGATAAATAATTAACAGCTCAAGTTTCATAACTTTAAATAACTGAAATCAAAGAATTTGTTTCAAATGAAAATAAAGTTTCTAAGTCAAAAAACATGTAATAAAACCTCACCATGTGTATTCTGTCACATGGTTGATATTTAGTGATTATTTTTGGATACTGGTTGGTCTGGTTAGACGTGTTTGCCTCAGATCAAACTCAGTTTTATTGGTTCAGGTTCACCACATCGAGACACACAGCAGCTTCACACCAGGAAACGGGCAGAGCAGCTGAAACATGGTTAAGGTGCTTCACCGCAATTAAGACACAAGCTTTTCAAAATAAACTTACACGCTGAGACAGACTTTTTTTCTGCAAAGTTATTGACATTTAAAAAAAACCTCAGTGTTTTAAAAATGGTTAAAAAAATACTCTGCACTAAAGGTGACATTTTAAAAAAATATGTTTTTAGCAAACCTTAAAAAAAAGCACCCAGAGAAATGCACAAAAAGATGCGTGTAACTTTTACAAGCATATGTTCAAAACATTCACAATTTCATACATCAACCTTTAAATATAAGAAAAGAATATAGAAGTCAAAATTTAAGTCCCAATTTTTTTCAAGTTTTAAAAATAGCTGAACAGAATTTTTTACTTCATCCTGCAGTTTCTTTTTGGTTCACCATTGTTTCTGCTCTCTGGTACCTGTGAGATAAAGAAGAACTGATAAAACATCCGTCAAAAGTTTATAAAGAGTGTTTTGTTGACGACATTTAACTTTAAAAAAGGCCACAATTTCTTCAGTTGTATAAACACAGACATCAACTGAGTATCCTGAGTGTTCTGGGACATTTCATGTAAATGCCTTTTTAAATATTTTACCTATTTTTTTTAACTAGAAACAAAATTTTGTTCTTGTTTTTTTATATCATCATCATCACTTTATTTTGGACACAGAGGCGATCCAAAGAACAACAGATAAAAATGAAGAATAAAAAAACGCATATACATAAACACAGAAAAGACAGATATTCCAAATATCACATATTTACATACAAGCAATGCCTAGAGAGCCTTGAGGTGAAACTAACCGTCATCATCTAATTAGTTATTTTATCGTCATCCTTTTCTATTTAACTCAAGAATGAAAAAATTTGATTTGTCATCTGCACTTTTAGTTTTTTTTATTTTACTAAATTATATATATGTGTGTGTGTGTATATATATATGTATATGTATATATATATGTAAATATATATATGTATATAAAGTCATTTTCCATCATGAGTTGTCTCACTTGTTTTAATAATTTGATTTATTTATTTATTTAATCTAATGAAGAGCATGCACTGGTACAAAATCTACTGTAAAAATAAAATTCAAATATATTTATTTTTTCCGCCGTTTAATTAAATTTTTTCCACCTCATTCTGAAAACACAAGAGTAAAACAGTAAAAAAAAAATCTAATAAATACCTTTTTTGTTCTTCTTTCTCGGGACGTTAACATAAACTGACGTGAACTGATCAGAGTTTTCAAAAACTAGGAGAAAAAATAAGATTAAATGATTAAACTTTAAGTTGAAATAATAATCTTTACATGTTTGTGTATATATAAATGAATGCTCTGTTTTATATCATTGTCGACACTCACCTGATTCTGACCGTCTTGTCGGTACATCGGAGAGAAAACGTGTCTCTGGAAGGAAAAGGGAAATAAGAAAGAAAATTTGAGACTTTAAAGTCTGTTTCTGGAAAATAAAGACCTGATTTAGAGAGAAAACTGCGGAAGTGTTTGTTTTCACAGAATTATTTTACCTCTGGGTTTGCGATAGCGGAGTAGCGCCATCACTGATAGAAGCACAGCCACGAAAAAAACGGTGAAGAAAACAGACAAAGGTATGATGAGCTGACTGGATCCAGGTGGAGAAGAAGGAGGAGGAGTAGGAGGAGGAGTAGGAGGAGGAGGAGTTTGTTTCCCATCTTTAAAAAAAAGTTATACGCCGTTAAAATCCGTGCGAAAACAGTTGAAAGGCCTCGTGTGTTAACGTTCTCTTTCAATGATCAAAATAGTCCAGAGTCAGACTTCGTAAAGAGACGTTATCCTGACATCATCTGAGTTTGTCTGATTCGTTACCAATTTATGCGAAAATACAAATACAAGCTAGTCAGTGACAGAGGGAGGGCGTGGCTAAGCGTGGTCAGGACCACCTTTGAAATCTGATTGGCCACGCCTTACATGACTTATTTACATTTATAATATCAACAAAAATAAAACAGTTTTTGGTTCTTTAAGATAAGACGAAGAGTTGGGGTAACCCTCCTTGGTTTTGGGTTACCGCGGTAAAAGTCTGCGCCCCGGTCTGGCCGCCCAAGTTCGGCATTGCCGATGAAGCTCGGACATGCTAGCTTAGTCCCTGAGAGTGCATTAGCATGCTAACACAAGAGAACTTCGATAGGACAAACTGGACAGTCCTTGGACGTCTCACCTCTGATGATGAGCCGGCTCTCTGGTGATTCTCCAGGTCCAGAGATTCGGCACTGATACAGTCCCTCATCGGACTTCGAGACACCCTGAAGGGTCACCTTTCCTTTGTACCCGGTCTCCATGAAACCACCGTCTTTGTAGAAATCAGCTGCCAGTTTCTGGGGAGTTTGCCTCTTTCTACAACCGAGGGTGACGGTCTGTCCTTCAGTCACAGGGAGGGCGGGACTCTCGAGGATCACATCGCCAGCTGGACAACGGAAAGACATCGATATTTACCATGATGCAATGCCGATTATTGGTCCTGGTTGTTCAAGGTTAGCCAAGTCATCCGAGGAGAAACCAAATTCTGTATTTATACTGCTTATCAATTTCAGGGACGGGCACTTTGGGACAATCCAAGCCAATGACGATCTTTCACAGTGAAAGTCGAGCCGACGTCAGATAAGACAAACTCAGCGACATGGACATAAATACTCAGTTTATTATCCGTTAGGGAAACAAAACAAAGGTCTAAGTTGGGTCTTCAATCGTATCTAAGAAGGTTGTAAAAGTAAAAGGTTGTAGTTATAGACAAACTTCTTACACTCTTGATTATTTTAAATATAATTATAAAAAGTGTTTTTTTTTGTCCCTTCTGTTCTGCTGAAAATTTGCACCATTTCGTCCTCTTCGTGGACGTTCTTAGCCACTATCTTTAGCTGCTGTAAAAATATATCCAATAAATATTTTTTCGAATTTTTTTTTTGCTCAAATCTCTTCATTAACCTCAGTCCTTATCAAAAGTTTATATATTTTTTAATTATTATGGATTTTTTACCCTTTAAATTCCGATTTCAGAGGCGATGTCACTGATTTGATGAGAAAAAAAAACAAAAAAATTATTTTCAAAATAAAAAATGATCAGAGGCTGGAGATTTTTTACCTGCTATCACACCCTTGGATTTGTCAAATATTAGTAACAACATTGACTTTGATGAATTATTATTTTTGCACAACATCAGATTTTAAATTTTACACCCTTTTGTCCTCTTTGTGGACATTTTTAGCCATTACCTTTTGCTAAAGGAATAACACATCGGGTAAATATTTTTCCAATTTTTTTTGCTCAAATCTCTTTATTAACTTCAGTCCTTATCACAACTATATATTTTTTTCTTTTTGTTATGGATTTTAACCCTTTAAATGCTGATTTCAAAAGTGTTGTCACTGATTTGGTGATAAAATTTTAAATTTTACACCCTTTAGTCCTGTTCACGGACGATTTTAGCCACTAACTTTAGCTGCTGGAAAAAACAAGTCGATGTTGTTTCTAATGTTTGACATATACAAGGGTGTAAAAACACGTAAAAAATCTCCATCCTCTTATCAGTTTTTATTATAAAAATCTGTCATTTTGTGTGATTTTTTTATTGTCGCTCAAATCAGTGACACCACCTGATATTGGCATTTAAAGGGTTAAAATCTATAGTTTAAAAAAAGAAATGACAAGGACTGAGCTTAATGAAGAGAGTTGAGCAAAAAAAATTTTGAGTTTTTTTTTTTTAATCATCTGATATGTATTTAAAGCCACTGCTAAAGTCAGTGGGTAAAAACGTCCACAAACAGGAACAAAGGGTGGTAAATCTGTTCACAGTGCATTTTTGACCTTTCTAAAAATTTTGAAAAAACAAATTGAAAATTTTTTAAACGAAAATTTTCTCACCAAAAATGACATCACTCTCTTTTAAAAAAAAAAAAGTTGCAGTTTAGGTCAAAAATGTGTTTTTTTTCCTCTTCTGGACACAAAAACGTCCACGAACAGGACACAAAGGGTGGTAAATCTGTTCACAGTGCATTTTTGACCTTGTAAAAATTTTGAAAAAAAAATTTGAAAATTTTTTAAACAAAAATTTTCTCACCAAAAATGACATCACTCTCTTTTAAAAAAAAAAAAGTTGCAGTTTAGGTCAAAATTTTTGTTTTTTTTTCCTCTTCTGGACACAAAAACGTCCACGAACAGGACACAAAGGGTGAATACATGCCGGAAACAGAGATGTTGATGGCGTTGCTCCTCTCTCCTCGTCCATTTTCACACCAGTATTCTCCACTGTGGGCTTCAAAGGCGGGTTCGATGGTCAGCCATCTTTGTGCGTCCTCCCATCGAGCGGCCGTAGAAGAAGCTCCGCCCATTAACCTCCATTCAGTCGCTCCGGTTAACCCTTCGCAGTCCAATCGTAAGGATTCATACTCGAAGAACTGCAGTCTGTTCGGGTTAATACGAAGGAAAGCAGCATCTGTGAAAAGATAATACTAATATATAAAATACTGAATACTAGTTTTAACACACGTGTACGTCACATTTACTCTCTCAGCGCCCAACGACAAATGATGGAGCATCTGTGAGGGTTTGTGTTCTCCACCAGAGCAGGAGTCAATCCTGAGTTAGTCCACGAAGAGGTGAAATTACTTTAACTGTTTCTAAATAAACAAACTTCAGCTCACCGGCATTAATATGACTCTGAGAAGACAGCAGGAACAGGATTGGAACCCCTGAAGAGACAAAAGAGAGGCAAGAGTACAGAAATAAACATTTTAAATATTTTTAATAAAGTTTTCTGAAGTCCAACCAAACTGTGAAATAACCTAAATTAAGTGAACAAAAACACACATTTTAAATATTTTTAATAAAGTTTTCTGAAGTCCAACCAAACTGTGAAATAACCTAAATTAAGTGAACAAAAACACACATTTCAAATACTTTTAATAAAGTTTTCTGAATTCTAACCAAACAGTGTAAAAATTGAGTTTAGGTGTAAAGAGACAAACGTTAAAAATATTAAAATAAAGTTTTTAGAAGTCCAACCAAACAGTGGAACAACCTAAATTAAGCGTACAGAAACAATATTTAAAATATTTAAATATTCTGAAGTCTTACCAAACTGTGAAATATTTGAGTTAAAGTGTACGGAAACAAACATTTAAATATTAAAATATTAAAATATTCTAAAGTCTTACCAAACGGCAAAATAACTGAGTTTAAGTTTACAGAGGCAAAAATTTAAAATATTTAAATAAAATATTCTTAAACTCTTACCAAACTGTGAAATTACCTGATTTAAGTGTAAAGATACAAACATTTCAAATACTTTTAATAAAGTTTTCTGAAGTCTAACCAAACAGTGGTTTAACCTAAATTAAGTTTAAAGAGGCAAAGATTAAAAAATATTAAAATAAAGTATTCTCAAAGTCTCATCAAACTCTGAAATAACCTAAATTAAGCGTACAGAAACTAAAAATATATTTAAAATATTGAATAAAGTTTTCTGAAGTCTAACCAAACAGTGGAAAAACTAAGTTTAGGTGTAAAGAGACAAACGTTAAAAATATTAAAATAAAGTTTTTAGAACGCCAACCAAACAGTGAAATAACCTAAATTAAGCGTACAGAAACAAACATTTAAAATATTAAAATATTCAGAAGTCTTAACAAACTGTGAAATAATTGAATTAAAGTGTAGTTTTGTAGTTTTCAGTACTCACAGAGTCGTGGGTACAGATCGGAGACCCCCATGATGTCTCGCAGCTGCAGGTGTGTTAAAGTGAACAGAGGTCCGGCGTCTCATCGTACGTGACTCTGTGGTCACTCTCCTTCCTGTTTAGAGCAGATGCTGCAGCAGACTAAGACTCACAGACGTTATTTTCAGACTTCTATCTTAACTACTGCACTTAAAAATAAAAACTTTTAATCATATCGTCATTGTCGCCTCGAGAGATCGTGTGAATGATTAAACCTGGTGATCAGAGCGACGTCCTGAAGACTGAAACTTCAAACAGACGGACTTTGACCCTGACTGCAGGAAAGCATCACATTTGAAGCTAGAAATGATCTCCAGAGAGGAAAACAAGAAAATAAGACACCGGACAATGAAAACAAGGGGCTTAAGGGTGACAGTGAGTGACAGAAAGGGGGCAGCAGAGAGCAACAGGAGAGAAGTTGAAGAAGAGCTGGAGAAGATTCAGAGGAAACTTTCTGAGCGGAGACAGAAAACATGAACCTTTAAAATCAGAATCAGCTGATTTGTTCTTATTGATGAAATCAGAGGTTTACATTTGTGATTTATTGATAAGACTGAATGTCAACTCCACTCATGAATGTAAAGATCATTTTGTCGTCGTTTTCTTCCGCTCCATCTTTGTCCTGGTCGCGGGGGCAGCAGCTTCAGCAGGGAAGTCCAGACGGCCCTCACCCCGGTCACTTCCACCAGCTCCTCCTCCGGGGGGATTCCCAGGCGCTACCAGGCCGGGATCCCTCCACCTGGTCCTGGGCCGGCCACGAGGTCTCCTCCTGGTGGGACATGTCTGGAACTCCTCTAACAGGAGGCGTCCAGAGGGCGTCCTAACCAGATGCCCGAGCCACCTCAGCTGACTCCTCTGGACGTGGAGGAGCAGCGGTTCTACTCTGAGCGCCTCCTGAGTGTCCGAGCTCCTTACCCTATCTCTAAGGCTGAGCCCGGACACCCTGAGGAGGAAACCCATTTCAGCTGCTTGTATCTGCGATCTTGTTCTTTCGCTTCATGACCATAGGTGAGGATCGGCACGTAGATCGACCGGTAAATCCAGAGTCTCTCCTTACGGCTCAGCTCTTTCTTCACCACGACTGATCGGTTAAGCGTCCGCATCACTGCTGACGCCGCTCCGATCCGCCAGTCGATCTCTCGCTCCATCCTACCCTCACTCGTGAACAAGATTCCGAGATACTTGAACTCCTCCACTTGAGGCAGGACCTCCCCTCTGACCTGGAGAAGACAATCTACCTTTTTCCGACTGAGGACCATGACCACGGACTTGGAGGTGCTGATTCGCATCCCAGCCGCTTCACATTTGACCGCGAACCGCCCCAGCAAGAGCTGAAGGTCACTGCTTGACGAAGCTAGAAGAACCACATCATCCGCAAAAAGCAGCAACGCGATCCTCTGCCTGCCGAACTGGACACCCTCCATCCCCCGACTGCACCTAGAAATTCAGGTTCTGAACAGAACCAGTGACAAAGGGCGGCCCTGGCGGAATCCAACTCTCACTGGAAACAAGTCCGACTTACGGCCGGCTACACGGACCGAGCTCATGCTCCTCGGTTATGGAAACTGGCTGTTCTAATATTCAAGTTAATCTGTAACTATAAAGCAGCTCAACTCAAACAGAAACCGACCATCAGTGCGGTTCAACCGTCACGCTCTGACTAACCACCATCACCGGGACTACACAGAGATGCATGATGGGAGAATTCCAGGATCAGGAGTTGAGTAAAACCGACTCAGCACAAAGAGTCGGGAAGATGTATGTTCAAGATGATCCCACAAGAGGGTTCAATGAGGTTCAGGTCAGGACTGCTGGGTCTGGAGGGGGTCTCTGATGGACCTGCTCTATGGGGGGTGAGCTGTCATGGTTGATTCTGGTTGTCGTAGTCGTCTCCTGTTTTTGGTATGTTTGTTATCTCAGATGTTTATTTTGGTCAGGATCGGTTCTTGTTGGACCCTCTCGGACAGTCGGACCTGCAGGTTTGCACTCAGGACCATGTGGGTTTGGATTCGTATCGTCTTGGACTAATATTTAAACTTGATGACCTGAAACTGTGAACATGTGAGACGAACACGTGAAGGAGGTAAACATTTGATCACGCCGCTGTAAAAAAGTGTTTTAGGACTTTTATTTCACTTTGGTTCAGCAGGTTTGATCGTCTGAATTATTTCAAGTTTTTTCAGGCTTTCCTGGAAAAATAATCAAAACTTTCCAGGATTTCCAGGACGGGTTTGGAAACAGTCAAAAATGTTCTTCATGTGTCCGTTTGTTTGTTTTCTCCTCGCTCTGTTCTTCTTCGTCGACTTCTTGTCCTTTTTCTTGGAGGTTTCAGAGAGAGGCGACAAGGGGGCGGAGTCCTCCCAGAGAGGGGCGGGGTTTAGATGAGGAGGGGCGGTGCTTGAAGAGAGAGGCGGTTCCTTTGACGAATCAGAGAGGAGGAAAGGTTTGTTCAGACAATCATCGAACCTTTGCTGATTTCTGATCATTTTGTTTGATTGGACTCTCGCCTGCCCTGATTGGTCGAGGATTCAGGTGTTCAGGTGTGTTGACGCTCCGCCCTGAGGTGTGTGTGTTCAGGTGTGTGTATAGTGTGTGTGTTCAGGTGTGTGTGGGTGTGTGTGTGTATGTGTGTGTGTGTGTGTGATCAGGTGTGTGTTCAGGTGTGTGTGTTCAGGTGTGTTCAGGTGTATGTGTTCAGGTGTGTGTGTGTGTGTGTGTGTGTTCGGATGTGTGTGTTCAGGTGTGTGTATAGTGTGTGTGTTCAGGTGTGTGTATAGTGTGTGTGTTCAGGTGTGAGTGTGTGTGTGTGTGTGTTCAGGTGTGTGTGTTCAGGTGTGTTCAGGTGTGTGTATAGTGTGTATGTGTGTGTTCAGGTGTGTGTATAGTGTGTGTGTTCCTGCAGCAGAGTCTGAACCTCCTCCTCCCTGATGAGCGCCTGACGGAGTTCCTCACACACACGCTGGAAACGCTGGACAGGGACCTGAACACACACACACACACACACACACACACACACACACACACACACACACACACACATTCATCATCACAGGTGTGTTTTGCAGTATGTGTGTGTTCAGGTGTGTGTTATGGTGTGTGTGTGTGTGTATGTGTGTGTGTTCAAGTGGGTAGAAGTGTGTGTATGTTTAGTGTGTGTACAGGTGTGTTCAGGTGTGTGTTTTATCAAGTGTGTGTTTTCAGGTGTGTCTGTTCAGGTGTGTGAATCTGTGTGTGTGTGTATTTCCAGGTGTGTATTTTATCAGGTGTGTAGAAGTGTGTGTATGTTTAGTGTGTGTACAGGTGTGTTCAGGTGTGTGTGTTTGTGTGTGTGTGTGTTCAGGTGTGTGTTTTATCAGGTGTGTATTTTCAGGTGTGTGTGTATTTTCAGATGTGTGTGTTGTGTGTGTGTGTGTGTGTGTGTGTGTATTTCCAGGTGTGTATTTTATCAGGTGTGTGTATTCAGGTGTGTACAAGTGCGTGTGTATCTTTGTGTGTGTGTATTTCCAGGTGTGTATTTTATCAGGTGTGTGTATTCAGGTGTGTACAAGTACGTGTGTATCTTTGTGTGTGTGTATTTCCAGGTGTGTATTTTATCAGGTGTGTTTATTCAGGTGTGTACAAGTACGTGTGTATCTTTGTGTGTGTGTGTGTGTTCAGGTGTGTAGAAGTGTGTGTATGTTTAGTGTGTGTACAGGTGTGTTCAGGTGTTCGTTCAGGTATGCATGTGTGTGTTTGTGTGTGTGTTCAGGTGTGTGAATTCAGGTGTGTACAAGTGCGTGTGTATCTTTGTGTGTGTGTATTTCCTGACCGTCCCGCACGTCTTCTTCTCCCGCCTCATTCCTCTCTTCAGATTGGTCACCTCCAGCCTCAGGCTCCGCCTCTCAACCTCGGCCGAGTGCAGCTGTTGGGTGAAGAGCAGGAAGTGCTGCTGGAGGGTGGCGACCAGGGCCTAACGTGAGGTCACACACACAGAGGTCAAAGGTCAGCTGACACTAAGCTGACTCAGCGTTTTAAAAACGTCGGTAAAGATCTCGAACCTTCCCGTCGCTCCTCGCAGTCGTCTTTTTGTCCACGCTGATTTTTAACGAGCTCTCCTCTGAATCTGATTGGTCGAGGAGGTGATCCAGGAGGCGGGACAAAGTAGACTGAGCTGCTGACATCATGCCTAAAGGGACGGGGCCTTCACAGTCACAATAGAGACATGAAACATGTAGAAGCAGATCTATGTGTGTTTGTCGTTACCTGAGTGTGTTAGCGCCTCCTGCAGGTCAGTGGAACACGATAGAATGATGGCAGAGAGACGATCGGAGCGAAGCCGGCGAGAAAGAAAGACGACGTCGGGGCCTAGAACACACAACTGAACATCAACACACACCTGAACACACACACACCTGAATACACACACACCTGAACAAACACACACCTGAATACACACACACACACCTGAACCGAACACACACCTGAACACATCTTACCACACATACACACATACAGAAACTTGAACACATACATCTGAAAACACACACACACACACACACACTTGAACACACACCCGAACAAACACCTGAACACACACACCTATTCAAATTACTTTAAGTTTTTTATGTTTAAATATTTTAAATATTTTTTAATATTTTTAATATTTTAAAAATATTTTTAAATATTTTTATAAATATTTTTATATTATTATTTTATATTTATATTTTATATTTTATATTTTTAAATATTTTTAAATATTTTTGATATTTTTAAAATATTTTTTTATTGCTTTATTTTGATTGACAGCTCGTCTTGTTTCCTGTCTCTCTCTTCAGATCATGTGACTCAGGTGAGACTCACCTGTCCGTCACACCTGTCTCCTCCTCACCTGAGTTTGGTTCTTCCTGACCCTCCTCTGCTCCCGTACTCGTCTCTCCACAGACGCACACTGAAGCCCCGCCTCCTCTCTCCACTTGTAACAACACTGTCGTCTGATTGGCCAGCACACACCACCTCCTGACCGCCAGCACCGCCCACACGCTCTTCCTCCAGCGCCTCACCGCCGTCCTTCTTCTTCTTCTCTTCTCCTCCTCTTCACCGTCCTCCCCTCCTAAAGCTCCCGCCAGCCTCCTCACCTCCTCCTCTAGCTCCTCCCTCTCCGCCAGACGCCGGCTCAGGAGCGCTTTCTGTGAGCGGAGGGTTAGTAGGCGGCGGTGGGTGTGTTTGAGCGCCCCCCCCAGCAGGGCGCAGGCCGACAGGAAGGAGGAGGACTCCTTAGTGCGGCGGGAGAGGTCAGAGGTCAGGGAGGAGAGGCGGAGCTTCAGGGAGGAAGCGTGGTCTCGGAGGGAGTCGCAGTGGGAACGACAGAGCTGAGAGAGAGAGAGAGAGAGAGAGAGAGAGAGAGAGGGAGGAGAACATTTATCATTATTATTATTATTTAATTGTTACTATTATAAATATTATTAGTATTGTATTTTTATAATAATAATAATAATAATAATAATAATAATAATAATAAATTAATTATAACTACAATAATTATTGTTTTATTATTATCAGTAGTAGTAGTAGTAGTATTATTAATATCAATATTATAAATATCATAATAATAATAATAATTGTTATTATTATTAGTATTATTATATTCTTATAATAATACTAATAAAAATAATGATGGTTGAATAATAATTGTAATCATTTTTATTAGTAGTAGTAGTAGTAGTAATGATAGTAGTTGAATTTTTGTATTCTTACTCCTATTTTTATAACAATAATCAGAATAATAATAATAATAACTATAAATGTTATTATTATTATTATTATTATTGCATTTTTTATTGTTATTTTAAGAAAACACTAATTATAATAATTTAAATGACAATAATAACAATAATAATTATCATCATTATTATTTAGTTATTATTATTGTTTCCTTATTCTTATTAAAATAGTAATAATATTTATAAGTAGTATTATGATTAATATTTTATATTATAAATTATTATAATAGTATTGTTATTCTTTTAAAAATAACAATAATAATAATAACAATAATAATTATAATATTGATAAAAATAATATCAATTATTTTTTTATTCTCATTCTTATTAATTTTAATTAATATTATTTATTTTACTATAATTATTTTGGTTATGAATGTCATTATTATTGTTTTTATTTTTGCATTATTATCATTATTAATATTATTATGTTATTATTACTATTATTATTACTATTATTATTATTATTATTATTATTATTATTATTATTATGTTATTATTTTTGCATTAGGATACTGTAGTAACAATCAGGCCAATAAAGTTGATCAAAATTAAAAATTAAAGTTGAGAGAAAGTGACTTTAAAACTTCTTCCTGCTGACTCAGCAGATCAGATCTTAGAGCACACCTGAGAGACCTGAACCTGTGTGTGTGTGTGTGTGTGTGTGTGTGTGTGTGTGTGTGTGTTGTGTGTGTGTGTGTGTGTGTGTGTGTGTGTGTGTGTGTTACCTGTTACCTGCAGCTCTGTGACAGTCTGCGTGTGTCGGTGGCTCCACGCCTCCTCCCTCCTCCTCACGCTCTCCTCCAGACGTGACAACACACACTCCTGACTGCGCTGCAGCTCACGCACACACACACTCTTCTTCTGACACGCTCTCTGCAGGTGGGCGATCTACGGAGAGAGAGAGAGAGAGAGAGAGAGAGAGAGAGAGAGAGAGAGGATTAACCCTGAGGTGAGAGCGCCCTCTGCTGGTCGTTTGATCTTTTTACCGCCTCACCTTGTCTTTGGCCTCCCGGAGGTCAGAGGTCAGCTGGTCGACCTGTTCGGAGATGACATCACACAGCTCCACCCAGGTGAAGTTACCCAGGATGCTTTGGGGTTGATCCAGGAGGACGCAGCCGGCGAGGAGGCGCTGATAGAGGCGATACAGGAAGGAGAGCCGCGCCTGACGAACGCACGCACAGATTCATGAGTTTGATACTTTGTGAGGACAAGAAAAAGTAGAAGAAGAAGAAGACGACGACCACGAATCCTTCACCTTTGACTCCTCCTGATGGCGCTCCATCATCTGCTGGACTTCTGCCCTCCTCTCCTCCTTCTCTCCCTCCCTCTCTCTCTCCCTCTCCTCCCTCTCTTTCTCCAGCTCGGCCTGCAGACCGCGGCTCTTTATCGACCAATCGGAGCTCTCCCGTTGAAGCCGCGTCACTTCCTCCTCCAGTCTCACAGACTTCCTGCGTGACTCCTGAAGGAGAGATTTGAACGTTTTAAAATCAACACTTTTTTGAATGAGGTTTGGTGGAGAGTCTGAGGGTCACCTCCATCTGTCTGCTCTGATCCGAGGTCAGCTGTCGGAGGGTCCGCTTCTCCTCCTGGAGTCTCTCTGACGCTAACCGCAGATCCTGGACCTGCAGCGCGCACACACACACACACACACACACACACACTGTTCAGTCTCCTCTGCGCAGTCATGTGATCATGTCTTCTGTCTTCACAGGTGTGTTTACCTGTTTCTCTGCTGTTTCCAGTCGGCTCAGTGTCGTTTTCAGCAGCTCCATCACCTCGGCTGAAGGACTCAGGTTCCCATCATGCTTTGCTGGAGGACTCTCACCTGCTCCGACACAGACAGGCTTCATTAACCTCCTGAAAGTGTGGCGTTCATCATCTTCAGGTGTGTGTGTGTGTGTGTGTGGAGTGTTTACCTGTCCTGTTGTGCTGTTTCAGAGATTCCCTGATGTGTCTCAGAAAGTTCACGGACGACTCCTCAGAGTCGAACACACGCTGAGACACCTGAACACAGACGAAGAAGAAGAGGAGGAAGAAGACGAAGAAGAAACAAAGATTAAAGGACCAGTTCAAAAAATCATGAGCCGTTCATCTGAGGGGAGGTCATGTGATTGATTCGTTCAGAGTGTTTGATTCGTTCAGTGTGTGTTTGATTCGTTCACCTGTACAGAGTGTTTGATTCGTTCAGAGTGTGTTTGATTCATTCAGAGTGTTTGATTCGTTCAGAGTGTTTGATTCGTTCAGTATGTTTGATTTGTTCAGAGTGTTTGATTCGTTCAGAGTGTGTTTGATTCATTCAGAGTGTTTGATTCATTCAGTGTGTTTGATTCGTTCAGAGTGTGTTTGATTTGTTCAGTATGTTTGATTTGTTCAGAGTGTTTGATTCGTTCAGAGTGTTTGATTCGTTCAGTGTGTTTGATTTGTTCAGTGTGTTTGATTCATTCAGTGTGTTTGATTCGTTCAGAGTGTGTTTGATTCGTTCAGAGTGTGTTTGATTAAATCAGAGTGTTTGATTTGTTCAGTATGTTTGATTTTTTCAGAGTGTTTGATTCGTTCAGTGTGTTTGATTCGTTCAGTGTGTGTTTGATTGGTTCAGTGTGTTTGATTCGTTCAGTGTGTTTGATTCGTTCAGAGTGTGTTTGATTCGTTCAGAGTGTGTTTGATTCATTCAGTGTGTTTGATTCGTTCACCTGTAGAGAGTGTTTGATTCGTTCAGAGTGTGTTTGATTCGTTCAGTGTTTGATTCGTTCAGTGTGTTTGATTCATTCAGAGTGTTTGATTCGTTCAGTGTGTTTGATTCGTTCAGTGTTTGAATCGTTCAGTGTGTGTTTGATTCGTTCAGAGTGTGTTTGATTCGTTCAGTGTGTTCGATTCGTTCAGAGTGATTTGTTCAGAGTTTGATTTGTTCAGAGTGTGTTTGATTTGTTCAGAGTGTGTTTGATTCGTTCAGTGTGTTCGATTCGTTCAGAGTGATTTGTTCAGAGTGAGTTTGATTCGTTCAGAGTGAGTTTGATTCGTTCAGAGTGTTTGATTTGTTCAGAGTGTTTGATTCGTTCAGAGTGTGTTTGATTCGTTCAGAGTGAGTTTGATTCGTTCAGAGTGTGTTTGATTCGTTCAGTATGTTCGATTCGTTCAGAGTGATTTGTTCAGAGTGAGTTTGATTCGTTCAGAGAGTGTTTGATTCGTTCAGAGTGAGTTTGATTCGTTCAGAGTGTGTTTGATTCGTTCAGTGTGTTCGATTCGTTCAGAGTGATTTGTTCAGAGTTTGATTCGTTCAGAGTGAGTTTGATTCGTTCAGAGTGTGTTTGATCTGAAGAGAGTCCTTCTGAGTTTTTCACAGGTAAATGTGTGTGTATGAATGTGTGTGTGTGTTTTGTGTGTGTTTGTGTGTGTTACCTGCTCCAGTTGTGTCTTCGTGTTGATGTGCTGCTTCTTCTCCTCCTCCAGACTCTCCCTGAGGTCAGAGGTCACCTTCCTCTCCGTTTCCAAGGTAACGTGTAGTTCAGACTCCCTCTGCTCGAACTCCTTCTGTGAACTACAAAGATCACAAACGTCAGGTCTGAGTCTGTTTTAATGAAGAACAGGACGACGGCTGCACTTCACCGATTGACCACAGGGGGCGCTGTTTCCTGTCGTTCAGATTAACCACCTTTAACCACGGTTCAAACACTCGGGTACACACTCACCGCTCCAGAGCGCGCTCAGTGCTGCCCCTCCTCTCTCTCTCCGCGCTGTAAGCTCTCTCGACCTCTCTGAACTGAACTCTCAGCAGCTCCAGGGTCGACTGCGCCTCCTGCTGGCCGGACCGCTCCGCCGCCACGGCTGCCTCCAAGTCTCGCACCCTTAGCTGACGGGTCACATGATCAAAGTGAAGAAACAACCGTCACAACATACAGTGTGTGTGTGTGTGCATGTGTCTGTGGGTGTGTGTGTGAGTGTGTGTGTGAGTGTGTGTGTGTGTGTGTGTGTTACCTGGATGAGCTGAGAGTTGAACTTAGACTCCAGGTGAGCGACTCGCTCCGCCTCCATGTTTGACTCCAAAGACTTGAACCGTTCGTCTGAAAACTAAAAAGAAAGGAAACGACTCTTTACCTCCTTTTTCTTCATCCTACACTCCTTCTTTGTCTCCTTCCTCACCTCCTTCTTCTCTATCCTACACTCCTTCTTTGTCTCCTTACTCCCCTCCTTCTTCTCTATCCTACACTCCTTCTTTGTCTCCTTACTCACCTCCTTCTTCTCTATCCTACACTCCTTCTTTGTCTCCTTACTCACCTCCTTCTCGTCTGTCCTACACTCCTTCTTTGTCTCCTTACTCACCTCCTTCTTCTCTATCCTACACTCCTTCTTTGTCTCCTTACTCCCCTCCTTCTTCTCTATCCTACACTCCTTCTTTGTCTCCTTACTCACCTCCTTCTTCTCTATCCTACACTCCTTCTTTGTCTCCTTACTCACCTCCTTCTCGTCTGTCCTACACTCCTTCTTTGTCTCCTTACTCACCTCCTTCTCGTCTGTCCTACACTCCTTCTTTGTCTCCTTACTCACCTCCTTCTTCTCTATCCTACACTCCTTCTTTGTCTCCTTACTCCCCTCCTTCTTCTCTATCCTACACTCCTTCTTTGTCTCCTTACTCACCTCCTTCTTCTCTATCCTACACTCCTTCTTTGTCTCCTTACTCACCTCCTTCTTGTCTGTCCTACACTCCTTCTTTGTCTCCTTACTCACCTCCTTCTCGTCTGTCCTACACTCCTTCTTTGTCTCCTTACTCACCTCCTTCTTCTCTATCCTACACTCCTTCTTTGTCTCCTTACTCACCTCCTTCTCGTCTGTCCTACACTCCTTCTTTGTCTCCTTCCTTACCTCCTTCTGCTCTGTCCTACACTCCTTCTTTGTCTCCTTACTCACCTCCTTCTTCTCTATCCTACACTCCTTTTTTGTCTCCTTACTCACCTCCTGTTTCTCTATCCTACACCCCTTCCTTGTCTCCTTCCTCACCTCCTTTTCTCTATCCTACACTCCTTCTTTGTCTCCTTACTCACCTCCTTCTTCTCTATCCTACACTCCTTCTTTGTCTCCTGCCTCACCTCCTTTTTATTTATCCTACACTCCTTCTTTGTCTCCTTCCTCACCTCCTTCTCCCCTATCTTACACACCCTCCTTGTCTCCTTCTTTGTCTCCTTACTCACCTCCTTCTTTTCTATCCTACACCCCTTCCTTGTCTCCTTCCTCACCTCCTTTTCTCTATCCTACACTCCTTCTTTGTCTCCTTCCTCACCTCCTTCTCACCTATCTGACACACCCTCCTTGTCTCCTTTTTTGCTTCCTTCCTCACCTCCTTCTCCTTCCTGCTCCTCTCCTCTCTCTCCTTCAGGTCTTTCATCTCCTCAGCTTGTCGTCTGATGACCTCCTCCTCCTTCTCTTTCTCCTTCAGCGCCTCCATGATCCTCCTCTCAGACTCCTCCAGAGCCTCCTCCTGATCCTGTGGAGAAAACAAACGCTCCGGTTTAATCGAACGGTTCCATCTGAGGACAGAAACCACGCTTCGTTTCATCTCTGCAGGAAACTTCTTCTTCTACATCTTCACATCAATCTGTGTCGTCTGCGAAAATACGAAACTACGTCAGTGACCTGAAGGAGTCGGTGCAGTCGTTCGTTTTCGGAGCCGAAGTTCTGAATCAGTTTGTCCCGCTCCTCCACCTCCTGCTGCAAAGCATTCTGGTCCTCCTCTCTGGCCTGCCGGGTGATCTTCAGAGATTTCTGAAGCTCCTGAACCTTCAGCTGGAGCTCTGCTGCTCGCTCTGATACAGAGAAACGCAAGAACGAGAACGATCAGATCTTTACAACACCTCAGCTTCAGAGGGTGAGTTTGATTCGTTCAGAGTGTTTGATTCGTTCAGAGTGTGATTCATTCGTTTAGGGTGTGTTTGATTCGTTCAGAGAGTGTTTGATTCGTTCAGAGTGCGTTTGATTCGTTCAGTGTGTTTGATTCGTTCAGAGAGTGTTTGATTCGTTCAGAGTGCGTTTGATTCGTTCAGTGTGTTTGATTCGTTCAGAGAGTGTTTGATTCATTCAGAGTGTGTTTGATTCGTTCATACTGTGTTTCATTCGTTCAGGGTGAGTTTGATTCGTTCAGAGTGTGTTTGATTCGTTCAGAGAGTGTTTGATTCGTTCAGAGTGCGTTTGATTCGTTCAGTGTGTTTGATTCGTTCAATGAGTGTTTGATTCGTTCAGAGTGTGTTTGATTCGTTCATACTGTGTTTGATTCGTTCAGAGAGTGTTTGATTTGTTCAGAGTGTGTTTGATTCGTTCAGAGTGTGTTTGATTCGTTCAGAGTGTGTTTGATTCGTTTAGGGTGTGTTTGATTCGTTCAGAGTGTGTTTGATTCGTTCAGAGTGTGATTGATTCGTTCAGGGTGTGTTTGATTCGTTCAGAGTGTGATTGATTCGTTCAGAGTGTGATTGATTCGTTCAAAGTGTGATTGATTCGTTCAGAGTGTGTTTGATTCGTTCAGTGTGTCTGACTCGTTCAAAGTGTGTTTGATTCGTTCAGAGACTGTTTGATTCGTTCAGAGAGTGTTTGATTCGTTCATAGTGCGTTTGATTCTTTCAGTGTGTTTGATTACAGCAGAAATGACCAGAAAGAAGCAACTGAGTAAAGAAACAAGTGTGTTTGATTCGTTCAAAGTGTGATTGATTCATTCAGAGTGTGTTTGATTCGTTCAGGGTGTGTTTGATTCGTTCAGGGTGTGTTTGATTCGTTCAGAGTGTGTGTGATTCGTTCAGAGAGTGTTTGATTCGTTCAGAGTGTGTTTGATTCTTTCAGTGTGTTTGATTCGTTCAGAGTGTGTTTGATTCTTTCAGTGTGTTTGATTCATTCAGAGAGTGTTTGATTCGTTCAGAGTGTTTGATTCGTTCAGAGTTTGATTTGTTCAGAGTGAGTTTGATTCGTTCAGAGAGTGTTTGATTCGTTCAGTGTGTTTGATTCGTTCAGAGTGTGTTTGATTCGTTCAGAGTGTGATTGATTCGTTCAGAGTGTGTTTGATTCGTTCAGAGTGTGTTTGATTCGTTCAGAGTGTGTTTGATTCGTTCAGAGTGTGTTTGATTCGTTCAGAGAGTGTTTGATTCGTTCAGAGTGTGTTTGATTTGTTCAGAGGGTGTTTGATTCGTTCACCTGTCAGAGCCTGTCTGTCTCTGCTGAGCTGTGATGCGCGGTCAGCGTCTCTCTGGCTGATGGTCAGCTGGTACTGAAGCTCCTCCCGCTGAGCTTCTCCTCGCTCCACCGACGACCTCAGCCGGGTCAGCTCCGTCTGCAGCCGGCACAGCTGAGGAGAAGAATCAGATCATGAACATCTGAAGAAGTTTAGCAGTCCGGAGTAAATCTGCTCCTCAGTTTAAGGTTCTTCTCCATGTCCTGGAAAAGTCGTCTCCTCACCTCCTGGTTATGGCTCGCCGTCAGCTCCAGTCTCTCTCTCTCCAGCTGATGGACTCTCCTCCTCAGACTCTCAGATTGATCGCCCTCTTGACCTCCTTCTGA
The DNA here is from genome assembly GCA_962446985.1 of Xyrichtys novacula. Lineage (NCBI taxonomy): Eukaryota > Metazoa > Chordata > Actinopteri > Labriformes > Labridae > Xyrichtys > Xyrichtys novacula. Next base: position 819,809 of record CAUIWU010000006.1, read on the forward strand.
CGCCGCTCTCCTTCCTCTCACCTCCTCCTTTTCACCTACTCGTCCTCCATCTCCTCGGCTCCTGTCTCTCCCTCCCTCTTCATCATCCCTTCCAGCTCTTCCGTCTCTATCTCCTGCTGACGTCTGCCTCTGTTCCTGCATGGTGGTGAAGATCTCTTTTAACCTGTTGAATCATAAATGCGATTAAGAAGAGAGTGCAGGTGTGTTTTTGAAGAGTTTATCTGAAAGAAACCCGAACCCTGGCCCTTACACTACACACTACAGGCCAAAATCCTAATAAATCTCAACTGTGTTCAAACTACAGCAGAAATGACCAGAAAGAAGCAACTGAGTAAAGAAACAGAAGTACAGATTTGTACATCGAGGAAAGAAGGAAACACAGAAAGAGAAAAACGCCTAAAGGTGTTTAACAAAGGAGTCGACTTCACTCTGAGGAGACGAGAGGAACCTGGAAGTTCTGATGATAGAAAAAGACGAAAGAGAGTGACTACAAAAGCAGAGGATAAACAGAGCATTGTCACCAGGAAGAGAGGTCAGAGAAAGACAGCACCACGAATAAGGGAGGAAATCAACATGACAAGGTCCAAACCCATATCTGTGACAACCGTGACGTTTGAGAAAGGCTTGTCTGAAGGGTTGAGTATCTGCAAAAAAAACTTCATCCACAGAACAAGAGAAAGAGACATGAGTGGGGGCTTGCAGGTGATGGAGTAGGAGATTTGTTTGAAGTAAAGGGTATCATGAAGAAGGAACAGTACCACTCCATCCTCCAGCACCATGCTGCTCCATCTGGACTCAGACTTGTGGCTCATAAGTTTGTTTTGCAGTAAGACAATGACCCTAAGCTCTCTGCCGAGCTCTGTCAGGGTTACCGAGACAAAAGAGAAGAGGAAGGTGTTCTTCAAAAGATGGTTTGGCCCCCTCAGTCTCCAGACCTTTCTCCAACTGAGCTTGTGCAGGATGAATTGGATCGATCGGTCAGAAAAACGCGTCCCACGAATCAGCGTCTCTTTTTAATGAACTTAAGAAAGCTTGAATGTAATCCTCATAGTTATAGTCAAAATGTCTTCTGATCAGTTACTCTTTACACAATAGTCATGTTTATTGTGTTGAAAATTATATATATGGAACTATGATCTTGTTTTGTACAAATCTGATCTTGCTTCCAAACTTTTGGCCTGTAGTGTATGTAATCGTTCTATGCCAATACCTGCTCATTTTAAACCTGATATAAGCAACATGTTTATAAAATGCAGTCAGAGAAACAATCAAACAGGTAAAAATTCTTGTAATTAACATTAGCGGCAAAAATAGCCATGATTAAGTGACTCTTTACCTTACTATCTCCTCTTGGGTGTTCCTCAGGGCTCTCTGTTGGGTCCCCTTCAGTTCCACTCGGCCCTGCTGTCTCTCCCCATGCCTACCCTTGACGTGCTGCCTCCTCCTCTCTGCTGGTTCTGCCTGCATAGCTCCACAGGTTGATTTAGCCCTAATAGAGTAATAAAACCAAAAACAAATCAGAATAACCTTATAACAAAGACCCAAACTTCAATTCTTTCATGAGTCCCACCTAATTTATGAACCAGTATAAAGAGGTCTGGAGATGTTTGATAAGTGTTAATATAAGATGACTTTGTTAAACAGAACAAACCCTGGAGGTTGTTTGGTACCAGGGGAGGCTGGTTGCTTAGCAGCTGATATCACCTTGCCAGCAGACGCACTCCAGTCTCTTCACAGTGCGTTCCCCATTTGCAAATAGTACAAGTGAATATTCAGCGAAATATTGACAATTTACTCAAACGTAATAACAAAAACTAACTCTAAAGTTATAAAGTCTGATCTTTTACAGAATTCGGCTTACAGTAAAGTAAAAACAGCGTCTTGTCTTTGTATAATCTTAGTTATTTTAATTTGGTTTTACGTTGTAAAAAGTACAGTGATCGGCGGCAAGTCAGTGCCTCCATGGTATTAACATTCTAATAATCTTTACTAGTGTAATATGTCGTCAGCCGAATTCACCAGAAGAAGGTTTAGATTAGCTGAATAATATTTGTTTTATATATCATGTCAATATATTTCACAGCTGAGAAAGCAGCGTTAAAACCCTGCTATTTCTCAAGGGGGTTTTGTTTACTTCGGCACAAAACACGAAGACCCGTTTCGCTGCGAAGAGTTATAAATAACGTCTTTTAAAGCTCCAAACTCATTTCAAAATGACCCCGACGGTCTCGGTATCTAATTTAAACTACAAGTCTGAGCAGAAAAAGAAAGATAAACTACTAATAAAGACTTACAGTAAAGCAGTACAGGGAGCCGTTTGAATCTGACGCCATTTTGAGCGTCCGTCTACGTCATTCCCTCTGGATTGGGTGGAGCCTACACGGCGGCCATCTTACTCCAGTATACTATTCTGGTACATTGTGTGGTAGCTGACAGGAGGGGAGTGATTTGCATGATCAAAAATCCTCTTAACTCGCTGAAATCTTGACAGATTTACAAACGGTTTAGTTCATTACAGACCTTAAAAACGTGGCTATGGGTCGGGATGCTTGGACATATAAAAATGGCAGCTTTTCTTTGTTAAAAAAGGTTTAATCATGAAGATAATCAAGTTTTGCTTTGGGTCAATGTTCTTACAGGCTAAACTCTTGTAAGGTTTCTTTAAGTTTATCAATTGTTGAATTGGTTTTCAAAAAACCTTTTTCTAATGTGCTTTTCTACGTCCATATGAGCCTCTTTTGACAGCAGATGAGCTTCTGTAAATACTCTTATGTTGTTTTATTTAAAATGACTACTTGTGCACATTTAAATTTATGCACGTGCTTCATAGATTAAACTGTGATTTTAAATACCTTTTTTTAGATTTTATTTCCAATAATTAATACAGAATCTGTGACTCATGTTCTATTTATCTTATATGTGTGTGTGTGTGTATCATAGAACAGATATACAGAAAGGCAACACAAGACACATATTTATATTGAAAATAAATACATATATCTTAATGATGTATGTTATTGCAGTTATCCCTATAATAGAAAAATTACTAATATAACATAAATGGAATCATTAAATGTTTTATATATAAACGATAAGATATAACTGCCCTGTGTGTGTATGCCTATGGCTATTGCTCCTCCTATCTGTTTAATGTTTATTTATATAAATCCATGGTTAAAATTATTTATGAGTATGCAGGGACATAACTAAAACTCTAGGGTTTGTCACAAACTAAACCGTTAAGAAATCGGTTTAAAATTAATCAATCTATGGTTATTTAAATCATGCTACATACACCGTAGACTGGAATGGTATGAGTGGGCGAGCTGCCTGAAGCAAGATGGCTGCCATGCGAGGACGTCGATCTCCATTGGCTAACAGCGTGCGTAAGCCATCCAGCGTTTATATATATATATATCTATGGGGTGGACGGCCGACTTCTTCTTCCTCCTTCGTTTTATGACAACCAACTTAAGGAGCATTACCGCCACCTACTGGATTGGAGTGTGGCAGAGGAACATAAGCAAGGAAAAAAACAGATATATGCCTATCCATATATTTATACTCACTAAGCTCCAAAGTTAAAATCTGTACAATAAGCCAGTCTCCTTCAAATCCTTCATTAATGACTTGAATACTTTTTCAGATGCTGACCCTGACAGATTCTCTACTGTGAGATCTAGATTTTCTTAGTTTTGTTGCAAACCGGTGTCTACAGACGGCCTTTCGAATTTCCTGGGGGGTTCAGCCGAGGATGGTTCTGCCGGACCAACTATCACCCTGCTTTCTGTGCCATAGTGTTCCCCACCCATCCAAGGCTTGTAAAATGTGTTAAATTAACGTCGAATATGACTTTTATGTGTTTATTTGTCCTTTCAATGACATTTATGACCTCCAACAGAGGGCGGTGTGGTCCGTTTTCCCCGGGTAACCGCCTTTCTACCAGCGGAGAAGAAGACGCAGAGCAAACAAATGGCGGCGCCCTCGGAACACGTTGAACCCGCTGAAACTGACACCAAAGAAGCTCCGGGAACCTCCAATGATCCGGAGACCTCAGACCCAGAACCGGCAGCTGATCCGGATGAGGATGGGGATGAAGAAGAGGACGGAACCGAGCCTCCCGAACCAAAGATCCGGGACACCCCTCAGGACATCAGACTGGAGGCGATCGCCAACACGGTGGACCTCCACCCGACCAGGGACCTGCTGGTGTTCGGGGACATCGACGGGGACGTGTACGCCTACAGTTACTCGTGCACGGAGGGGGAGAATAAGGAGCTGTGGTCCTCAGGGCACCACATGAAGTCCTGCCGGCAGGTCCGGTTCTCCGCGGACGGACTGAAGGTCTACACCGTGTCCAGGGACAAAGCGGTCCACCTGCTGGACGCGGAGCGGGGGCAGCTGGTGACCAGGATCCGCGGGGCCCACGAGGCTCCCATCAACAGTCTGCTGCTCGTGGACGAGAACATCCTGGCGACCGGGGACGACCGAGGGACCCTCAAGGTCCGGACAAGGGGTCCAAACTTGGCGGGGTGTTTGATTCGTTCAGAGTGTGTTTGATTCATTCAGTGCGTTTGATTCGTTCAGAGTGTTTGATTCTTTCAGTGTGTTTGATTCGTTCAGAGTGTGTTTGATTCATTCAGTGCGTTTGATTCGTTCAGAGTGTGTTTGATTCGTTCACCTGTAGAGTGTGTTTGATTCGTTCAGAGTGTTTGATACTTTCAGTGTGTTTAATTCGTTCAGAGTGTGTTTGATTCGTTCAGAGTGTGTTTGATTCGTTCACCTGTAGAGTGTGTTTGATTCGTTCAGAGTGTTTGATTCTTTGAGTGTGTTTGATTCGTTCAGAGTGTGTTTGATTCGTTCAGAGTGTGTTTGATTCGTTCAGAGTGTGTTTGATTCGTTCAGTGTGTTTGATTCGTTCAGTGTGTTTGATTCGTTCAGTGTGTTTGATTCGTTCAGTGTGTTTGATTCGTTCACTTGTAGAATGTGTTTGATTCGTTCACTTGTAGAATGTGTTTGATTTGTTCAGAGTGTGTTTGATTCGTTCAGAGTGTGTTTGATTCGTTCAGAGTGTCTCTGATTCGTTCACCTGTAGAGAGTGTTTGATTCGTTCAGTGTGTTTGATTCGTTCAGTGTGTTTGATTCCTTCAGAGTGTCTGTGATTCGTTCACCTGTAGAATGTGTTTGATTTGTTAAGAGTGTGTTTGATTTGTTCAGAGTGTGTTTGATTCGTTCAGAGTGTGTTTGATTCGTTCAGAGTGTCTGTGATTCGTTCACCTGTAGAGTGTGTTTTAATTCGTTCAGACTGTGTTTGATTCGTTCACCTGTAGAGTGTGTTTGATTCGTTCAGAGTGTGTTTGATTCGTTCACAGTGTGTTTGATTCGTTCACAGTGTCTGTGATTCGTTCACCTGTACAGTGTGTTATGAATCATTAAAGTTGGTATAACTAGAGAAGAAAGCGGTCGGCAACATTCCTCTCCAGAGGGCGTGTCTAACTCGGTGTTAGGGTGTGTTTGACCCTAAATTAATTTTTTGCCGGAATATCCCTTTAACAGATACTCTGGTTTGTTTGTCTCTGGAGGTGTGGGATATGAGGAAGGGGACGGCCATCATGGATCTGAAACACCATGAGGACTACATCAGTGACATCACTGTAGACCAGGCCAAGAGGATCCTGCTCACCACCAGGTAACGAAACAGCGTCTCATCTCTAAACAGCTGTTTTCAAGGTCCTTGATTTGACGGGATCTCTTTCTGATGCAGCGGTGATGGTACCATGGGGGTCTTCAACATCAAGAGGCGGAGGTTCGAGCTCCTATCCGAGTCCCAAAGTGGCGATCTGACCTCCGTGGCGATAATGAAGCGGGGTAAGAAGGTGGTCTGCGGCTCCAGCGAGGGGACCATCTACATCTTCAACTGGAACGGCTTCGGAGCCACCAGCGATCGCTTCGCCATCAAGGCTGAATCGGTAGAGTGCATCGTCCCCGTCACTGACAACATCATGTGCACCGCCGCCATGGACGGGTACATCCGGTGAGTCAGGGTGGCGTTATGGTCTCTGACTCTGCCCTTGGCTGAGTCTGAGTAGAGGTTTTGAGTGTTACAAAAAATCTTCTAATATCAGTCAATAGTTATTAGTTATTGATGACATTTGGTAATATATCGATATCTCTGTGTTCTCTTATGTCTGTGTCGTCAACATTTGAACATTTTTGAGCGGTCCGCTCTTTCTGACTGTAAACAAAGCCGTTCTCCACCTCCTCTAACCTGATTGGTTGTGAGGCAGACGCTGCTCCCCCGTGTCGTTCAGGAGCCCAAACAAAGTTAGCGTGCTACAATATCGGACAGTAGAAACCAACCAGAAAGTTCGGAAAATTGTCCGAATCCTCCTTTGGCCACGACTGCCGACACAAGCAAGAAAACAAAGTAAATACCGGAGACTCTGGAGGAATAACGGGCGCTTAAAACGGAGGTAGACCGGACAAGAGCTAAAAAGCCGGGTCAACATAAACCATGGGGGACGCTTGGGGATCTTGGTGACCCTGTAACCTTTCTGCTGGACAGGTAAACCGCTTTAACAAAGTAAGACAAGTGTCTGTAACAGAAGTGTTTCTTGTCAAACGGACCTGCTGTAGCGTGTTGTAGCGCCATCGCTAAACTGTCCTCCCTCGGGTCCTGGACTATGTCACTTTATCCTCGTTGTAGAAGTCCTGCAAACATCGTGTTTGCTGGTAGTCTGTTGGCGTCTACAGTAGCACCAATGCTTTTGACTTTCACCTTGACTGGGCCCCATTTGTAATGATCTGAAGGATTTATCTGCATTATATCTGAATTTAATTGGAACGATACGAGCGAGCAGGAGCGCCTGTTTGTGGGCGGGGCTTGAGGGAGAGGAGGAGCTGAGGGGAAAACTGGTTGGGAGGGGTAGAGTTTACATTCAAGATTTCTCCTAAAAACTGGAACTAACTCAGATCCTGACTACAACACCTTTTAAAAGGGATATTACAGACTACAGCGGGGTGCCGCAGCTCAAAGAAGAACATTTCTGATCATTTCTTCATGGACATACAATCAGACCGAGACGCTAAGGCAGAAGAACTACCACGTCTGCAGAGCAAAATGATCAATATGGTGATTATTACTTAAAGGAAATGATGAAGAAATGATCATTAATGTTCTTCCTTGAGCTGTGTCACCCCGCTGTAGTCCGTAATGGACTGGCCTGAGGTCTCTGTACAAACAAGCGTCTGCTGGAAGAGAGTAGGTGAGTTGTATTTAGTCTCTCTGCTAAAGTTAAAAAGATGTTTGGTGTCTAGTACTATGTCTGTGACCCTATATGTCCTGTTGATGAAGTTAGGTGCTGTTCTGAGCATTATTTGTGGCTATAGAGTGGCGTTTTGGTTGAGGGCGTGGCTCTCTGTATTTCTATCCTGCGGTCGTTACTAAAGTTGGTATAACTAGAGAAGCAAGCGGTCGACAACATTCATCTCTGGAGGGGGGGTCCAACTCGGTGTTACGGTGGGTTTGACCCTAAATTAATTTTATGACGGAATATCCCTTTTTAAGAGACTTTCAATAAAAGAATGATAAAAACTTAGCCCCTAATCTGTAAGAGTTGACTGATTCTGTTCCCTGTAAAAGTCTCTGGACCTTCTTGCTACAGGATAACTTCCCCAAAATGCTGTAACCCGACACTAAACTTGTTTCTTTTCCACCAGAGCCGTCAACCTCCTTCCAAACCGGGTCATCGGCTGCATCGGACAGCATGTCGGCGAACCCATCGAGGAGCTCGCCAAGTCTTGGGACTCTCGTTTCCTGGTCAGCAGCGCCCACGACCAGCTCATCAAGTTCTGGGACATTTCCAGTTTACAGAACACAACCGTCAACGAATACCGAAAGAGGAAGAAGAAAGGCGGACGGATGAAGTCTCTGACGAAGAAAGCCCACGGGGACAACGACTTCTTCTCAGGACTCGTAGAGGAAACAGAAAAAAAGGAGGAGGAGGAGGAGGAGGAGGATGACAGCAACAGTGGCAGTGACTGAAAGACCTGTGCTTGGTTTCATGTTTGAAATGTGATTTTACTCTTCCTTTCAGACCGATTCTTTCCTCATGGCCGGATCGTCCAAAGTGCCTTCCAGTGCCTGAAGTATGTAAAGTGTTGGTGTCTCATTTTAAAGAGAACAGACACTGAATAAAGAGAGGTTAATGTCCTCACAGAGACATGACCAGTGACCGTTAATGGACATGGACAGGCTTTTGAACACAGTTTTGGAGATACTGATCCATGTGGAAAGCCACAACGCAAAGAAAGAGGTCAGTCGGCCTCAGTTTTTCTGTCTGCTGTGTGTCTCCAAAAAAGGAAAACGTCATTGAATGTTGTTGAATAAACATAACTTGGTTTTGAAACGACTGAAGAAATGTAAAAATGGGTAAGTCTTAGATTTTATTGGAGTTTAAAGTCATATAATATTGTAAATAGTCTTATTTTCTTCCTGAAATTTGGACGGCCCTTTCACTACATAAAAAAACAAAACAAAAATTAAAAATATAACTAACGAAACCACAAAAAAAACATATTAAAAGCAAAAGTTTTTTATAAATAAAAGCATGTGTTCATTTTTTTTTATTTTCAATTTACCAATATTTATGTTGGGTCTTAAAGAAAACTTATTTTAAAACTTTTAATTTTTATACCTTATTTAATTCAGTTATTATTTAAAACAGTCATTCATTTATTCTTCCAAACAAGGAAAAATCTCAAACCTGTGAATGAAAAGGAGCAGAAAGAAGAAAACTCCTCTTTCATAGGATATTCATCAACTAAACACAATAATAACTAGAAAAGCACTCGGAGAGCGCAGACCTCCGCCAAGCAGCTCATGTCCCCCTTATATTGTGATTCACAGCAAAACTTTCACTGTTACGTGTCTTTTATTAACGTTTATCTGTGTTTAAACTGGTATGTTCACTGTTCAGAATGTTCCTAAAACAAGAAATGCCCTGACCCGGATTCAAACCCAGGACCTTCTTACTGTGAGGTGGCAGTGCTAACCACTACACCACTGTGCCGCCCATCTACACCACTGTGCCGCCCGTCTACACCACTGTACCGCCTATCTACGCCTATCTACCGCCCATTGGTTATCTTTCAGCATTGAAAATTCCAAAGACACCCTTATTTTTGTGTGTTCTGGATCACAGTATCCAGAGTTTTGTCCGGATCACCACCAAAATGTAATGGGATCCTCCTGGGGCTGAGACGCTCCTCCGGTGAAAATTTCAGGTCAATCCGTCAGTAACTTTCTCTGCCGAAAACATAACCTCCAACAAGAGCTGCAGACCAACATGCCTTTTTAGACTTCATTATTTCTTATTCTCTAAAACAAACAGACAAGACCACGTTAATTCACACATTTTCACAAAAACAAATATGCACAGACTTGTTTTAACATATTTCGCTGTATTTACTCGACATACTGACTTTGACACTTTTTTAAAGATCAAATCTGATTTATCTTCTTTAGTTTCTTCGCTCACATTGTTCCACAAACTAATTCCTCTCACTGTAACTCAGCGCTCCTTCACTTTAGTTCTCAATCTTTTTAAATATTTCAAATCCCTTTAAACTATAATAAACTTTCTCTTTTTTCTGGATGTTGACTGGTAAAACTTTCCTATGAGTTTTATACATAATCTACAACATACTGATATCTACTAACTCACTGAATCTCAACAACTGCAATTTAACAAAGAATGAACATTAATCGAAAGAAAGACAAAGATAACGCGCAGGGTTACCCGTAGGTGGTACCATAGATATCTATAAGAAAGGCTAGATGACTTGAGGCGGAGTCACCGGCGTTCCTACACGGCACCCATCTAGGCACAGAAGACCAATTAAGTTATGGTCAAACACACTGTAACACTGAGTTAGACACCCCCTCCAGAGATGAACGTTATCGACCGCAGGATAGCAATACAGAGAGCCACGCCCCCAACCAAAACGCCACTCTATAGCCACAAATAATGCTCAGAACAGCACCTAACTTCATCAACAGGACATATAGGGTCACAGACATAGTACTAGACACCAAACATCTTTTTAACTTTGACTCATTTCTTTAGCAAAGAGACTAAACACAACTCACCTCACAACTGACCTCAGGCCAGTCCATTACGGACTACAGCGGGGTGCCGCAGCTCAAGGAAGAACATTTAATCTTAAGTAACTACAATAACGTCTAAACTCAACATGTGTTTTTAAATACAGTTCATAAACCGTCCTTTTGCGTTTTTGTGGTGTTGTTTCTGATTTTTTTGTGTCTCTTCAGTCTTTGCAGGTCAACGAATATACAGGACTGGAGTTTTGCGAAATACTGAATGGAACCTCCATACCGCCTGAACTGCTGTAAGACACTCTCTCAAAAAGATGAAGAAATATAATCAAGTTTGTGTTACAGTAACTTAACGGCTCCCCCTACTGGACAGATTGATGTATTACATCCTGTTGATTACCTGCTTTTGTCTGGCTGATGCAATAATCCAAGATCTTTAAATCAGGTTAAGTGGATGTAATACAATCCACGGGTAACACCGCAGCTCCAAATAATGAAAGTAGTATTTTTTAAGTGTTATTTAGTTATTCAGGGTAACTGTGTTTCCAGGTGTACTACAGGGGAGGCAGATGACATGAGGCAGATATTGAAAATAATTACTGTACAGACCAAAAGTTTGGACACACCCTCTCATTCAATGCATTTTCTTTGTTTTCATTACTATTTAAATTGTAGATTCTCAAAACTATGAATGGCCACATGGGGAATCATGTGCTTAATAAAAAAGTGTGAAATAACTGAAAACATATTTTATATTTTAGATTCCTCAAAGTAGCCACCCTTTGCTTTTTTGATAGCGCTGCAAATTTTTGTTGTTCTCTCAGTGAGCTTCATGAGGTCGTCACCTGAAAGGGTTTTTACTTCACAGGTGTGCCTTATCAGGGTTACTAAGTACTTCTGTCATCAAGAGCAAAGGTTGGCTATTTAAAAAAATATATAGAATATAAAACATGTTTTCAGTTATTTCACACTTTTTTTATAAGTACAAAATTCTATATGTGTTCATTCATAGTTTTAATGCCTTAAGTGATAATCTACAATGTAAATAGTCATATAAAAAATAAAGAAAAGACATTGAATAAGAAGGTGTGTCCAAACTTTTGGCCTGTACTGTACATATATTTTGTTGTTATATGTTATTATAGTTATCCCTATAGTAGAAATATTACTAATACAACATACATTGAATGATTAAAGGTTTTATACATAAATGATTTAATATAACTGCCTTGTGTGTGTAGGCCTATATCTATTGCTCTACTACTTAAACAGTTTATTGGTCAATGGTGAAAATTATTTTATTTTATTATTTCATGTTTCATGAAATAATATATATATACATAGTTCATTATTTCATACTTCAATTTATTTTTATTATTTTATTTTTATTTCAGTTTATTTATAAAAATCCATGGTTAATATTACTCTTGAGTATTCAGGAACATAACCAAAACTCTGAGGTTTGTTAGAAATCAAACCGTTCGAAAATCGGTTAAGAGTTAAGTAATTTATGGTCATTTAAATGTCATTTAAATGTTACTAAATGTTATTTAAATAACATTTAAATAACATGTTATTTAAATAACATTTAAATGTTATTTAAATGTAATTTAAATGTTACCTGCACCGGAGACTGAGCGGGCGGATGGCCGGAAACAAAATGGCGGCCATTCGCGGACGTCGGACTCCGCTTGCTAACAGTGTGCGTAGCGCCGCAGAAGATCGGTAAAAGCAACAGGTTCGTTCGAGCTCAGGTAAGTTTCAAGAATTAAAAAGAAGAAGATTCAATATAAAGTCCCCTTGAATTACAAGCAGCCTACGAGGCATGTGTATTTTCGTCTAGTTTGTGTCGCGATTCTCACCTCCTAGCTTAAATGAATGAACCGCTGTACGTTTCGCGCCTAAATTACTATGCAATGAAAACGTTAATTTTTACACGCCGTTTGAATCGAATTTGATGAACTATTCCGTGTTATATATCTTGGAGGGTACATTTGTGATGACAGACATTTCATTCAGTTTATTGTGTATTTGTTTCCACCTGTTCTCACGGGTTTAGTCTGAGAATAAAGAACCCCGTTTTTTAACCAACATCTCCTGACTAGTGCTGTTATAGGAGGAGGGAGCTACAGTCGGTTTGACCAGCAGGTGGAGCTGCTGCATTAAAAATAAACTGAGACTCGACTGAACAAGTTCCTGTTTTAGACGAATCTGTGATCTGGTGGTTCAGGTTTTAGTGAAAGTGAAAGTATGTGAGTTAAACAAACAGACTCCATTTTGAGAAACGAACAGAGAGGAGAGGACGAGGAGACAGGGTGAGTGTTTACTCTGTTTTAGTTTTAATGTCAAACTCTTTATCTGTTTTATCTGTTAATGAAAAATGATTTACTGACTGAAACACTTAAAAACTGTAAAACAAAGAAACCAGAGCAGACAAAGAGCTGGATCAGTTCTTCAAACAGGAAACTGTGTACGTGCAGTTCTTCCTCCTCTTTGTTCAGACTTGTCTTTGTGGTAAAAACATAAATCAGAATCTTTTTAGCCTCTCATTTCAACTTTAATCCAGTCTCCTTAAGTTTTTCTGAGAGTTCAGGGACCTCACAGCTGATTTTGTTTGGACCATGAATCAGACAAGGATCAGAGAGAGGCCCTGCAGGGTGGGGAGACATCAGAAGAGTTCAGATATTAAACCCATAGACATATATAAGAAAGGTTTATATACATATATCTATGATTAAACCTGTAAAACTCTTAAAGAGGGGGATGAAGCTGTTTTCAGACTCTGTACTTCCTTTCTGATTCCTCTTTTATTTTGAAACTCTCTCTTCCTGTTTGTGTCTCACCTGTTTGTTTACTTTGTCCTCAGGTTGTAGAACTCGGTTTCATCTTCCATAAATTTACACAAAAGAAGATGGAGGAGATGTTATCAAGGAAGAGGAGGGCAGAGCAAAAGTCTGACATGTTTGACTGTCTGTCTATGAGGAGTGACCGGTCTAAAGATCATCCTCTTATACTCTTCAGTAAAGAACCAGGACCCTCAGGTTCACAGTAAGAGAAACACTTTTCACCCTCCAAACTCTCAAACAACAACAGCTGATGTTTCAAAATCCGAACTTTAAATCCTGACCCCTCTGTTTTCTCCTCTGCTCTGAAAATGCTGATTTTCCTCTTTAACCTCCAACCTGGAGAAAGTGAAGAAAAAGTCACTGAGCTCAGATTTACTTATTATTCCTGATGTTGATAAAAATGAAGGTGGTATAAAACAGCATTAGAAAAGGATCCTGACCTCTGTATTTTCTGATTTGGTTCCTGTGTTTGGGACGTTTTGAGCCTGTTAGTCTTTGGACTGTGGTGTATAGACCCCAGAAAACAGTCTGTGGGTCAGAAAATACCAGAAGACCAAAGAAGAAATAAATCCTGAGAAATAAAAACTCATTCAGAGCATCTGTCTGTTATTAGACCTTTAGATCTGATTGTTAAAAAATGTTTGAAACTGTCAGAGAAAATCTCTCGACCTTCAAAAATCACAGTTGAGTTTTTTCTCCTGTCTCCACACTTTGAGGCAGCAGCAGCTGAATATTTTACTGTTTTATTTTAGAGAAAAGAGAAACTCTGGTTTAATAAATGTTTCTTATTCTGAATCTTTCAAACATGAAATAATAAAGAAAATAAATGTTCTTTATTTCCACAGAGAGACACAGAGATGTGACTCTGTGGAGGAGCAGCTGTCCAGATATCTCAGCTCTGATGGAAGTAAGTCTGAACATCTGTCCTCTAAAGTCTGTGTGGATGAAAACTCAGCTGACTGATTTTCACAAAGACGTTTCAGTGTTGAGAAGTTTGGTTCATTTTATTTTTCTTCTCTTTCAGAAGATGTCGGTCTGCAGGAGGTTTTAGATGAACATAAGATCAGTCTGAAGAGGAGATGTGAACGTGTGAATGAAGGAAGTGATGAAACAGGAAGTAGTCAAACCCTCCTCAACAGGATCTTCACTGAGCTCTACATCACAGAGGGACTGAGTGAAGAGGTGAACACCCAACATGAGGTGAGACAGCTGGAGACAGCTTCAAAGATGAAGACCCTCCATGACGAACCCATCAGGTGTCATGAGATCTTTCAAACCTTACCTGACCAACAGAAGAAGCTCATCAGAGTGGTTCTGACCAACGGCGTGGCTGGTGTTGGAAAAACCTTCTCAGTGCAGAAGTTCACTCTGGACTGGGCAGAGGGTTTGAAGAACCAAGACCTCCATCTGGTGGTCCTGCTTTCATTCAGGGAGCTGAACCTGATCAGAAGGAAGCGCTTCAGTCTTCTGAGTCTGCTCCATGTTTTCCATCCAACCCTAGAGAAGGTCACAGCAGAGATGCTGACTGTCTGTAAACTTCTGTTCATCTTTGACGGTCTGGATGAAAGCAGACTGTCTCTGGATTTCAAACGCACTAAGGTCCTGTCTGACGTCACACAGAAGTCTTCACTGAACGTTCTGTTAACAAACCTCATCAAGGGGAACCTGCTCCCCTCAGCTCTCATCTGGATAACTTCTCGACCTGCAGCAGCCAATCAGATCCCTCCTTCATGTGTGGACAGGGTAACAGAAGTACGAGGCTTCACTGACGCCCAGAAGGACGAGTACTTCAGGAAGAGGTTCAGAGATGAAGATCTGTCCAGAAGAATCATCTCACACATCAAGTCCTCCAAGAGCCTCCACATCATGTGTCAGATCCCGGTCTTCTGCTGGATCACTGCTACAGTTCTGGAGGACATGATGAGGAGAAAGAAGAGAGGAGATCTGCCCAAGACCCTGACTGACATGTACTCACACTTCCTGCTGGTCCAGACTAAGAGGAAGAAGCAGAAGTATGAAGGAGGACATGAGACAAGTCCTCAGGAGCTGACGGAGGCTGACAGTGAAGTCCTCCTGAAGCTGGGGAGGCTGGCCTTTGAACATCTGGAGAAAGGAGACATCATGTTCTACCAAGAAGACCTGGAGCGGTGTGGTCTGGATGTCTCAGAGGCCTCGGTGTACTCAGGAGTTTGTACAGAGATCTTCAGAAGAGAGAGTGTGATCTTCCAGAAAACTGTTTACTGTTTCGTTCATCTGAGCGTTCAGGAGTTTCTGTCTGCAGTCTACATGATCCACAGTTTCACAACCAGGAACACAGAAGATCTGAAGACTTTTCTAAAAGACAACAAAGACAAAACCCTGGATGACTGTCTCTCATCTCTGGATGTCTTCCTGAAGAGAGTCATGATGAAATCCCTTCTCAGTAAAAACGGTCACCTGGACCTGATTGTTCGCTTCCTTCATGGACTCTCTCTGGAGTCAAACCAGAGACTCTTAGGAGGTCTGCTGGGTCACACAGACAACAGTCCAGAAATGATCCAAAGAGTCATCAAGAACCTGAAGGAGATGAACAGTGAAGATATCTCTCCTGACAGAAGCATCAACATCTTCCACTGTCTGATGGAGATGAACGATCTGTCAGTTCATCAGGAGATCCAAGAGTTCCTGAAGTCAGAGAACAGATCAGAGAAGGAACTCTCAGAGATCCACTGCTCTGCTCTGGCCTACATGCTGCAGATGTCAGAGGAGGTTCTGGAGGAGTTGAACTTAAGGAAGTATAACACATCAGACCAGGGACGACTGAGACTGATCCCAGCTGTGAGGAACTGCAGAAAGGCTGAGTAAGTCCAGGTTTTATTCTCAGAATAGTGTAAATGATCCCTGTAGTTCTTCTAATGTCCACGTTACTGATGATGTTCTTCTTCAAATAGAAATCCACTCAAATATCAGGGAGGGGGTTTCTTTAGCAAAAACATGATCCTGGTGTCTAAAGTCCTGTTAGCCCAGGATGAGGTCTACCTGTGGACCCCTGAGAACTTGTCCTGATTGTGGAGGACCTCTTTGTTTTGAATCGTGTCTGTAATGAATAAAGTGGAACTTTGAGGACAAATCAGTGACCATATCTGAGGACACACAGAGGTCTTCTGATGATGGTATCAGTCCAGATCAACATCTCAGTCAGTTGTGGTGAACTTGAGTTTGAAGAAGGTGTCTGCAGCTTCTTCCTGCTGGTTTTCAGGTTGGAAATGATGAATCTGTTGTAAATGAGGGTGTTGACAGCATTGATGGTGAAAATAGAACTGGATCATTTTCTACACAGTGGCAGAACTGTCTCTGTACCATCATGTTCATCATTCAATATTCATCATCAATACAACCATGAAAACTAACATCATTTTCCACCACTCACTGGAGATGATCTGCTGGACTAGAACATATGAATGATGAGAACACAGGAGGTATTTGGACAGCAGCTCCATGAGTCTGAAAACAATGGTGGAAATAGGAGGTTAATGTCTCTCTCTAGTATAGTAAGTATTGGACGATAATGTGGAGAGAGAGAGGGAGGGAGGGAGGGAGAGAGAGAGAGAGAGAGAGAGAGAGAGAGAGAGAGAGAGAGCACACAAAGACAGAGGTACAGTGGGTTAGGGTTGGGGGTCCCCTTCTCCAACCAGAACTCAAGAATTCACTCAGTCATAATGATCCAGCTGCACTAACATGAAGACAACACTGTTAGAGAACAGAAGGACTAAAATAAGTCATGGAGTCATTTGTCTTGAACATCTGAACAGTTTTTTTTTCTTCTAAACTTTGACTTCCTGTCTTCTCTCATGGCTGTGGTCCTGATATTAGTATCTGTCTGGTTAAAAACAGGCCGTCTGTCAAACCAAAGATCATGTTTGTTTTTGGGGAAGAGAAACATCAAATTACCCTTTAATGAAATATTGTTGATATTTATGTTGTTACAGACTTTCATACTGTGAACTCTCAGAGACTCACTGTGAAGTTGTGGCCTCAGCTCTGAAGTCCAACCCCTCCCATCTGAGACATCTGAACCTGAGCTCAAACGATCTGCAGGATTCAGGAGTGAAGCTTCTCTCTGCAGGACTGGAGAGTCCAAACTGCAGACTGGAGACTCTGATGTGAGACACCATTTCCTTCTGCTCTAACAATAAGATGTGACAGCTGCTGCCTTAGATTTTTCTCTGTGGTTTTTCCATCAACTTTGGTCGAGCAGTTTGAATTTGTCGTTGTAAAACTTCAACACAGGAAGAAAAATCCGACATTTCAGAGTTGACTTTGAGGAGAAGTTGGATGTAGAAAGGAAGCAGGAGAAAATCAGTCCCACAAATATTCAATAAAAAATTCCTCCAGATTTTCCAAAAGTTTAGAGATGATTTTACAAAGTTCCTCCAGATCAACTCTGAAAAAGTTCTTCTTCCATGTCCTTCAGGGTTCAAGAACATTGAATCATTAAAAACAGGAACAGTTTCTTCAGAGGTTCAATTTTTGTAAATATCAACTTTTAGATTTGGAGTTTTAGTCTTTAAATTTCAGAGACATTTTGAACATATTCATGAGTTAATATTAGGGATGGGTCCGAATATTCGGCGCCGAAAATATTCGGCCGAAAAGCATCAAAAATGAATTTTCGGTTTTCGGCCGAATAGATGTTATGGCCGAAAAAAAATCACCGAATAGTGTGGATAAACATGGGTCTAGTATGAACTCTCAAAAACGGAAAACGCAGACGGCGCTGTTTTCCCTGTTTTAGTAGCATGTTGATGACGTAATCGGAACGCGACAAGAGGCAAGCCGGTGTTGTGCCGTAGAAAGCACCCCCGTCGTAGAATGCACCCCCTGCCACCCATCCACTCATTAGCTTCTTAAAGTGGAAAAAAATGACTATTTGATCATTACAACTTTCGATCTGATTTTATCTGTCTCCAAAATGCACATACGGAGGTGTGCTTGGGTATATAAACTACAGTAAACTGTCAAGCTGGCATACATTATATTTTCAGGACAGCAAATATTCTGAATCAGAGGGCTATTTTTTCGGCTCGAATAGCCTGAGTGAAACTATTAAAGGCACACGCTTTTGAATTCATCCAATGGTAAGGAAAACTTGGATTATTTTCGCCTTGTTAAGTACTTTCAACCGCGCTCCCGTCGGGGGTGCATTCTACCGCACAACACCTGCATGCTGATACGAGACACACGATACGTGCAGCTGTCTTGGCTCGAAGCCGTTCAACCGGCGTGTCTGCGGTTTGGAAATATTTGGACATATCAGAGAAAGATGGTCTGATTGCAATTTGTAAACTCTGCTCTGCTGAAGTGTCTCGAGGTGGTGTGACGGCAAAAACTTTCAGTACATCGGGGCTTATCAACCACTTGAGCGCTAAACATAAGGACAAACATGACGAGTTTAAGAAACTCACTGCACAAAAGTTTGCACAATCGTATGTGCATGCATGTAAGTGCATTTATTGTTGAAGGCCTCAGGCCTGGATTTGTGTTTACTGTTGCACAATCATGTATATGCATGCACGTACCTGCATTTATTTTATTTATTTTGCATATGTGCATTTTATTTTATTTACTTTAGGCTATCCTACAGGGAAAATTGCACTTTTTTTGTATTGTTATTGCAAAGATGTTATTTACTTAATTTTATTTTATTGAATGTTATTGTTATAGCATTGTTATGTCATGTCAGCTGAATAAATGTTTCATGGTTCAAACATAAAGTGATTAATATTTAAGTTTGCCAGGTTTTGCCATAATCAGGTAGCTTTAAAACACATGTACGGCAATGACAGCAATTGTACAAAAGTTGCTTGGTGATAAAAATTGATAATTTATATACATATTTATTAATCATATTCGGCTATTCGGTATTCGGTTATTCGGCCAAGTGTTTCTTATATTCAGTATTCGGTTTCGGCCAAGATTTTCCCATTCGGTCCATCCCTAGTTAATATTGATGAATTAATTCTTTTTGACACGTTACAATCATGAGGAGGAAGTCATGGACTAAACTTGGGCTCCCAGTTTCCTTGTTGTTGTTTCTTCAGCTAGCATCATTGTTTTCATCACAGTTATTAAAGTAATAATGATGCTTCATAAATTCAGAGTCACAAAAAAACACCAAACAAACCAAATCTGAAAAAAATCCACTTTTTCATCAAATGAGTTTAATCGGTCAGAACATGAGGTTTGAGTTTTCATGAGGAGGAAACGAGAAAGATCTGCTCTGACAGTGAGAAACACAGACGCCTGAATTTACACTGACAGACAGAGAGAGACAGACAGAGAGACAGACACACAAACACAGACAGAGAGACAGACACACAAACACAGACAGAGACACACAGACACACAAACACAGACAGAGAGAGAGAGACAGACAAACACAGACACACAAACACAGACAGAGAGACAGACACACAAACACAGACAGAGAGAGAGAGACAGACAAGCACAGACAGACAAACACAGAAAGAGAGACAGACACACAAACACAGACAGAGACACAGACACACAAACACAGACACACAAACACAGACAGACACACAGACACACAAACACAGACAGAGAAACACAGACACACAAACACAGACAGAGAGACAGACAGAGAAACACAGACACACAAACACAGAAAGAGACACAGACACACAAACACAGACAGAGAAACACAGACACACAAACACAGACACACAAACACAGACAGAGAGACAGACACACAAACACAGACAGAGAGAGAGAGAGACAGACAAACACAGACAGACAAACACAGACACACAAACACAGACAGAGACACAGACACACAAACACAGACACACAGACACAGACACACAGACAGAGACACAGACACACAAACACAGACACACAGACACAGACAAACAAACACAGACAAACAAACACAGACAGAGACACAGACACACAGACACACAAACACAGACACACAAACACAGACAGAGACACAGACACACAAACACAGACACACAGACAAACAAACACAGACAAACAAACACAGACAGAGACACAGACACACAGACACACAAACACAGACAGAGAAACACAGAAAGAGAGACAGACACACAAACACAGACAGAGACACAGACACACAAACACAGACACACAAACACAGACAGACACACAAACACAGACAGAGACACAGACACACAAACACAGACAGAGAAACACAGACACACAAACACAGACAGAGAGACAGACAGAGAAACACAGACACACAAACACAGAAAGAGACACAGACACACAAACACAGACAGAGAAACACAGACACACAAACACAGACACACAAACACAGACAGAGACACAGACAGAGACACAGACACACAAACACAGACACACACAAACACAGACACACAAACACAGACACACACAAACACAGACACACAAACACAGACACACAAACACAGACACACAAACACAGACACACAAACACAGACAGAGACACAGACACACAAACACAGACACACAGACACAGACAAACAAACACAGACAAACAAACACAGACAGAGACACAGACACACAGACACACAAACACAGACAGAGAAACACAGACACACAGACACACAAACACAGACACACAAACACAGACAGAGAAACACAGACACACAAACACAGACACACAGAGATGTTCCTCTTTGTCTCTTTGCTGTGATGACTGAAGTCACAAAAACAAAGTTTTCTTCGTCACTTTTATGATTGAACCAAAGAAGTTAAAGAACCAAACTCTCAGATTTTCTTCTTCTCAATATTATTTGAACCATTTAGATTTTTCTCCTGATCAATATTCAATGATCAGATTGATCAGGTTCCTGTTTTGGCTCCAGCCTGGTTGAGGGAGGTGGGCTCAGTGTCCTGGGTGACTCTCTCTGAGCTCTTCTTGGTTGAGAGTATTTCTGGTTTGTCTCTGACTTCCATGAACTCAGATCTGGAGGATTGCTGGCTGGTCCGGTCCAGTTCTGACAGTAGAGACAACACAGTCTGTTATTCTGGGTTGAGTGTTCTTGTTGAAGATCAGTGTACAGTGAGGGATGAAGGCAGACAAAGATCCTCCTGTTTCCTCCATGTCACAGTTCAAGTTCATTTTGAAGACTTTGATTGATCCGAGCGCTGAAGAGGAACAGGAAACGAGGAGTAGAGAGTGAGGGAGGACTTACAGCAAAGGATCATGGGAGTCCAACCAGCAACTGCTGCAACAAGGACTCCACCTTCTGAACACCTGAACCTCTAATCCAAACCAGTGCTCCATCACAGTTGATGTCTTGTCTGTTATTTTACATGGAGGGTCAGAGCAGACCAGATCATGAGCTCTGACAGACTGGATCTGGTCCAAAGGTCTCCTGTTGGAGTTCTCTAAGCTCCATATTTTAAACCTGAACACCTGAAGTTTGATTATTAATTATTTTTATCTTCATTCTCTTTCCTTTTTTCAGACTGAGGAGCTGCAGTTTGTCAGAGATCAGCTGTTCTTCTCTGGCCTCAGCTCTGAAGTCCAACCCCTCCCATCTGAGACATCTGGACCTGAGTGGAAACAATCTGCAGGATTCAGGAGTGAAGCTTCTCTCTGCAGGACTGGAGAGTCCAAACTGCAGACTGGAGACTCTGATGTGAGACACCATTTCCTTCTGATCTAACAATAAGATGTGACAGCTGCTGCCTTAGATTTTTCTCTGTGGTTTTTCCATCAACTTTGGTCGAGCAGTTTGAATTTGTCGTTGTAAAACTTCAACACAGGAAGAAAAATCCCACATTTCAGAGTTGACTTTGAGGAGAACGATGGATGTAGAAAGGAAGCAGGAGAAAATCAGTCCCACAAATATGAAATAAAAAATTCCTCCAGATTTTCCAAAAGTTTAGAGATGATTTTACAAAGTTCCTCCAGATCAACTCTGAAAAGTTCTTCTTCCATGTCCTTCAGGGTTCAAGAACATTGAATCATTAAAAACAGGAACAGTTTCTTCAGAGGTTCAATTTTTGTAAATATCAACTTTTAGATTTGGAGTTTTAGTCTTTAAATTTCAGAGACATTTTGAACATATTCATGAGTTAATATTGATGAATTACAACCATATCATACTGATATCAGACAGGAGTGTGACAGGTGTTTATTAGTCTTTTTGACACGTTACAATCATGAGGAGAAAGTCATGGACTAAACTTGGGCTCCCAGTTTCCTTGTTGTTGTTTCTTCAGCTAGCATCATTGTTTTCATCACAGTTCTTAAAGTAATAATGATGCTTCATAAATTCAGAGTCACAAAAAAACACCAAACAAACCAAATCTGAAAAAAATCCACTTTTTCATCAAATGAGTTTAATCGGTCAGAACATGAGGTTTGAGTTTTCATGAGGAGGAAACGAGAAAGATCTGCTCTGACAGAAACACAGACGCCTGAATTTACACTGACAGACAGAGAGACACAGACAGAGACACAGACACACAAATACAGACAGAGACACAGACACACAAACACAGACAGAGAGACAGACAGAGAGACACAAACACACAAACACAGACAGAGAGACAGACAGAGAGACACAAACACACAAACACAGACAGAGAGACAGACACACAAACACAGACACACAAACACAGACACACAAAGACAGACAGAGACACACAAACACAGACAGAGAGACACAGACACACAAACACAGACACTCAGAGATGTTCCTCTTTGTCTCTTTGCTCTGATGACTGAAGTCACAAAAACAAAGTTTTCTTCGTCACTTTTATGATTGAACCAAAGAAGTTAAAGAACCAAACTCTCCGATTTTCTTCTTCTCAATATTATTTGAACCATTTAGATTTTTCTCCTGATCAATATTCAATGATCAGATTGATCAGGTTCCTGTTTTGGCTCCAGCCTGGTTGAGGGAGGTGGGCTCAGTGTCCTGGGTGACTCTCTCTGAGCTCTTCTTGGTTGAGAGTATTTCTGGTTTGTCTCTGACTTCCATGAACTCAGATCTGGAGGATTGCTGGCTGGTCCGGTCCAGTTCTGACAGTAGAGACAACACAGTCTGTTATTCTGGGTTGAGTGTTCTTGTTGAAGATCAGTGTACAGTGAGGGATGAAGGCAGACAAAGATCCTCCTGTTTCCTCCATGTCACAGTTCAAGTTCATTTTGAAGACTTTGATTGATCCGAGCGCTGAAGAGGAACAGGAAACGTGGAGTAGAGAGTGAGGGAGGACTTACAGCAAAGGATCATGGGAGTCCAACCAGCAACTGCTGCAACAAGGACTCCACCTTCTGAACAGCTGAACCTCTAATCCAAACCAGTGCTCCATCACATTTGATGTCTTGTCTGTTATTTTATATGGAGGGTCAGAGCAGACCAGATCATGAGCTCTGACAGACTGGATCTGGTCCAAAGGTCTCCTGTTGGAGTTCTCTAAGCTCCATATTTTAAACCTGAACACCTGAAGTTTGATTATTAATTATCTTTATCTTCATTCTCTTTCCTTTTTTCAGACTGAGGAGCTGCAGTTTGTCAGAGATCAGCTGTTCTTCTCTGGCCTCAGCTCTGAAGTCCAACCCCTCCCATCTGAGACATCTGGACCTGAGCAGAAACAAACTGCAGGATTCAGGAGTGAATCTTCTCTCTGCAGGACTGGAGAGTCCAAACTGCAGACTGGAGACTCTGATGTGAGACACCATTTCCTTCTGATCTAACAATAAGATGTGACAGCTGCTGCCTTAGATTTTTCTCTGTGGTTTTTCCATCAACTTTGGTCGAGCAGTTTGAATTTGTCGTTGTAAAACTTCAACACAGGAAGAAAAATCCGACATTTCAGAGTTGACTTTGAGGAGAACGATGGATGTAGAAAGGAAGCAGGAGAAAATCAGTCCCACAAATATGAAATAAAAAATTCCTCCAGATTTTCCAAAAGTTTAGAGATGATTTTACAAAGTTCCT
Source organism: Xyrichtys novacula (assembly GCA_962446985.1). Lineage (NCBI taxonomy): Eukaryota > Metazoa > Chordata > Actinopteri > Labriformes > Labridae > Xyrichtys > Xyrichtys novacula. The sequence goes on from CAUIWU010000006.1 coordinate 843,727, forward strand.
CCAGATCAACTCTGAAAAAGTTCTTCTTCCATGTCCTTCAGGGTTCAAGAACATTGAATCATTAAAAACAGGAACAGTTTCTTCAGAGGTTCAATTTTTTTAAATATCAACTTTTAGACTTGGACTTTTAGTCTTTAAATTTCAGAGACATTTTGAACATATTCATGAGTTAATATTGATGAATTACAACCATATCATACTGATATCAGACAGGAGTGTGACAGGTGTTTATTAGTCTTTTTGACACGTTACAATCATGAGGAGAAAGTCATGGACTAAACTTGGGCTCCCAGTTTCCTTGTTGTTGTTTCTTCAGCTAGCATCATTGTTTTCATCACAGTTATTAAAGTAATAATGATGCTTCATAAATTCAGAGTCACAAAAAAACACCAAACAAACCAAATCTGAAAAAAATCCACTTTTTCATCAAATGAGTTTAATCGGTCAGAACATGAGGTTTGAGTTTTCATGAGGAGGAAACGAGAAAGATCTGCTCTGACAGTTAGAAACACAGACGCCTGAATTTACACTGACAGACAGAGAGACACAGACAGAGAGACAGACACACAAACACAGACAGAGAGACAGACACACAAACACAGACAGAGAGACACAGACACAAACACAGACAGAGACACAGACACACAAACACAGACAGAGAGACACAGACACACAAACACAGACAGAGACACAGATACACAAACACAGACAGAGAGACACAGACACACAAACACAGACAGAGAGACACAGACACACAAACACAGACAGAGACACACAAACACAGACAGACAGAGAGACAGACACACAAACACAGACAGAGACACAGACACACAAACACAGACAGACAGAGACACAGACACACAAACACAGACAGAGAGACACAGACACACAAACACAGATGCCTGAATTTACACTCACAGACAGAGAGACACAGACACACAAACACAGACAGAGACACAGACACACAAACACAGACAGACACAAACACAGACGTCTGAATTTACACTGACAGACACACAAACAGACAGAGAGACAGACACACAAACACAGACAGAGACAGACACACAAACACAGACACACAAACACAAACACACAAACACAGACAGAGGGACACAGACACACAGACAGAGACACAGACACACAAACACAGACAGAGACACAGACACACAGACAGAGAGACAGACACACAAACACAGACAGAGACACAGACACACAAACACAGACAGACAGAGACACAGACACACAAACACAGACAGAGAGACACAGACACACAAACACAGACGCCTGAATTTACACTCACAGACAGAGAGACACAGACACACAAACACAGACAGACACACAGACACACAAACACAGACAGACACAAACACAGACAGACAGAGAGACAGACACACAAACATAGACACAGACAGAGACACAGACACACAAACACAAACACACAAACACAGACAGAGGGACACAGACACAAAGACAGGGACACAGACACACAGACAGAGGGACACAGACACACAGACAGAGACACAGACACACAAACACAGACACAGATACACAAACACAGACAGAGACACAGACACACAGACACAGACAGACAAACACAGACACACAAAGACAGACAGAGAGACACAGACACACAGACACAGACAGACAAACACAGACACACAAACACAGACAGAGAGACACAGACACACAAACACAGACAGAGAAACACAGACACACAGACACAGACACACAAACACAGACAGAGACACAGACACACAAACACAGACACACAAACACAGACACTCAGAGATGTTCCTCTTTGTCTCTTTGCTGTGATGACTGAAGTCACAAAAACAAAGTTTTCTTTGTCACTTTTATGATTGAACCAAAGAAGTTAAAGAACCAAACTCTCAGATTTTCTTCTTCTCAATATTATTTGAACCATTTAGATTTTTATCCTGATCAATATTCAATGATCAGATTGATCAGGTTCCTGTTTTGGCTCCAGCCTGGTTGAGGGAGGTGGGCTCAGTGTCCTGGGTGACTCTCTCTGAGCTCTTCTTGGTTGAGAGTATTTCTGGTTTGTCTCTGACTTCCATGAACTCAGATCTGGAGGATTGCTGGCTGGTCCGGTCCAGTTCTGACAGTAGAGACAACACAGTCTGTTATTCTGGGTTGAGTGTTCTTGTTGAAGATCAGTGTACAGTGAGGGATGAAGGCAGACAAAGATCCTCCTGTTTCCTCCATGTCACAGTTCAAGTTCATTTTGAAGACTTTGATTGATCCGAGCGCTGAAGAGGAACAGGAAACGTGGAGTAGAGAGTGAGGGAGGACTTACAGCAAAGGATCATGGGAGTCCAACCAGCAACTGCTGCAACAAGGACTCCACCTTCTGAACAGCTGAACCTCTAATCCAAACCAGTGCTCCATCACATTTGATGTCTTGTCTGTTATTTTATATGGAGGGTCAGAGCAGACCAGATCATGAGCTCTGACAGACTGGATCTGGTCCAAAGGTCTCCTGTTGGAGTTCTCTAAGCTCCATATTTTAAACCTGAACACCTGAAGTTTGATTATTAATTATTTTTATCTTCATTCTCTTTCCTTTTTTCAGACTGTTGGACTGCAGTTTGTCAGAGATCAGCTGTTCTTCTCTGGCCTCAGCTCTGAAGTCCAACCCCTCCCATCTGAGACATCTGGACCTGAGCAGAAACAAACTGCAGGATTCAGGAGTGAAGCTTCTCTCTGCAGGACTGGAGAGTCCAAACTGCAGACTGGAGACTCTGAAGTGAGACACCATTTCCTTCTGATCTAACAATAAGATGTGACAGCTGCTGCCTTAGATTTTTCTCTGTGGTTTTTCCATCAACTTTGGTCGAGCAGTTTGAATTTGTCGTTGTAAAACTTCAACACAGGAAGAAAAATCCCACATTTCAGAGTTGACTTTGAGGAGAACGATGGATGTAGAAAGGAAGCAGGAGAAAATCAGTCCCACAAATATGAAATAAAAAATTCCTCCAGATTTTCCAAAAGTTTAGAGATGATTTTACAAAGTTCCTCCAGATCAACTCTGAAAAAGTTCTTCTTCCATGTCCTTCAGGGTTCAAGAACATTGAATCATTAAAAACAGGAACAGTTTCTTCAGAGGTTCAATTTTTGTAAATATCAACTTTTAGATTTGGAGTTTTAGTCTTTAAATTTCAGAGACATTTTGAACATATTCATGAGTTAATATTGATGAATTACAACCATATCATACTGATATCAGACAGGAGTGTGACAGGTGTTTATTAGTCTTTTTGACACGTTACAATCATGAGGAGAAAGTCATGGACTAAACTTGGGCTCCCAGTTTCCTTGTTGTTGTTTCTTCAGCTAGCATCATTGTTTTCATCACAGTTATTAAAGTAATAATGATGCTTCATAAATTCAGAGTCACAAAAAAACACCAAACAAACCAAATCTGAAAAAAATCCACTTTTTCATCAAATGAGTTTAATCGGTCAGAACATGAGGTTTGAGTTTTCATGAGGAGGAAACGAGAAAGATCTGCTCTGACAGTGAGAAACACAGACGCCTGAATTTACACTGACAGACAGAGAGAGAAAGACAGAGACACAGACACACAAACACAGACAGAGAGACAGACACACAAACACAGACAGAGAGACACAGACACAAACACAGACAGAGAGAGAGAGACAGACAAACACAGACACACAAACACAGACAGAGAGACAGACACACAAACACAGACAGAGAGAGAGAGACAGACAAACACAGACAGACAAACACAGACACACAAACACAGACAGAGACACAGACACACAAACACAGACACACAGACACAGACACACAGACAGAGACACAGACACACAAACACAGACAGAGAGACACAGACACACAAACACAGACAGAGACACAGATACACAAACACAGACAGAGAGACACAGACACACAAACACAGACAGAGAGACACAGACACACAAACACAGACAGAGACACAGACACACAAACACAGACAGACAGAGAGACAGACACACAAACACAGACAGAGACACAGACACACAAACACAGACAGACAGAGACACAGACACACAAACACAGACAGAGAGACACAGACACACAAACACAGACGCCTGAATTTACACTCACAGACAGAGAGACACAGACACACAAACACAGACAGAGACACAGACACACAAACACAGACAGACACAAACACAGACGTCTGAATTTACACTGACAGACACACAAACAGACAGAGAGACAGACACACAAACACAGACAGAGACAGACACACAAACACAGACACACAAACACAAACACACAAACACAGACAGAGGGACACAGACACACAGACAGAGACACAGACACACAGACAGAGGGACACAGACACACAGACAGAGACACAGACACACAAACACAGACACAGAGACACACAAACACAGACAGAGACACAGACACACAAACACAGACACAGACAGACAAACACAGACACACAAACACAGACAGAGAGACACAGACACACAGACACAGACAGACAAACACAGACACAAACACAGACACACAAACACAGACAGAGAGACACAGACACACAAACACAGACAGAGAAACACAGACACACATAAACACAGACAGAGACACAGACACACAGAGACACAGACACACAAACACAGACACACAAACACAGACTCACAAACACAGACAGAGACACAGACACAGACAGAGAGACACGGACACACAGACACAGACACACAAACACAGACACACAAACACAGACACACAAACACAGACAGAGACACAGACACACAAACACAGACAGAGACACAGACACACAAACACAGACAGAGACACAGACACACAAACACAGACACACAGACACAGACAAACAAACACAGACAGAGACACAGACACACAGACACACAAACACAGACAGAGAAACACAGACACACAAACACAGACACACAAACACAGACACACAAACACAGACACACAAACACAGACACACAGAGATGTTCCTCTTCGTCTCTTTGCTGTGATGACTGAAGTCACAAAAACAAAGTTTTCTTCATCACTTTTATGATTGAACCAAAGAAGTTAAAGAACCAAACTCTCAGATTTTCTTCTTCTCAATATTATTTGAACCATTTAGATTTTTCTCCTGATCAATATTCAATGATCAGATTGATCAGGTTCCTGTTTTGGCTCCAGCCTGGTTGAGGGAGGTGGGCTCAGTGTCCTGGGTAACTCTCTCTGAGCTCTTCTTGGTTGAGAGTATTTCTGGTTTGTCTCTGACTTCCATGAACTCAGATCTGGAGGATTGCTGGCTGGTCCGGTCCAGTTCTGACAGTAGAGACAACACAGTCTGTTATTCTGGGTTGAGTGTTCTTGTTGAAGATCAGTGTACAGTGAGGGATGAAGGCAGACAAAGATCCTCCTGTTTCCTCCATGTCACAGTTCAAGTTCATTTTGAAGACTTTGATTGATCCGAGCGCTGAAGAGGAACAGGAAACGTGGAGTAGAGAGTGAGGGAGGACTTACAGCAAAGGATCATGGGAGTCCAACCAGCAACTGCTGCAACAAGGACTCCACCTTCTGATCACCTGAACCTCTAATCCAAACCAGTGCTCCATCACATTTGATGTCTTGTCTGTTATTTTACATGGAGGGTCAGAGCAGACCAGATCATGAGCTCTGACAGACTGGATCTGGTCCAAAGGTCTCCTGTTGGAGTTCTCTAAGCTCCATATTTTAAACCTGAACACCTGAAGTTTGATAATTAATTATTTTTATCTTCATTCTCTTTCCTTTTTTCAGACTGTTGGACTGCAGTTTGTCAGAGATCAGCTGTTCTTCTCTGGCCTCAGCTCTGAAGTCCAACCCCTCCCATCTGAGACATCTGGACCTGAGTGGAAACAATCTGCAGGATTCAGGAGTGAAGCTTCTCTCTGCAGGACTGGAGAGTCCAAACTGCAGACTGGAGACTCTGAAGTGAGACACCATTTCCTTCTGATCTAACAATAAGATGTGACAGCTGCTGCCTTAGATTTTTCTCTGTGGTTTTTCCATCAACTTTGGTCGAGCAGTTTGAATTTGTCGTTGTAAAACTTCAACACAGGAAGAAAAATCCGACATTTCAGAGTTGACTTTGAGGAGAACGATGGATGTAGAAAGGAAGCAGGAGAAAATCAGTCCCACAAATATGAAATAAAAAATTCCTCCAGATTTTCCAAAAGTTTAGAGATGATTTTACAAAGTTCCTCCAGATCAACTCTGAAAAAGTTCTTCTTCCATGTCCTTCAGGGTTCAAGAACATTGAATCATTAAAAACAGGAACAGTTTCTTCAGAGGTTCAATTTTTTTAAATATCAACTTTTAGACTTGGACTTTTAGTCTTTAAATTTCAGAGACATTTTGAACATATTCATGAGTTAATATTGATGAATTACAACCATATCATACTGATATCAGACAGGAGTGTGACAGGTGTTTATTAGTCTTTTTGACACGTTACAATCATGAGGAGAAAGTCATGGACTAAACTTGGGCTCCCAGTTTCCTTGTTGTTGTTTCTTCAGCTAGCATCATTGTTTTCATCACAGTTATTAAAGTAATAATGATGCTTCATAAATTCAGAGTCACAAAAAAACACCAAACAAACCAAATCTGAAAAAAATCCACTTTTTCATCAAATGAGTTTAATCGGTCAGAACATGAGGTTTGAGTTTTCATGAGGAGGAAACGAGAAAGATCTGCTCTGACAGTGAGAAACACAGACGCCTGAATTTACACTGACAGACAGAGAGACACAGACAGAGAGACAGACACACAAACACAGACAGAGAGACAGACACACAAACACAGACAGAGAGACACAGACACAAACACAGACAGAGACACAGACACACAAACACAGACAGAGAGACACAGACACACAAACACAGACAGAGACACAGATACACAAACACAGACAGAGAGACACAGACACACAAACACAGACAGAGAGACACAGACACACAAACACAGACGGAGACACAGACACACAAACACAGACAGACAGAGAGACAGACACACAAACACAGACAGAGACACAGACACACAAACACAGACAGACAGAGACACAGACACACAAACACAGACAGAGAGACACAGACACACAAACACAGACGCCTGAATTTACACTCACAGACAGAGAGACACAGACACACAAACACAGACAGAGACACAGACACACAAACACAGACAGACACAAACACAGACGTCTGAATTTACACTGACAGACACACAAACAGACAGAGAGACAGACACACAAACACAGACAGAGACAGACACACAAACACAGACACACAAACACAAACACACAAACACAGACAGAGGGACACAGACACACAGACAGAGACACAGACACACAGACAGAGGGACACAGACACACAGACAGAGACACAGACACACAAACACAGACACAGATACACAAACACAGACAGAGACACAGACACACAAACACAGACACACAGACACAGACAGACAAACACAGACACACAAACACAGACAGAGAGACACAGACACAGACAGACAAACACAGACACACAAACACAGACACACAAACACAGACAGAGAGACACAGACACACAAACACAGACAGAGAAACACAGACACACATAAACACAGACAGAGACACAGACACACAGAGACACAGACACACAAACAAAGACACACAAACACAGACTCACAAACACAGACAGAGACACAGACACAGACAGAGAGACACGGACACACAGACACAGACAGACAAACACAGACACACAAACACAGACACACAAACACAGACAGAGACACAGACACACAAACAGAGACACAGACACACAAACACAGACACACAAACACAGACAGAGACACAGACACACAAACACAGACAGAGACACAGACACAAACACAGACAGAGACACAGACACACAAACACAGACAGAGAGACACAGACACACAAACACAGACAGAGACACAGACACACAAACACAGACAGAGAGACACAGACACACAAACACAGACAGAGAGACACAGACACACAAACACAGACAGAGACACAGACACACAAACACAGACAGACAGAGAGACAGACACACAAACACAGACAGAGAAACACAGACACACAGACACACAAACACAGACACACAAACACAGACACAGACACACAAACACAGACACACAAACACAGACACTCAGAGATGTTCCTCTTTGTCTCTTTGCTGTGATGACTGAAGTCACAAAAACAAAGTTTTCTTTGTCACTTTTCTGATTGAACCAACGAAGTTAAAGAACCAAACTCTCAGATTTTCTTCTTCTCAATATTATTTGAACCATTTAGATTTTTCTCCTGATCAATATTCAATGATCAGATTGATCAGGTTCCTGTTTTGGCTCCAGCCTGGTTGAGGGAGGTGGGCTCAGTGTCCTGGGTGACTCTCTCTGAGCTCTTCTTGGTTGAGAGTATTTCTGGTTTGTCTCTGACTTCCATGAACTCAGATCTGGAGGATTGCTGGCTGGTCCGGTCCAGTTCTGACAGTAGAGACAACACAGTCTGTTATTCTGGGTTGAGTGTTCTTGTTGAAGATCAGTGTACAGTGAGGGATGAAGGCAGACAAAGATCCTCCTGTTTCCTCCATGTCACAGTTCAAGTTCATTTTGAAGACTTTGATTGATCCAAGCGCTGAAGAGGAACAGGAAACGTGGAGTAGAGAGTGAGGGAGGACTTACAGCAAAGGATCATGGGAGTCCAACCAGTAACTGCTGCAACAAGGACTCCACCTTCTGAACATCTGAACCTCTAATCCAAACCAGTGCTCCATCACATTTGATGTCTTGTCTGTTATTTTACATGGAGGGTCAGAGCAGACCAGATCATGAGCTCTGACAGACTGGATCTGGTCCAAAGGTCTCCTGTTGGAGTTCTCTAAGCTCCATATTTTAAACCTGAACACCTGAAGTTTGATTATTAATTATTTTTATCTTCATTCTCTTTCCTTTTTTCAGACTGTGGCGCTGCAGTTTGTCAGAGATCAGCTGTTCTTCTCTGGTCTCAGCTCTGAAGTCCAACCCCTCCCATCTGAGACATCTGGACCTGAGTTTCAACAAGCTGCAGGATTCAGGAGTGAAGCTGCTGTGTGACTTTCTGCAGAGTCCAAACTGTAAACTCGAGACTCTAGAGTGAGACGTTTTTCCTCCATTCAAACATGATCATGATTTGTTTGTGATGATGACACTAAACTGCTGACTCAGGACTGAAATACTGACCCAGACTGAACACCTTCAGTCCAGAGTAGATTTTCTGCATCAGTGGATTATTTGATTGACTCCAGTTAGATCACTGCTGAGCTCCAGTGAATTAAAACCTGAACCCAAGAAGAAAACTCTTTGTAGAGTTCACAGTGAGAAGCTCATTCAGACAGAAAACAGAAGCAGGGGGAGATTTGTCAGACGAGAACCATTCAAACTTTTGTTCAGGACAAGATCAGGGACTAGAAAAAACTCAGAGTTTAGTTTCTGACTCTGATGAAAGTCCAGCTCTGTTACTTTGAATTTTGTTTTTGAATCTTTGTGTGAAAATCTGAATTTTCTGGTTTATCTTCACTTTTCTGAAGCCTTGCTGTGTTTAGACTGAAATATTTACCTCTCAAAGACGTGATATTTTTGGTTCAGCAAAGTGAAAATATTCTGAACATCCTTTATTTCCCATCCGTCCTGAAGTCGCTGACATTTTCTAAAAATATTGATCTGCATCTACAATCAGTAAAAAAGTCTCTGAGTTTTTTATTTCACTATTTCATGTGTTTTTGAATTCACTGTTTCAAACTGACTTCCTGTTTGGTTCAGCTCTTTGGAGCGTCACTTTTCTTTGATTCATACTTTCCAAACCTTTCCTCTGAACTCTACAGATTTAAGACATCAGGTTTCAAACTGGATCATTTTTCTCTAAAATCTCATTATTTCCTCTTTATTTAGGTTGTGGAGCTGCAGTTTGACAAAGATCAGCTGTTCTTCTCTGGCCTCAGCTCTGAAGTCCAACCCCTCCCATCTGAAAACTCTGTGGCTGTATTACAACAATCTGCAGGATTCAGACATGAAGCTGCTGTGTGATCTTCAGAAGAGTCCAGACTACAGACTGGAGACTCTGAAGTCAGTATAGAGTTGGAGTTAGTCTGTGCTGATCTCTCCTGTTCCTCTCCACACAGTATCACAGCAGATATTCAGTATTTCCTGCTGACTCTTCGACCCTCTCAGAGGATTATCTCTTTAGTGAAGCTGTGAGAACAGAAATCATCAAACCAGGAGTGTAAGAGTGTCAGTGATGAAAAAAGTGTCTCCTCGTCTCTATATTTCAGATCAAATGTAGAAATGAGACATAATGAAACAGAAATGTTCAGTTTCTGCTCTGAAGTCCAGTTTATAGTTCTCTGTATTCAACACAGACTTTATTTCTCTGCTAACTTGTTGATTTTGACCTCTAAGTCTGAAAACAGACAGCTGTTCTTTATACTTGTTATTTTCACAGCAGGTTTGTTCGATCAGCTTTAACACATTTGACAGGAATGATTTCTTTATTTTGATGATGTTGGTTTATTTGTGAGGAAACCTGCTGCTTTACACCATCACTTCTGGTCTGAGCAGGACTGAGACCTGCTGGTCTGTAAACTGGATGTTCTTCAGTCCAGCTGATGAAGTGAGTCTCAGAGTGGAAACACTGATCGTCTGTTTTTATCTCCTCAGATGGAGTTAACATCTGTCAGAGTGATGAAGAAGAGGATCATGTGTTTCCTGATGATCAGAGAGGTGGAGGCAGCAGCAGTGAGGGTGAGGTGAGTCTCTGACTGAGAGACTGACTGACCAATCACAGTGGGCGGAGAGGACTCTGGGAGCTGCACTTTGACCTGCTCTGAGATCAGCTCAGGACCTGGACTCTGGATATTTGATCTTTTCCTTCATATTCTGGGATCAAACAGTCTGAACAGGTTTGTTTTGTTGATGGAAACATGATCATAAATTTACACTTTGATTGGATTACTTTGTTTTTACCATGATGCAGCGCCACCCAGTGGAAATATATTGAGGTGGAGTTGATTTATTCCCACATGTTTCTGCAGCAAGAGTTGATACCATGTGTGAGAGTCGATCAGTCAGAAGTTCAGATTAAACCCAAAGGCTTTTTCTTTCCTTTTCACCGTTAGAGACCGAATATAAACTGAAGGGAGAGGAAGAGAAGTGAGGAGAGATGGAGGTGAAGGGAGGAGGAGGAGGAGGACAGGGTTTGGGGTTTGAACAAAAATCTGAAGCTTTATTCTTTCACTTGATTATTTTTATTCTTCCGTTTTCTTCTTCAGTTTCTGAAATGATTGTAAATATTGATTGGAGGTAAAAAGTAAAATGTGTGAAATATAATCAAAGACAAAAACATAGAACTATTGTGAACAGATCTGTCCTCTTCAGCTTATCTAGTATCCATAGATCTATGCTCTGTCTGTGTAACTCTATGTTGGTTCTTCATTTACACCAGATCATTTTTGATTTCATGTCACTGTAACAATGTCATTTAAAGATAATAAAAACTTTATTTGAACCAAAACATGTTAAAAACATCAACTCAGCTTGTTTCAGTCACTGTGTCCAATTGATTATTATTTTTCATTCAAACAGAAACTAGATTTGGTCTTTAAAAAGTCCTCAAAGTGAGTCTGAAAAGTGGAGGAAGGTTTTCTCATCAGGGTGCTCCTATATTCAGGTCAATAAGGTAGTGGATCATAGAGACTCAAAGCCTTGATTCAGCTGAGGCTGGAGGACGCTGCGTGAAGGAAAGTCGGTGTGTTTAGTTGGTCTTAGTTTCTATTAAACAGGAACTTTGATTTGATCGTCTTTTCTTGGAAATCAAACTTCCTGTTGGACTCAAAGATAAAGTCTGTGATCCCCGTCAGGTTTGAAGACTTCAGTCTCACAGCAGAGGGATTGTGGCTCTGAGTCGGGATGTTTGGACATTTGTTTCATGTGTTTTCATCTGTGATATTCTCTCTAAGGTTATTGTTCATTCAAAGTATGTGGAGGACAAATCCACACATCCAACAAAAAAAGGTCAAAGATGTAGATTGGAGATTTCTGCATGACATCGACGATATTCTAGATTTAGTTGTCTAAGCGAACAGGTGTAGTCTCTTATTGGGGGGTTATTTATATATAGATATATAGATCTAGATATCTCACAGAACAGATATACAGAAAGGCAACATGAGAAAGATATTTATATTGAAATGAATACATACATGTTGATGTGATGTGTTATTATAGTCATCACTTTAATAGAAATATTATTCATATAACAGACACTGAATGATTGTTTAAACCATCTAAAATGGAAACATGAGGCAGATATTTATGTTGAAAATAAATACATATATTGTTTTGTATCAGAGCGTGAGGCAAAGTGTGTCAGACTGAATCAAGTTTTATTGAATCCCTTCAGGTTCCTGTTAACAGTGTAACAGCATCATCTACATATCCGTGAGCTGGACCCCTTCGTCTGTGAACACCTGGATCTGAAGTGAAGCTCAGTGACCAGGTGCTGGTGGTTGATTCCTCACTTAACCTGAGACAGCCTCTGCTGTTCATCTTTCCTGAGTTCAGATGTTCAGTCTCTGTAAATAAGCCTTCCCTTCTTCTTCTTCTTCTGATCATTTCAGGCATGTTTGGGTGTTTGATGAAGTTTTCTTGAGGCAAACAGAAAAAAATGACATCCTGTTTAACAAAGTAACATGAAGCTGGTCTTTGCTTGTCTTCTCTTACTGTTAAATACTAAAGTACATTTATTTTTAACTGTTTTCTTTATTTGATAAAAGTATGGAAAACTCACGATACTCTGAATATTCTCTCAGGAGACATTTACAAATGATCATTTCTTGTATGTCAAAGATTTGGGAGGTTTTCCTGTTTATCTATCTATCCTATCTATGTTGAAGACTTGGATCAAATAAAGCCACTCTAGCTTATTTATGTGACTTTCTTTGTCATTTACCTGCAGTCCTATTTTTTACTTGATGTTATTGTACTGCTCTTTGTTTGGCCCTAAATTTTGAGGAAATACAACAAAGTGAAATTTTAATGTTCAGCAGATTAAAGGGACACATTTTTAGGAACCAAGTTATTCACAGCATCATTATTTACTCATCATTAACTTCCCTCTTGAGGATCTGAACAGTCTGATGTTACTGTACCCTAAATGATCTTTCTTTGTCTGTCTCCTTATAGAGCAAAGACATGGGGACAGGTTTAATCATTCTGGCATAAATGAAAGCTGTTTTTGTCTGAAATGTTGATATTGAATATACAGGTGTCACAGAGCAGAGTTCAGCAGGTTATTCAGTCTGGGTTTCCTGTTGGTGAGACTGTGTGCAGTAATCCATGTGCTCTGATCTGTTTTCATAAGGACATCAGAATAAACTCTGAGGACGTTTGGAGCCATCTGCTGGCTGACATGAGATCTACAAGTTCAGATTTAATAGTGCCAGACAGAGTCAGAGATTTGACTCACATCACAGCATTTAAGGAGTAAACAGAGAGTTTGACAGAAAAGTTATAGATGTAAAAAGTCACTGAAAATCACGAAGAAATAAAACACTAGAGTGGCTAATGACTAAAAGTTGACATGTTAGATTTCCACTTTTTAAAAATCTGCTCCGTTATAAACCAAAACCAGGATCCTTTCTCATCCTGTTGTGTCAAACTCTATGAAAATGTCCCCCATTAAAAACACTGTGAACATCATTGATTGGTTGATGTCTTTATTTTGTACATGTAAAATCAAATTTGAATTACAGCTGAGTGAAAAAAAAAGAAAAAACAAACAAAAAGAAATCAAAAAGTTCCATCAGCGAGACAAAAACATTATTTTACACGTGCAAAAGGGAGGAGGAAGAAGTTCAGACTTTATGAATCCTACCCCGTTTGAATCATGAAACAGAAAAGTAAAAACTATTCTTTATAGTAATTGTCAAACTTGTAGTGGGTGTTGGTGGTCTACAGGATTGTGCATTATATTAACAGTTGTTCCCTAATATTCTGCTCCCCTTATGTTTGTAATTGAAGAGGACAAAGTATAAGAAACAGCTTCTAATAAGACTCCAGTTCACCGCCCCCACTGTCTTTGTCTTCAAATATTAATATAAATGAATTTAAGCTTTAATTATCAGATATCTGTGTTCATAGGTCAATGATCGATCTATCTATCTATCTATCTATCTATCTATCTATCTATCTATCTATCTAAAGTCTATTTTTTTTTATTATTGAATTAACGTCAATAAATTTGCATTCATTTTGAGCGTTCGTGGTTTAATCAATAATTTGTATTGTATTTGTTGATAATAACTGTTAAATTATTTTACTCTCTAATTTCAAATAGATAACCCCGCCCACCAACAGAACCTTTAAAACCGGTTTGAACCGGTTCAACAGGCGGTCAACTGGTACCGGCTAAAGTGAACGAATTCATGGATATTCACGGTGAGTTATCAAGTCACGGATTAAATTATCATATATTTATTGGAATTACGTTAATGTCGGAGTTTTTATCCACATTATATGTTTTTTTTAGAGTTTCTCTGTCGGTCTTCCGAGGACACCGACACAGAGTTAGCTACCTGACGAACTCCGGGAGAGGTAACGTTGATCTTTCTGTATTTTTATGTTTCAGTAAAGGCGTCTGAGCTCCAAGCTTTCAGTTTTCATGTTAATGTTATTAAATTTGTAGTAGAGATCCTGAAATAACCGTGTATCTGCTTTCTGTGAGCTAACACAGGTATCTGACGTTAGTAAGTTCAGCTAACATTATTAAGCTAACGTTCATTTTGAATTGGATCGTCATTTGATCCGTGTTAATCCCTCCCTAACCCCCGAACTCATGTGATCCGAAAATTCACGCAAATACAGGGTTTTTCCTGCGTTCAAAATTGCGTGGCGGCCGCCTCCACCTAATTTTGTGCCGCCCCCAGCCAGAGCGATTGATTTCGCTCAACACAGCGTAAAGCTCCAGCTGTGTTGATTGAGTGTATGATGTCCCTCTGCAGCAGCAACGTATTTTAACTGCAGTTGCAGCGTTGCGCCACTGTAGAGGCGCTATATCAACAGCAGTGCATCGGAAAGACCTGAAGCATCTACCGAAGAAGAAACGGATCGAATCATGTTTTTTCAAGTTTTTTTCCCGCTAGTTGGTGCTATCGGCGTCCTGATTTTCCCCGGCGGCTGGTACAAACAGGTAAATACTGCTTGTCTTTTTTGCATCCAAGCATGTCGTGTTTATTAAAAAAAAAGTTTCCTCCGTTTTTTTAGCGTTGCAGATATGACGGGCAAAATCAGCCAGTACTTTAAAAAGCGACCTCGCGAGGAGGAAAGTCAAGAGTCCAGGTGAAACACAGCAGAGAAAAAACGTAACAGGCAGTTAAAATGCTATAATTCATGGTGGTGACAATGTGGAAATTTGTGTCAGGTCTGAAAGTACTTCACAAGGGACTGGTGATCGCGAGGGTCAGAATGCAGGACAGGATGAGTCGGCGAGGCGAGGGTAATTAATTAATTAGTTTCCAATTAGGAGCATAACAACGCAAAACCAACGTGTACGTGGTTTTTATTCCTCTTTCCAGATCTTCTCAAAAACACAGAGCCAGTGGCTTTGACAAGCAGTGGCTCAATCAATTTACCTGGCTCAGGCATACTGAGGAAGGCATGCACTGCTATTGATGCCAAAAGCACTGTGCCCCAACACAGCAGGCAATTGCTGCCTCCTTAGTGAGACAGCCATCAACCAACTACAGGCTGGACACATTAAAAAGACATGAGGTGACAGTCGTTCACAAAGCAGCAGAAGAGAAGGAGAAATATATTAAAGATGGTAGTACCTAAAAACACTCAACTAATAAAGTTACAAAAACTAAAATAACATAGTTTAGATAGTTTAAGAAATAATTGGTTGTCGTTTTTTTAGGGAGGACACTGCAACGTATACATATATATAACATATGATTGAAAACACTATCACTCTTCATGTCTGTATCAGAATAAAAACAAAAATACTTAATGCATGATGAATTGTTTTGTTTAAGGTGAAGACACCTCTGCGGAACAGACTGAAGGAGAGGCACTTGGATGTCTGTTGTAAGGTGGCCGTTGATGGACCAGACCAGGAGGCCTTGGACTACAAGGAGGGCATGAGGAGGTTCTACAGAATGAAAAAGAGGAGGCTGAAATGTTCTGTCTGGTTGTGAGATGTGTGGATGAAGTGTACTTTCAATTTAAAGTTGCCAGCTGATTTGTGTATATAGTTTTAATAAATGAATGCTTTAACATAATAATGGTCACACTCTTTTTTGAACTCTTAACTTAAAGTATGTTGCCTGTAAAAGAAAGTGAGTCAGTTGAATTTACAAATACATGCACGTCATGGCGCACGGTCAGGATGGTGCCACCTCTGCCTCAATTTGAGCCAGGAAAAACCCTGAAATATCATCATAACCGTGTGAAATTAATTCGTGCTTCACTAACTTGAAACCGACTTCTCCACGACGTTAAACACCGTCGTGTAACGCCGTGTTCGTGGGCGGGGGGCGCCACAGGGATCCACGTTAGAGATTGAGAGACCGGTCAGTGTTTGAATCACCTTTACATGTGGTTGGTGCAGATTCTCCCACAGACTGGGGGGGAAAGTGCAGAGATTTCTGTTGTCTCTATAACAGTGCATCGACTTTTTCCCCTCTGACCGTATTAGTGTTTATTTTAGAGCTGCTGACATTGTTTCCATAATATAAATCAGTTAATGTTATTACCTTTAGCACACATGAATCCGTCTGTGTGCTCATATGATAAAGTACAGCTGTACAGTTCTGTAAGGGGAGCAGAAATAACAGACAGAAGCCGAACAACCTTAACTTGATGCCCTGCCTGATTTACACTGAAGTCTGTGCAGCCAGTGCAGAGATTAACAGGTAAGAAAATGACATAACTACATGGGTAACATGGTCAGAGCTGCTGTGGAAGAAAAAAAAAAACACTTTTTATGGTGAAGAACAGTACAGAGGATTATTCTACATTTGCTCATGTAATTGGAAACTTTCTAAGGGGTTGTAATGGAAATGTACATTTAGAAAACTGAGAATGCAGAACAACATGAAGATGCACAAAGAAGCATGATGGTCAGGGTATCATTGTGGATAATTGTTATTAATTTGTGAATACGACATGGTTTATTTGTTATTTTTCCTCTGGTGTTCCTCTATTCTGTAGGTTCTGTGAAGAATACATGCTCCTGTCTTTTCCAGCAGAATTTAATCCCAATGAAACCCTGATTCATGATGGATCAACTTGTAGGTAAGATTCTCAGAGACTGTCTTTGCCGACTGCAAAGTGAAATTTCTGAGTGATAGATTTTCAGTTTGGACCTGATATGTTGCTCTGAACAGAGACGATCTGAACTAGTGCTGGACGATAATTCGATAACAATATATATCGATCGATAGACGTGTGCTGCGATAGAAAAAAAACGGGTCGATAAAAAGTTCGATAGAAAAACACAGTTTCCCTTTCTTTTTCATCATAGCCTATCATGTAGCTTTTACTACAGTCATTACTTCCTCCCAACCAATCACAAACGCAGACCCAGGTACGCTACGGCACCAAGCCCAGCCCCTATCAAACCACAACAGACAGCACGTGTATTAGAAAAAATGATACAGCAAGGAGAAGCGGAGGACATTGTCCCGAAAAAAGGTTTCAGTAGTTCACCAGCATGGCAATGTTTTGGTTTTTAGAAGTCTGACAAAAAGCGAACAGCGGTCGTTTGCAAAATTTGCAGAGAATTAGTAAAAACCAAGTCTGATAACACAACCAACTTGTTTTACCATCTAAACCGATCGCACCCGCAGGAGTACGAGCTGTGTCGGCCGCGCCGCGGCTCCACGTCGTCGTCGGAGGAATCCTCTGGAACCGCTGCCAGCACCAGCACAAAGCATGTGAAGCAGACCAAACTGGACTTCGTTTCTTGCCAAAATACGACAAAGCGTCCAAGCGGCATAAGGACATCACCCATGCAGTAACATGCTCCATAGCGAGGGACATACTGCCAATAACCACCGTTGAAAAGCCTGGCTTCGACCAGCCTCTAGCCACTCTCGACCCGCGATATGAAGTGTCCGGCCGCAAGTATTTCTCAAACACAGCGCTTCAGGCATGAAAATGGGTCAGGGGTTGAAAAGCTGAGAAGGGTGCGGAGGAAATACGTTCCGGTGTAGCTTCTTAAAGTGGAAGAAAATGAGCTCATATTTTACAAAGACGCGAGTATTTGGATCATGGCTACTAGCAGGGGGTGCATTCGGCAGGGGTGCATTCTACGACACAACACCGGCGTGGATAAGTCCTGCTTCTCGTGCTCAGTTTGTGTATTAAGTCAATCACATGATAATTAAAAAAAATAAATCTCCCGACCCCGGGAGAAATATTTCAGTGTTCGGACACCAGGCTGTGGGCAGTTTCCCACACAGTTAAAACTGGTAGTATGCTATTCCCACCTAAAGCTATTCTGTTTATTTATATATTTGTTTATTTTCATCAAAAGACTATTTAAATATTTATTTATCAGATTTTCTGGTCACTTTAGTCTTTATGTTTGTCAGTATTTACTGACGTCATTGATTTCTTTTTTTTTTTAGTTCTTTTTTAAAAAACTTTCAGTTGTGGTAAAATAAAAAAGGTGGTTGAATAAAGGTTTGAATTTGAATTCAGTGCTTGTGTGTTCTTTATTAAAAGTAGGTCATTAAGCAATAGCATAAAACATCCAGGGCTGCAATTAAATTATATGTTAAATAATTATAACAATTATATCGATAATTATCGATATCGATCAATATGATTTATTTTTTATCGATATGCTTTTTTTCTATATCGTCCAGGCCTAATCTGAACAGTGATTTTTTTGTGATGCCTTGCTCTCCTTTAGTTGATTAAATCAGAGTTTAATCTCAGTAACACATAATATCCATCGTTAAAGACATCAGCTGAACGTCACACTTCAGGAAAACTCCTTCTGCTGCTAGAGTCCTCAGTCCTCACTAGGACCAGGAAGGTGGACCACATCAGTCTAGTTCTGAGGTCTTTACAGCAGCTTCCTGTCTGTCAGAGGATATACTTTAAAGTCCTTCTGCTGCTTTATTAAGCTCTGAATGGTTCAGGTCCAAAGAACATCAGTGATCTTCTAGTTCAGTCTGAACCATCCAGACCACTCAGGTCATCTGGAGCAGGTCTGTCGTCTGTCCCCAGAATCAGAACCAAACACGGAGGAGGAGCAGCGTTCAGTTTTCATGCTCCAAATCTCTTCAACAAACGACCTGAAAATGTCTGGTGTGCGGAGATATCAGTTTATTTAAATCCAGGTTAAAGACAGGTTACAGCTGCTTTTATTGGATTACTATAAAAATTATTACAATGTCCATTTTTATTTTCAACACACAGGTTTGCTCTGTAGCTTTTATGCTTCTATTTTAAAACGGTCTTTTTTTTTAACCTTACTGAGCGCTGACGGCCCAAACTCATGACTTTATCATTTCCTTGAAGTAATAATCACCATATTAATCATTTTACAGACGCGGTCGTTCTTCTGCCTTTGCGTCTCGGTCTGATTTTTATTTCCATGAAGAAACGATCATGAATGTTCTTCCTTGAGCTGCGGCACCCCGCCTCAGTCGATAATGGACTGGCCTGAGGTCTCGCTGGAAGAGAGTAGGTGAGTTGTGTTTAGTCTCTTTGTTAAAGAAATGAGTCAAAGTTAAAAAGATGTTTGGTGTCTAGTACTATGTCTGTGACCCTATATGTCCTGTTGATGAAGTTAGGTGCTGTTCTGAGCATTATTTGTGGCTATAGAGTGGTGTTTTGGTTGGGGGCGTGGCTCTCTGTATTTCTATCCTGCGGTCGTTACTAAAGTTGGTATAACTAGAGAAGCAAGCGGTCGACAACATTCATCACTCGAGGACGTGTCTAACTCGGTGTTACGGTGTGTTTGACCCTAAATTAATTTTACGCCGGAATATCCCTTTAATATATTCATGTTTTGTGATTGTTGTTGTGATAGTAAAACTGACTCATGCTTTAGTCAGATTTGGACTTAATTTACTTTGTACTGAAGTTGTTTCTAAAGATGAAATAGTAAAAAATGATTTGAAGATATATTGATTGTACTTGAGGAGAATTTCATGATGATGTAGTTTCTGCATAAATAAGAGGGAGGACTGTTAGTTCATGTGTCTTTCTATATTGCAGATCCTCAGAGTGATGGATACACACAGGAGAATGACAGCTGAGGAGTCTGACTGTTGTTCATGTCATGATGGATCTCAGTGCAGCTTGAATAGAGGTGAGTCTAAATAAATGAAACAAAGAAAAATCACTTTGTTAAACCTGCATAATAAAGACACTGCTGTCGGCTCGGAGGCTTGTTAGTGAACTCAAAGTGCTTCAGTCAGCTGTTGACAGTGTTTGTGTTTGTACCACACTGTGGACAAGGTTACAAGATAATTCAGCATGTTTACATTTTAATGAGGAGAATATGATTTATTATGAAGCCCTACGATAAAGAACAAGAAGAATCACAAAAATCTATGAGTTTCTGAACGTCTCATGTGATTGTCCATGATACATTTATGGTTGACTGCAGTAAATCTGATCTGATGGAATAATGAAGGGCACAGCAGCAGCAGGGTTACAGTCAGTCGTTCGTGGATGTCTGTGTGATTTGGTGATCAAACTCGTCGTTTCCTGTAAATATCAAGGGGAGGAGAAACTTCACAATAAAACAATAAAAGTGTTCAAAGTTCAGACTTCAGAGTGAGTCAGCACAGAGAGAAACAAGGACACTTGTAACAGGGTGAGTGTTAATTCAGTCTTACTGTTCGGTTTTCAGAGTCTGTCATTCATCACAAGTGTTTTTGTTTATTTTTACACTTTAAAAAAGCTAAGCAGTGAAAATTGATCAGATACGTTGATGGATTGATTCCTCGTCCAGTAAACTGTGAGTGTGCTGTTCTTCCTGTTTCTCTGCCTTTGGTGAGATGAGCCCAAAATTACTCTTCATATTTTTGTGAGTTTTAACAGACTTCACCGATTATCTTTACACTGTGAGTCAGACAAGGATGAGAAATCCAAACTAATGCTGTGTAAACTGATCAAACAGGTGATTTCAAACTCTGACAGACCCTCCAACTTTCTGTCAGGATTCACTTCTCTGAGCTCACAGCCATCATTACTGCTTTTTCAGACTCAGAGGAGTTTAGGAGAGCACAGGTCTGGATGTTTGGTATTAAAGTTTGTAGTCAAAGTTTCTCAGATACTGTAATAACACCTGAAACCTCTAACCAACATTATCATTAATACAGCCACAATAAAACAACTGAAGGTGACCAAAGGTTGTTTTTCAAACACTGTAAAGATATTCATGCTGTTGTTTTATCTTCTGTTCGACCATAAAGCTGGTCCAAAGTACTTTTATTGTTGTTAAATATAAGCCTGTCATATTATTTTAAGGTCCAAAGTCTTTGTATGAACAGGATTCAGTGCAGGACTGTTACAGATCAGGACAATAAATGAATCATTTACAGAAAAAGACAAGGACCATATACAAGACCGCCCGTCATTAGAGGTCAAACAAACCCCAAAGAGATGAGGAACTAAATACTACTGACTGAATAATACATTTAATAACTGCTGAAGGACTGATCATAATGAACCAGAGTCTATATTTCTGAGACTGGAGAATAAAGAGACGATAAATTGGTGGGTAGAAATAATGAGGGGATGGAAACATAAAAAAAAAAGGATTATATGTTAGTTTGTTGAACAGGTTTTTGTTTGTGTGTCATATTACTACAGTTAGGGTTAGTTAATATTTCTAATGTTTTTCTCTGGTGTCGTATGAAATCTGAGCTTCCTGAGTTTTAGACACAGAGTAAAAAAATCACCTCATTCTCAGAGTCAAAAAACCGTTAAATGAATGTTCCTCTGTGTTTGAACCAGAGACATTCAGCTTTTACAGTAAATGACTGTAAAGAGTCAAATTAAAGTCCAAAGCAGCTTTGTTTTCTGTAGAATAAAACGATCAGTGAACATGAACAATACTTGATAATACAGAAGATTATAAAGAAAAGTGGATTTCAGACTCTTTGACTCGATCATATTAGACTGGATAAGAAATAACCAATCGGGACCTTTATGATTTCAAAGAAGAGGTAGTGTGCAGACAGATCTTTGACATAATGAGATGAAGAAACTGGATCATCTTCATCTTCACTCTCTCTTCCTGTTTGTGTCTCACCTGTTTGTCTACTTTGTCCTCAGGTTGTATAACTCGGTTTCATCTTCCATAAATTTGTACAACATAAGATGGAGAAGATGAGTGATGGTGTCGAGGAAG
Organism: Xyrichtys novacula; assembly: GCA_962446985.1. Taxonomy (NCBI): domain Eukaryota; kingdom Metazoa; phylum Chordata; class Actinopteri; order Labriformes; family Labridae; genus Xyrichtys; species Xyrichtys novacula. The sequence continues at coordinate 866,189 of CAUIWU010000006.1, forward strand.
AGGAGGACAGAACAACGTCTGTAATGTTCGACCGTCTGTCTATGAAGAGCGACTGGTCTAGAGGTTATCCACCGGACTTCAGTAAAGAACCAGGACCCTCAGATTCACAGTAAGAGAAACACTTTTCACCCTCCAAACTCTCAAACAACAACAGCTGATGTTTCAAAATCCGAACTTTAAATCCTGACCCCTCTGTTTTCTCCTCTGCTCTGAAAACGCTGATTTTCCTCTTTAACCTCCAACCTGGAGAAAGTAAAGAAAAAGTCACTGAGCTCAGATTTACTTATTATTCCTGATGTTGATAAAAATGAAGGTGGTATAAAACAGCATTAGAAAAGGATCCTGACCTCTGTATTTTCTGATTTGGTTCCTGTGTTTGGGACGTTTTGAGCCTGTTAGTCTTTGGACTGTGGTGTATAGACCCCAGAAAACAGTCTGTGGGTCAGAAAATACCAGAAGACCAAAGAAGAAATAAATCCTGAGAAATAAAAACTCATTCAGAGCATCAGTCTGTTATTAGACCTTTAGATCTGATTGTTAAAAAATGTTTTAAACTGTCAGAGAAAATCTCTCGACCTTCAAAAATCACAGTTGAGTTTTTTCTCCTGTCTCCACACTTTGAGGCAGCAGCAGCTGAATATTTTACTGTTTTATGTTAGAGAAAAGAGAAACTCTGGTTTAATAAATGTTTCTTATTCTGAATCTTTCAAACATGAAATGATAAAGAAAATAAATGTTCTTTATTTCCACAGAGAGACACAGAGATGTGACTCTGTGGAGGAGCAGCTGTCCAGATATCTCAGCTCTGATGGAAGTAAGTCTGAACATCTGTCCTCTAAAGTCTGTGTGGATGAAAACTCAGCTGACTGATTTTCACAAAGACGTTTCAGTGTTGAGAAGTTTGGTTCATTTTATTTTTCTTCTCTTTCAGAAGGTGGTGGTCTGCAGGAGGTTTTAGATGAACATAAGATCAGTCTGAAGAGGAGATGTGAACGTGTGAATGAAGGAAGTGATGAAACAGGAAGTAGTCAAACCCTCCTCAACAGGATCTTCACTGAGCTCTACATCACAGAGGGACTGAGTGAAGAGGTGAACACCCAACATGAGGTGAGACAGCTGGAGACAGCTTCAAAGATGAAGACCCTCCATGACGAACCCATCAGGTGTCATGAGATCTTTCAAACCTTACCTGACCAACAGAAGAAGCTCATCAGAGTGGTTCTGACCAACGGCGTGGCTGGTGTTGGAAAAACCTTCTCAGTGCAGAAGTTCACTCTGGACTGGGCAGAGGGTTTGGAGAACCAAGACCTCCATCTGGTGGTCCTGCTTTCATTCAGGGAGCTGAACCTGATCAGAAAGAAGCGCTTCAGTCTTCTGAGTCTGCTCCATGTTTTCCATCCAACACTAGAGAAGGTCACAGCAGAGACGCTGGCTGTCTGTAAACTTCTGTTCATCTTTGACGGTCTGGATGAAAGCAGACTGTCTCTGGATTTCAAACGCACTAAGGTGGTGTCTGACGTCACACAGAAGTCTTCACTGAACGTTCTGTTAACAAACCTCATCAAGGGGAACCTGCTCCCCTCAGCTCTCATCTGGATAACTTCTCGACCTGCAGCAGCCAATCAGATCCCTCCTTCATGTGTGGACAGGGTAACAGAAGTACGAGGCTTCACTGACGACCAGAAGGAGGTGTACTTCAGGAAGAGGTTCAGAGATGAAGATCTGTCCAGAATCATCTCACACATCAAGTCCTCCAAGAGCCTCCACATCATGTGTCAGATCCCGGTCTTCTGCTGGATCACTGCGACAGTTCTGGAGGACATGATGAGCAGAGAGCAGAGAGGAGAGCTGCCCAAGACCCTGACTGACATGTACTCACACTTCCTGCTGGTCCAGACTAAGAGGAAGAAGCAGAAGTATGAAGGAGGACATGAGACAAGTCCTCAGGAGCTGACGGAGGCTGACAGTGAAGTCCTCCTGAAGCTGGGGAGGCTGGCCTTTGAACATCTGGAGAAAGGAGACATCATGTTCTACCAAGAAGACCTGGAGCGGTGTGGTCTGGATGTCTCAGAGGCCTCAGTGTACTCAGGAGTTTGTACAGAGATCTTCAGAAGAGAGAGTGTGATCTTCCAGAAAACTGTTTACTGTTTCGTTCATCTGAGCGTTCAGGAGTTTCTGTCTGCAGTCTACATGATCCACAGTTTCACAACCAGGAACACAGAAGCTCTGAAGACTTTTCTAAAAGACAACGAAGACAAAAACCTGGATGACTGTTTCTCATCTCTGGATGTCTTCCTGAAGAGTGTCATGGAGAAATCTCTTCTCAGTAAAAACGGTCACCTGGACCTGTTTGTTCGCTTCCTTCATGGACTCTCTCTGGAGTCAAACCAGAGACTCTTAGGAGGTCTGCTGGGTCACACAGACAACAGTCCAGGAATGATCCAAAGAGTCATCGAGAACCTGAAGGAGATGAACAGTAATCGTATCTCTCCTGACAGAAGCATCAACATCTTCCACTGTCTGATGGAGATGAACGATCTGTCAGTTCATCAGGAGATCCAAGAGTTCCTGAAGTCAGAGAACAGATCAGAGAAGAGACTCTCAGAGATCCACTGCTCTGCTCTGGCCTACATGCTGCAGATGTCAGAGGAGGTTCTGGATGAGTTGGACTTAGATAAGTATAACACATCAGACCAGGGAAAACAGAGACTGATCCCAGCTGTGAGGAACTGCAGAAAGGCTCAGTAAGTCCAGGTTTTATTCTCAGAATAGTGTAAATGATCCCTGTAGTTCTTCTAATGTCCACGTTACTGATGATGTTCTTCTTCAAATAGAAATCCACTCAAATATCAGGGAGGGGGTTTCTTTAGCAAAAACATGATCCTGGTGTCTAAAGTCCTGTTAGCCCAGGATGAGGTCTACCTGTGGACCCCTGAGAACTTGTCCTGATTGTGGAGGACCTCTTTGTTTTGAATCGTGTCTGTAATGAATAAAGTGGAACTTTGAGGACAAATCAGCGACCATATCTGAGGACACACAGAGGTCTTCTGATGATGGTATCAGTCCAGATCAACATCTCAGTCAGTTGTGGTGAACTTGAGTTTGAAGAAGGTGTCTGCAGCTTCTTCCTGCTGGTTTTCAGGTTGGAAATGATGAATCTGTTGTAAATGAGGGTGTTGACAGCATTGATGGTGAAAATAGAACTGGATCATTTTCTCCACAGTGGCAGAACTGTCTCTGTACCATCATGTTCATCATTCAATATTCATCATCAATACAACCATGAAAACTAACATCATTTTCCACCACTCACTGGAGATGATCTGCTGGACTAGAACATATGAATGATGAGAACACAGGAGGTATTTGGACAGCAGCTCCATGAGTCTGAAAACAACGGTGGAGATAGGAGGTTAATGTCTCTCTCTCTCTCTCTCTCTCTCTCTCTCTCTCTCCCTCTCTCTCTCTCTCTCTCTCTCTCTCTCTCAACCCTAACTTTGACCACAGCTCTTCAGGTTTAACTTTGTTTTTATCGTTTAACTATCATGAAGTATTGGACGATAATAGAGAGAGAGAGAGAGAGAGCACACAAAGACAGAGGGACAGTGGGTTAGGGTTGGGGGTCCCCTTCTCCAACCAGAACTCAAGAATTCACTCAGTCATAATGATCCAGCTGCACTAACATGAAGACAACACTGTTAGAGAACAGAAGGACTAAAATAAGTCATGGAGTCGTTTGTCTTGAACATCTGAACAGTTTTTTTTTCTTCTAAACTTTGACTTCCTGTCTTCTCTCATGGCTGTGGTCCTGATATTAGTATCTGTCTGGTTAAAAACAGGCCGTCTGTCAAACCAAAGATCATGTTTGTTTTTGGTGAAGAGAAACATCAAATTACCCTTTAATGAAATATTGTTGAAATTTATGTTGTTACAGACTTTCATTCTGTGGACTCTCAGAGACTCACTGTGAAGTTGTGGCCTCAGCTCTGAAGTCCAACCCCTCCCATCTGAGACATCTGGACCTGAGAGGAAACAAACTGCAGGATTCAGGAGTGAAGCTTCTCTCTGCAGGACTGGAGAGTCCAAACTGCAGACTGGAGACTCTGATGTGAGACACCATTTCCTTCTGATCTAACAATAAGATGTGACAGCTGCTGCCTTAGATTTTTCTCTGTGGTTTTTCCATCAACTTTGGTCGAGCAGTTTGAATTTGTCGTTGTAAAACTTCAACACAGGAAGAAAAATCCGACATTTCAGAGTTGACTTTGAGGAGAACGATGGATGTAGAAAGGAAGCAGGAGAAAATCAGTCCCACAAATATTCAATAAAAAATTCCTCCAGATTTTCCAAAAGTTTAGAGATGATTTTACAAAGTTCCTCCAGATCAACTCTGAAAAAGTTCTTCTTCCATGTCCTTCAGGGTTCAAGAACATTGAATCATTAAAAACAGGAACAGTTTCTTCAGAGGTTCAATTTTTGTAAATATCAACTTTTAGATTTGGAGTTTTAGTCTTTAAATTTCAGAGACATTTTGAACATATTCATGAGTTAATATTAGGGATGGGTCCGAATATTCGGCGCCGAAAATATTCGGCCGAAAAGCATCAAAAATGAATTTTCGGTTTTCGGCCGAATAGATGTTATGGCCGAAAAAAAATCACCGAATAGTGTGGATAAACATGGGTCTAGTATGAACTCTCAAAAACGGAAAACGCAGACGGCGCTGTTTTCCCTGTTTTAGTAGCATGTTGATGACGTAATCGGAACGCGACAAGAGGCAAGCCGGTGTTGTGCCGTAGAAAGCACCCCCGTCGTAGAATGCACCCCCTGCCACCCATCCACTCGTTAGCTTCTTAAAGTGGAAAAAAATGACTATTTGATCGTTACAACTTTCGATCTGATTTTATCTGTCTCCAAAATGCACATACGGAGGTGTGCTTGGGTATATAAACTACAGTAAACTGTCAAGCTGGCATACATTATATTTTCAGGACAGCAAATATTCTGAATCAGAGGGCTATTTTTTCGGCTCGAATAGCCTGAGTGAAACTATTAAAGGCACACGCTTTTGAATTCATCCAATGGTAAGGAAAACTTGGATTATTTTCGCCTTGTTAAGTACTTTCAACCGCGCTCCCGTCGGGGGTGCATTCTACCGCACAACACCTGCATGCTGATACGAGACACACGATACGTGCAGCTGTCTTGGCTCGAAGCCGTTCAACCGGCGTGTCTGCGGTTTGGAAATATTTCGACATATCAGAGAAAGATGGTCTGATTGCAATTTGTAAACTCTGCTCTGCTGAAGTGTCTCGAGGTGGTGTGACGGCAAAAACTTTCAGTACATCGGGGCTAATCAACCACTTGAGCGCTAAACATAAGGACAAACATGACGAGTTTAAGAAACTCACTGCACAAAAGTTTGCACAATCGTATGTGCATGCATGTAAGTGCATTTATTGTTGAAGGCCTCAGGCCTGGATTTGTGTTTACTGTTGCACAATCATGTATATGCATGCACGTACCTGCATTTATTTTATTTATTTTGCATATGTGCATTTTATTTTATTTACTTTAGGCTATCCTACAGGGAAAATTGCACTTTTTTTGTATTGTTATTGCAAAGATGTTATTTACTTAATTTTATTTTATTGAATGTTATTGTTATAGCATTGTTATGTCATGTCAGCTGAATAAATGTTTCATGGTTCAAACATAAAGTGATTAATATTTAAGTTTGCCAGGTTTTGCCATAATCAGGTAGCTTTAAAACACATGTACGGCAATGACAGCAATTGTACAAAAATTGCTTGGTGATAAAAATTGATAATTTATATACATATTTATTAATCATATTCGGCTATTCGGTATTTGGTTATTCGGCCAAGTGTTTCTTATATTCGGTATTCGGTTTCGGCCAAGATTTTCCCATTCGGTCCATCCCTAGTTAATATTGATGAATTACAACCATATCATACTGATATCAGACAGGAGTGTGACAGGTGTTTATTAGTCTTTTTGACACGTTACAATCATGAGGATAAAGTCATGGACTAAACTTGGGCTCCCAGTTTCCTTGTTGTTGTTTCTTCAGCTAGCATCATTGTTTTCATCACAGTTCTTAAAGTAATAATGATGCTTCATAAATTCAGAGTCACAAAAAAACACCAAACAAACCAAATCTGAAAAAAATCCACTTTTTCATCAAATAAATTTTAATCGGTCAGAACATGAGGTTTGAGTTTTCAAGAGGAGGAAACGAGAAAGATCTGCTCTGACAGTGAGAAACACAGACGCCTGAATTTACACTGACAGACAGAGAGACACAGACAGAGAGACAGACAGAGAGAGAGACAGACACACAAACACAGACAGAGACACACAGACACACAAACACAGACAGAGAGAGAGAGACAGACAAACACAGACACACAAACACAGACAGAGAGACAGACACACAAACACAGACAGAGAGAGAGAGACAGACAAGCACAGACAGACAAACACAGAAAGAGAGACAGACACACAAACACAGACACAGACACACAAACACAGACAGACACACAGACACACAAACACAGACAGAGAAACACAGACACACAAACACAGAAAGAGACACAGACACACAAACACAGACAGAGAAACACAGACACACAAACACAGACACACAAACACAGACAGAGACACAGACACACAAACACAGACACACACAGACACACAAACACAGACACACAGACAGAGACACAGACACACAAACACAGACACACAAACACAGACAGAGACACAGACACACAAACACAGACACAGACAAACAAACACAGACAAACAAACACAGACAGAGACACAGACACACAGACACACAAACACAGACAGAGAAACACAGACACACAGACAAACAAACACAGACAGAGACACAGACACACAAACACAGACACACAAACACAGACACACAGAGATGTTCCTCTTTGTCTCTTTGCTGTGATGACTGAAGTCACAAAAACAAAGTTTTCTTCGTCACTTTTATGATTGAACCAACGAAGTTAAAGAACCAAACTCTCCGATTTTCTTCTTCTCAATATTATTTGAACCATTTAGATTTTTCTCCTGATCAATATTCAATGATCAGATTGATCAGGTTCCTGTTTTGGCTCCAGCCTGGTTGAGGGAGGTGGGCTCAGTGTCCTGGGTGACTCTCTCTGAGCTCTTCTTGGTTGAGAGTATTTCTGGTTTGTCTCTGACTTCCATGAACTCAGATCTGGAGGATTGCTGGCTGGTCCGGTCCAGTTCTGACAGTAGAGACAACACAGTCTGTTATTCTGGGTTGAGTGTTCTTGTTGAAGATCAGTGTACAGTGAGGGATGAAGGCAGACAAAGATCCTCCTGTTTCCTCCATGTCACAGTTCAAGTTCATTTTGAAGACTTTGATTGATCTGAGCGCTGAAGAGGAACAGGAAACGTGGAGTAGAGAGTGAGGGAGGACTTACAGCAAAGGATCATGGGAGTCCAACCAGCAACTGCTGCAACAAGGACTCCACCTTCTGAACAGCTGAACCTCTAATCCAAACCAGTGCTCCATCACATTTGATGTCTTGTCTGTTATTTTACATGGAGGGTCAGAGCAGACCAGATCATGAGCTCTGACAGACTGGATCTGGTCCAAAGGTCTCCTGTTGGAGTTCTCTAAGCTCCATATTTTAAACCTGAACACCTGAAGTTTGATTATTAATTATTTTTATCTTCATTCTCTTTCCTTTTTTCAGACTGAGTGGCTGCAGTTTGTCAGAGATCAGCTGTTCTTCTCTGGCCTCAGCTCTGAAGTCCAACCCCTCCCATCTGAGACATCTGGACCTGAGTCACAACAAGCTGCAGGATTCAGGAGTGAAGCTTCTCTCTGCAGGACTGGAGAGTCCAAACTGCAGACTGGAGACTCTGAAGTGAGACACCATTTCCTTCTGATCTAACAATAAGATGTGACAGCTGCTGCCTTAGATTTTTCTCTGTGGTTTTTCCATCAACTTTGGTCGAGCAGTTTGAATTTGTCGTTGTAAAACTTCAACACAGGAAGAAAAATCCGACATTTCAGAGTTGACTTTGAGGAGAAGTTGGATGTAGAAAGGAAGCAGGAGAAAATCAGTCCCACAAATATTCAATAAAAAATTCCTCCAGATTTTCCAAAAGTTTAGAGATGATTTTACAAAGTTCCTCCAGATCAACTCTGAAAAGTTCTTCTTCCATGTCCTTCAGGGTTCAAGAACATTGAATCATTAAAAACAGGAACAGTTTCTTCAGAGGTTCAATTTTTTTAAATATCAACTTTTAGATTTGGAGTTTTAGTCTTTAAATTTCAGAGACATTTTGAACATATTCATGAGTTAATATTGATGAATTACAACCATATCATACTGATATCAGACAGGAGTGTGACAGGTGTTTATTAGTCTTTTTGACACGTTACAATCATGAGGAGAAAGTCATGGACTAAACTTGGGCTCCCAGTTTCCTTGTTGTTGTTTCTTCAGCTAGCATCATTGTTTTCATCACAGTTATTAAAGTAATAATGATGCTTCATAAATTCAGAGTCACAAAAAAACACCAAACAAACCAAATCTGAAAAAAATCCACTTTTTCATCAAATGAGTTTAATCGGTCAGAACATGAGGTTTGAGTTTTCATGAGGAGGAAACGAGAAAGATCTGCTCTGACAGTGAGAAACACAGACGCCTGAATTTACACTGACAGACAGAGAGACACAGACAGAGAGACAGACAGAGAGAGAGACAGACACACAAACACAGACAGAGACACAGACACACAAACACAGACAGAGACACAGACACACAAACACAGACACACAAACACAGACAGAGAGACAGACAGAGAGACACAGACACACAAACACAGACAGAGACACAGACACAAACACAGACGTCTGAATTTACACTGACAGACACACAAACAGACAGAGAGACAGACACACAAACACAGACAGAGACAGACACACAAACACAGACACACAAACACAGACAGAGACACAGACACAAACACAGACGTCTGAATTTACACTGACAGACACACAAACAGACAGAGAGACACAGACAGAGACACAGACACACAAACACAGACAGAGAGACAGACACACAAACACAGACAGAGACACAGACACACAAACACACAGACACACAAACACAGACACACAAACACAGACAGAGACACAGACACAAACACAAACACAGACAGAGACACACAGACAGAGACACAGACACACAAACACAGACAGAGACACACAGACACAGACACACAAACACAGACACACAAACACAGACAGAGACACAGACACACAAACACAGACAGAGAGACACAGACACACAGACACAGACAGACAAACACAGACACACAAACACAGACAGAGAGACACAGACACACAAATACAGACACACAAACACAGACACACAAACACAGACAGAGACACAGAGACACAGACACACAAACACAGACACACAAACACAGACTCACAAACACAGACAGAGACACAGACACAGACAGAGAGACACGGACACACAGACACAGACAGACAAACACAGACACACAAACACAGACACACAAACACAGACAGAGACACAGACACACAGACAGAGACACAGACACACAAACACAGACACACAGACACAGACAAACAAACACAGACAGAGACACAGACACACAGACACACAAACACAGACAGAGAAACACAGACACACAAACTCAGACACTCAAACACAGACACACAAACACAGACACACAGAGATGTTCCTCTTTGTCTCTTTGCTGTGATGACTGAAGTCACAAAAACAAAGTTTTCTTCGTCACTTTTATGATTGAACCAAAGAAGTTAAAGAACCAAACTCTCCGATTTTCTTCTTCTCAATATTATTTGAACCATTTAGATTTTTCTCCTGATCAATATTCAATGATCAGATTGATCAGGTTCCTGTTTTGGCTCCAGCCTGGTTGAGGGAGGTGGGCTCAGTGTCCTGGGTGACTCTCTCTGAGCTCTTCTTGGTTGAGAGTATTTCTGGTTTGTCTCTGACTTCCATGAACTCAGATCTGGAGGATTGCTGGCTGGTCCGGTCCAGTTCTGACAGTAGAGACAACACAGTCTGTTATTCTGGGTTGAGTGTTCTTGTTGAAGATCAGTGTACAGTGAGGGATGAAGGCAGACAAAGATCCTCCTGTTTCCTCCATGTCACAGTTCAAGTTCATTTTGAAGACTTTGATTGATCCGAGCGCTGAAGAGGAACAGGAAACGTGGAGTAGAGAGTGAGGGAGGACTTACAGCAAAGGATCATGGGAGTCCAACCAGCAACTGCTGCAGCAAGGACTCCACCTTCTGAACAGCTGAACCTCTAATCCAAACCAGTGCTCCATCACATTTGATGTCTTGTCTGTTATTTTATATGGAGGGTCAGAGCAGACCAGATCATGAGCTCTGACAGACTGGATCTGGTCCAAAGGTCTCCTGTTGGAGTTCTCTAAGCTCCATATTTTAAACCTGAACACCTGAAGTTTGATAATTAATTATTTTTATCTTCATTCTCTTTCCTTTTTTCAGACTGAGGGACTGCAGTTTGTCAGAGATCAGCTGTTCTTCTCTGGCCTCAGCTCTGAAGTCCAACCCCTCCCATCTGAGACATCTGGACCTGAGTAACAACAAGCTGCAGGATTCAGGAGTGAAGCTTCTCTCTGCAGGACTGGAGAGTCCAAACTGCAGACTGGAGACTCTGAAGTGAGACACCATTTCCTTCTGATCTAACAATAAGATGTGACAGCTGCTGCCTTAGATTTTTCTCTGTGGTTTTTCCATCAACTTTGGTCGAGCAGTTTGAATTTGTCGTCGTAAAACTTCAACACAGGAAGAAAAATCCGACATTTCAGAGTTGACTTTGAGGAGAACGATGGATGTAGAAAGGAAGCAGGAGAAAATCAGTCCCACAAATATGAAATAAAAAATTCCTCCAGATTTTCAAAAAGTTTAGAGATGATTTTACAAAGTTCCTCCAGATCAACTCTGAAAAAGTTCTTCTTCCATGTCCTTCAGGGTTCAAGAACATTGAATCATTAAAAACAGGAACAGTTTCTTCAGAGGTTCAATTTTTTTAAATATCAACTTTTAGATTTGGAGTTTTAGTCTTTAAATTTCAGAGACATTTTGAACATATTCATGAGTTAATATTGATGAATTACAACCATATCATACTGATATCAGACAGGAGTGTGACAGGTGTTTATTAGTCTTTTTGACACGTTACAATCATGAGGAGAAAGTCATGGACTAAACTTGGGCTCCCAGTTTCCTTGTTGTTGTTTCTTCAGCTAGCATCATTGTTTTCATCACAGTTATTAAAGTAATAATGATGCTTCATAAATTCAGAGTCACAAAAAAACACCAAACAAACCAAATCTGAAAAAAATCCACTTTTTCATCAAATGAGTTTAATCGGTCAGAACATGAGGTTTGAGTTTTCATGAGGAGGAAACGAGAAAGATCTGCTCTGACAGTGAGAAACACAGACGCCTGAATTTACACTGACAGACAGAGAGACACGGACAGAGAGACAGACACAGACACACAAACACAGACAGAGAGACAGACAGAGACACAGACGCCTGAATTTACACTGACAGACAGAGAGAGACAGACAGAGACACAGACACACAAACACTGACAGACACACAAACACAGACAGAGAGACACAGACACAAACACAGACAGAGAGACACAAACACAGACAGAGACACAGACACACAAATACAAACACAGACAGAGACACAGACACACAAATAGAAACACAGACAGAGACACAGACACACAAACACAGACGCCTGAATTTACACTGACAGACACACAAATACAGACAGAGAGACAGACAAACAAACACAGACAGAGACACAGACACAGACAGAGAGACACACAAACAAAGACACACAAACACAGAGACACAAACACAGACAGAGAGACAGACACACAAACACAGACAGAGAGACACTCAAACACAGACAGAGAGACAAAGACACAGACACACAAACACAGACAGAGACACAGACACACAGACACAGACAGAGACACAGACACACAAATACAAACACAGACAGAAACACAGACAGAGAGACAGACACACAAACACAGACACACAAACACAGACAGAGAGACACAAACACAGACAGAGACACAGACACACAAACACAGACAGAGACACAGACACACAAACACAGACAGAGACACAGACACACAAACACAGACACACAGACACAGACAGAGAGACAGACAGAGAGACACAGACACACAAACACAGACACACAAACACAGACACACAGACACACAAACACAGACACACAAACACAGACACACAAACACAGACACACAAACACAGACACACAAACACAGACACACAGACACACAAACACAGACAGAGACACAGACACACAAACACAGACACACAAACACAGACACTCAGAGATGTTCCTCTTCGTCTCTTTGCTGTGATGACTGAAGTCACAAAAACAAAGTTTTCTTCGTCACTTTTATGATTGAACCAAAGAAGTTAAAGAACCAAACTCTCCGATTTTCTTCTTCTCAATATTATTTGAACCATTTAGATTTTTCTCCTGATCAATATTCAATGATCAGATTGATCAGGTTCCTGTTTTGGCTCCAGCCTGGTTGAGGGAGGTGGGCTCAGTGTCCTGGGTGACTCTCTCTGAGCTCTTCTTGGTTGAGAGTATTTCTGGTTTGTCTCTGACTTCCATGAACTCAGATCTGGAGGATTGCTGGCTGGTCCGGTCCAGTTCTGACAGTAGAGACAACACAGTCTGTTATTCTGGGTTGAGTGTTCTTGTTGAAGATCAGTGTACAGTGAGGGATGAAGGCAGACAAAGATCCTCCTGTTTCCTCCATGTCACAGTTCAAGTTCATTTTGAAGACTTTGATTGATCTGAGCGCTGAAGAGGAACAGGAAACGTGGAGTAGAGAGTGAGGGAGGACTTACAGCAAAGGATCATGGGAGTCCAACCAGCAACTGCTGCAACAAGGACTCCACCTTCTGATCATCTGAACCTCTAATCCAAACCAGTGCTCCATCACATTTGATGTCTTGTCTGTTATTTTACATGGAGGGTCAGAGCAGACCAGATCATGAGCTCTGACAGACTGGATCTGGTCCAAAGGTCTCCTGTTGGAGTTCTCTAAGCTCCATATTTTAAACCTGAACACCTGAAGTTTGATTATTAATTATTTTTATCTTCATTCTCTTTCCTTTTTTCAGACTGTGGAGCTGCGGGTTGTCAGAGATCAGCTGTTCTTCTCTGGCCTCAGCTCTGAAGTCCAACCCCTCCCATCTGAGACATCTGGACCTGAGTGACAACAATCTGCAGGATTCAGGAGTGAAGCTTCTCTCTGCAGGACTGGAGAGTCCAAACTGCAGACTGGAGACTCTGAAGTGAGACACCATTTCCTTCTGATCTAACAATAAGATGTGACAGGTGCTGCCTTAGATTTTTCTCTGTGGTTTTTCCATCAACTTTGGTCGAGCAGTTTGAATTTGTCGTTGTAAAACTTCGACACAGGAAGAAAAATCCGACATTTCAGAGTTGACTTTGAGGAGAACGATGGATGTAGAAAGGAAGCAGGAGAAAATCAGTCCCACAAATATGAAATAAAAAATTCCTCCAGATTTTCAAAAAGTTTAGAGATGATTTTACAAAGTTCCTCCATATCAACTCTGAAAATGTTCTTCTTCCATGTCCTTCAGGGTTCAAGAACATTGAATCATTAAAAACAGGAACAGTTTCTTCAGAGGTTCAATTTTTGTAAATATCAACTTTTAGATTTGGAGTTTTAGTCTTTAAATTTCAGAGACATTTTGAACATATTCATGAGTTAATATTGATGAATTACAACCATATCATACTGATATCAGACAGGAGTGTGACAGGTGTTTATTAGTCTTTTTGACACGTTACAATCATGAGGAGAAAGTCATGGACTAAACTTGGGCTCCCAGTTTCCTTGTTGTTGTTTCTTCAGCTAGCATCATTGTTTTCATCACAGTTATTAAAGTAATAATGATGCTTCATAAATTCAGAGTCACAAAAAAACACCAAACAAACCAAATCTGAAAAAAATCCACTTTTTCATCAAATGAGTTTAATCGGTCAGAACATGAGGTTTGAGTTTTCATGAGGAGGAAACGAGAAAGATCTGCTCTGACAGTGAGAAACACAGACGCCTGAATTTACACTGACAGACAGAGAGACACAGACAGAGAGACAGACAGACAAACACAGACAGAGATACAGACACACAAACACAGACAGAGAGACACAGACACAAACACAGACAGAGACACAGACACACAAACACAGACAGAGAGACACAGACACACAGACAGAGACACAGATACACAAACACAGACAGAGAGACACAGACACACAAACACAGACAGAGAGACACAGACACACAAACACAGACAGAGACACAGACACACAAACACAGACAGACAGAGAGACAGACACACAAACACAGACAGAGACACAGACACACAAACACAGACAGACAGAGACACAGACACACAAACACAGACAGAGAGACACAGACACACAAACACAGACGCCTGAATTTACACTCACAGACAGAGAGACACAGACACACAAACACAGACAGAGACACAGACACACAAACACAGACAGACACAAACACAGACGTCTGAATTTACACTGACAGACACACAAACAGACAGAGAGACAGACACACAAACACAGACAGAGACAGACACACAAACACAGACACACAAACACACAAACACAGACAGAGGGACACAGACACAGACACACAGACAGAGACACAGACACACAGACAGAGGGACACAGACACACAGACAGAGACACAGACACAGATACACAAACACAGACAGAGACACAGACACACAAACACAGACACACAGACACAGACAGACAAACACAGACACACAAACACAGACAGAGAGACACAGACACACAGACACACAAACACAGACACACAAACACAGACAGAGAGACACAGACACACAAACACAGACAGAGAAACACAGACACACATAAACACAGACAGAGACACAGACACACAGAGACACAGACACACAAACACAGACACACAAACACAGACTCACAAACACAGACAGAGACACAGACACAGACAGAGAGACACGGACACACAGACACAGACAGACAAACACAGACACACAGACACACAAACACAGACAGAGACACAGACACACAAACACAGACAGAGACACAGACACACAAACACAGACAGAGACACAGACACACAAACACAGACACACAGACACAGACAAACAAACACAGACACACAAACACAGACAGAGAAACACAGACACACAGACACACAAACACAGACACACAAACTCAGACACTCAAACACAGACACACAAACACAGACACTCAGAGATGTTCCTCTTTGTCTCTTTGCTGTGATGACTGAAGTCACAAAAACAAAGTTTTCTTCGTCACTTTTATGATTGAACCAACGAAGTTAAAGAACCAAACTCTCAGATTTTCTTCTTCTCAATATTATTTGAACCATTTAGATTTTTCTCCTGATCAATATTCAATGATCAGATTGATCAGGTTCCTGTTTTGGCTCCAGCCTGGTTGAGGGAGGTGGGCTCAGTGTCCTGGGTGACTCTCTCTGAGCTCTTCTTGGTTGAGAGTATTTCTGGTTTGTCTCTGACTTCCATGAACTCAGATCTGGAGGATTGCTGGCTGGTCCGGTCCAGTGCTGACAGTAGAGACAACACAGTCTGTTATTCTGGGTTGAGTGTTCTTGTTGAAGATCAGTGTACAGTGAGGGATGAAGGCAGACAAAGATCCTCCTGTTTCCTCCATGTCACAGTTCAAGTTCATTTTGAAGACTTTGATTGATCCGAGCGCTGAAGAGGAACAGGAAACGAGGAGTAGAGAGTGAGGGAGGACTTACAGCAAAGGATCATGGGAGTCCAACCAGCAACTGCTGCAACAAGGACTCCACCTTCTGAACATCTGAACCTCTAATCCAAACCAGTGCTCCATCACATCTGATGTCTTGTCTGTTATTTTACATGGAGGGTCAGAGCAGACCAGATAATGAGCTCTGACAGACTGGATCTGGTCCAAAGGTCTCCTGTTGGAGTTCTCTAAGCTCCATATTTTAAACCTGAACACCTGAAGTTTGATTATTAATTATTTTTATCTTCATTCTCTTTTCTTTTTTCAGACTGTGGGGCTGCAGTTTGACAGAGATCAGCTGTTCTTCTCTGGTCTCAGCTCTGAAGTCCAACCCCTCCCATCTGAGACATCTGGACCTGAGTAACAACGATCTGAAGGATTCAGGAGTGAAGCTGCTGTGTGACTTTCTGCAGAGTCCAAACTGTAAACTGGAGACTCTGGGGTCAGACATTTTTCCTCCATTCAAACATGATCATGATTTGTTTGTGATGATGACACTAAACTGCTGACTCAGGACTGAAATACTGACCCAGACTGAACACCTTCAGTCCAGAGTAGATTTTCTGCATCAGTGGATTATTTGATTGACTCCAGTTCGATCACTGCTGAGTTCCAGTGAATTAAAACCTGAACCCAAGAAGAAAACTCTTTGTAGAGTTCACAGTGAGAAGAACATTCAGACAGAAAACAGAAGCAGGGGGAGATTTGTCAGACGAGAACCATTCAGACTTTTGTTCAGGACAAGATCAGGGACTAGAAAAAACTCAGAGTTTAGTTTCTGACACTGATGAAAGTCCAGCTCTGTTACTTTGAATTTTGTTTTTGAATCTTTGTGTGAAAATCTGAATTTTCTGGTTTATCTGCACTTTTCTGAGACCTTGCTGTGTTTAGACTGAAATATTTACCTCTCAAAGACGTGATATTTTTGGTTCAGCAAAGTGAAAATACTCTGATCATCCTTTATTTCCCATCCGTCCTGAAGTCGCTGACATTTTCTGAAAATATTGATCTGCATCTACAATCAGTAAAAAAGTCTCTGAGTTTTTTATTTCACAATTTAATGTGTTTTTGAATTCACTGTTTCAAACTGACTTCCTGTTTGGTTCTGCTCTTTGGAGCGTCACTTTTCTTTGATTCATACTTTCCAAACCTTTCCCCTGAACTCTACAGATTTAAGACATCAGGTTTCAAACTGGATCATTTTTCTCTAAAATCTCATTATTTCCTCTTTATTTAGGTTGATTCGCTGCAGTTTGACAAAGATCAGCTGTTCTTCTCTGGCCTCAGCTCTGAAGTCCAACCCCTCCCATCTGAGAGATCTGGACCTGGGTCAAAACAATCTGCAGGATTCAGACGTGAAGCTGCTGCGTGATCTTCAGAAGAGTCTAGACTACAGCCTGGAGGATCTGATGTCAGTATAGAGTTGGAGTTAGTCTGTGCTGATCTCTCCTGTTCCTCTCCACACAGTATCACAGCAGATATTCAGTATTTCCTGCTGACTCTTCGACCCTCTCAGAGGATTCTTTCTTTAGTGAAGCTGTGAGAACAGAAATCATCAAACCAGGAGTGTAAGAGTGTCAGTGATGAAAAAAGTGTCTCCTCGTCTCTATATTTCAGATCAAATGTAGAAATGAGACATAATGAAACAGAAATGTTCAGTTTCTGCTCTGAAGTCCAGTTTATAGTTCTCTGTATTCAACACAGACTTTATTTCTCTGCTAACTTGTTGATTTTGAGCTCTAAGTCTGAAAACAGACAGCTGTTCTTTATACTTGTTATTTTCACAGCAGGTTTGTTCGATCAGCTTTAACACATTTGACAGGAATGATTTCTTTATTTTGATGATGTTGGTTTATTTGTGAGGAAACCTGCTGCTTTACACCATCACTTCTGCTCTGAGCAGGACTGAGACCTGCTGGTCTGTAAACTGGATGTTCTTCAGTCCAGCTGATGAAGTGAGTCTCAGAGTGGAAACACTGATCGTCTGTTTTTCTCTCCTCAGATGGTAGTAACATCTGTCAGAGTGATGAAGAAGAGGATCATGTGTTTCCTGATGATCAGAGAGGTGGAGGCAGCAGCAGTGAGGGTGAGGTGAGTCTCTGACTGAGAGACTGACTGACCAATCACAGCGGGCGGAGAGGACTCTGGGAGCTGCACTTTGACCTGCTCTGAGATCAGCTCAGGACCTGGACTCTGGATATTTGATCTTTTCCCTCATATTCTGGGATCAAACAGTCTGAACAGGTTTGTTTTGTTGATGGAAACATGATCATAAATTTACACTTTGATTGGATTACTTTGTTTTTACCATGATGCAGCGCCACCCAGTGGAAATATAAAGAGGTGGAGTTGATTTATTCCCACATGTTTCTGCAGCAGGAGTTGATACCATGTGTGAGAGTAGATCAGTCAGAAGTTCAGATTAAACCCAAAGGTTTTTTCTTTCCTTTGCACCGTTAGAGACCGAATATAAACTGAAGGGAGAGGAAGAGAAGTGAGGAGAGATGGAGGTGAAGGGAGGAGGAGGAGGAGGACAGGGTTTGGGGTTTGAACAAAAATCTGAAGCTTTATTCTTTCACTCGATTATTTTTATTCTTCCGTTTTCTTCTTCAGTTTCTGAAATGATTGTAAATATTGACTGGAGGTAAAAAGTAAAATGTGTGAAATATAATCAAAGACAAAAACATAGAACTATTGTGAACAGATTTGTCCTCTTCAGTTTATCTAGTATCCATAGATCTATGCTCTGTCTGTGTAACTCTATGTTGGTTCTTCATTTACACCAGATCATTTTTGATTTCATGTCACTGTAACAATGTCATTTAAAGACAATAAAAACTTTATTTGAACCAAAACATGTTAAAAACATCAACTCAGCTTGTTTCAGTCACTGTGTCCAATTGATTATTATTATTTTTCATTCAAACAGAAACTAGATTTGGTCTTTAAAAAGTCCTCAAAGTGAGTCTGAAAAGTGGAGGAAGGTTTTCTTATCAGGGTGCTCCTATATTCAGGTCAATACGGTAGTGGATCATAGAGACTCAAAGCCTTGATTCAGCTGAGGCTGGAGGACGCTGCGTGAAGGAAAGTCGGTGTGTTTAGTTGGTCTTAGTTTCTATTAAACAGGAACTTTGATTTGATCGTCTTTTCTTGGAAATCAAACTTCCTGTTGGACTCAAAGATAAAGTCTGTGATCCCCGTCAGGTTTGAAGACTTCAGTCTCACAGCAGAGTGATTGTGGCTCTGAGTCGGGATGTTTGGACATTTGTTTCATGTGTTTTCATCTGTGATATTCTCTCTAAGGTTATTGTTCATTCAAAGTATGTGGAGGACAAATCCACACATCGAACAAAAAAAGGTCAAAGATGTAGATTGGAGATTTCTGCATGACATCGACGATATTCTAGATTTAGTTGTCTAAGCGAACAGGTGTAGTCTCTTATTGGGGGGTTATT
Organism: Xyrichtys novacula; assembly: GCA_962446985.1. Taxonomy (NCBI): domain Eukaryota; kingdom Metazoa; phylum Chordata; class Actinopteri; order Labriformes; family Labridae; genus Xyrichtys; species Xyrichtys novacula. The sequence goes on from CAUIWU010000006.1 coordinate 885,658, forward strand.
TATATATAGATATATAGATCTAGATATCTCACAGAACAGATATACAGAAAGGCAACATGAGAAAGATATTTATATTGAAATGAATACATATATGTTGATGTGATGTGTTATTATAGTCATCACTTTAATAGAAATATTATTCATATAACAGACACTGAATGATTGTTTAAACCATCTAAAATGGAAACATGAGGCAGATATTTATGTTGAAAATAAATACATATATTGTTTTGTATCAGAGCGTGAGGCAAAGTGTGTCAGACTGAATCAAGTTTTATTGAATCCCTTCAGGTTCCTGTTAACAGTTTAACAGCATCATCTACATATCCGTGAGCTGGACCCCTTCGTCTGTGAACACCTGGATCTGAAGTGAAGCTCAGTGACCAGGTGCTGGTGGTTGATTCCTCACTTAACCTGAGACAGCCTCTGCTGTTCATCTTTCCTGAGTTCAGATGTTCAGTCTCTGTAAATAAGCCTTCCCTTCTTCTTCTTCTTCTGATCATTTCAGGCATGTTTGGGTGTTTGATGAAGTTTTCTTGAGGCAAACAGAAAAAAATGACGTCCTGTTTAACAAAGTTACATGAAGCTGGTCTTTGCTTGTCTTCCCTTACTGTTAAATACTAAAGTACATTTATTTTTAACTGTTTTCTTTATTTGATAAAAGTATGGAAAACTCACGATACTCTGAATATTCTCTCAGGAGACATTTACAAATGATCATTTCTTGTATGTCAAAGATTAGGGAGGTTTTCCTGTTTATCTATCTATCCTATCTATGTTGAAGACTTGGATCAAATAAAGCCACTCTAGCTTATTTATGTGACTTTCTTTGTCATTTACCTGCAGTCCTATTTTTTACTTGATGTTATTGTACTGCTCTTTGTTTGGCCCTAAATTTTGAGGAAATACAACAAAGTGAAATTTTAATGTTCAGCAGATTAAAGGGACACATTTTTAGGAATCAAGTTATTCACAGCATCATTATTTACTCATCATTAACTTCCCTCTTGAGGATCTGAACAGTCGGATGTTACTGTACCCTAAATGATCTTTGTCTGTCTCCTTATAGAGCAAAGACATGGGGACAGGTTTAATCATTCTGGCATAAATGAAAGCTGTTTTTGTCTGAAATGTTGATATTGAATATACAGGTGTCACAGAGCAGAGTTCAGCAGGTTATTCAGTCTGGGTTTCCTGTTGGCGAGACTGTGTGCAGTAATCCATGTGCTCTGATCTGTTTTCATAAGGACATCAGAATAAACTCTGAGGACGTTTGGAGCCATCTGCTGGCTGACATGAGATCTACAAGTTCAGATTTAATAGTGCCAGACAGAGTCAGAGATTTAACTCACATCACAGCATTTAAGGAGGAAACAGGGAGTTTGACAGAAAAGTTATAGATGTAAAAAGTCACTGAAAATCACGAAGAAATAAAACACTAGAGTGGCTAATGACTAAAAGTTGACATGTTAGATTTCCACTTTTTAAAAATCTGCTCCGTTATAAACCAAAACCAGGATCCTTTCTCATCCTGTTGTGTCAAACTCTATGAAAATGTCCCCCATTAAAAACACTGTGAACATCATTGATTGGTTGATGTCTTTATTTTGTACATATAAAATCAAATTTGAATTACAGCTGAGTGAAAAGAAAAGAAAAACAAACAAAAAGAAATCAAAAAGTTCCATCAGCGAGACAAAAACATTATTTTACACGTGCAAAAGGGAGGAGGAAGAAGTTCAGACTTTATAAATCCTACCCCGTTGTAATCTTGAAACAGAAAAGTAAAAACTATTCTTTATAGTAATTGTTAAACTTGTAGTGGGTGTTGGTGGTCTACAGGATTGTGCATTATATTAACAGTTGTTCCCTAATATTCTGCTCCCCTTATGTTTGTAATTGAAGAGGACAAAGTATAAGAAACAGCTTTTAATAAGACTCCAGTTCACCGCCCCCACTGTCTTTGTCTTCAAATATTAATATAAATGAATTTAAGCTTTAATTATCAGATATCTGTGTTCATAGGTCAATGATCGATCTATCTATCTATCTATCTATCTATCTATCTATCTATCTAAAGTCTATTTTTTTTTATTATTGAATTAACGTCAATAAATTTGCATTCATTTTGAGCGTTCGTGGTTTAATCAATAATTTGTATTGTATTTGTTGATAATAACTGTTAAATTATTTTACTCTCTAATTTCAAATAGATAACCCCGCCCACCAACAGAACCTTTAAAACCGGTTTGAACCGGTTCAACAGGCGGTCAACTGGTACCGGCTAAAGTGAACGAATTCATGGATATTCACGGTGAGTTATCAAGTCACGGATTAAATTATCATATATTTAATTGAATTACGTTAATGTCGGAGTTTTTATCCACATTATATGTTTTTTTTAGAGTTTCTCTGTCGGTCTTCCGAGGACACCGACACAGAGTTAGCTACCTGACGAACTCCGGGAGAGGTAACGTTGATCTTTCTGTATTTTTATGTTTCAGTAAAGGCGTCTGAGCTCCAAGCTTTCAGTTTTCATGTTAATGTTATTAAATTTGTAGTAGAGATCCTGAAATAACCGTGTATCTGCTTTCTGTGAGCTAACACAGCTATCTGACATTAGTAAGTTCAGCTAACATTATTGAGCTAACGTTCATTTTGAACGGGATCGTCATTTGATCCGTGTTAATCCATCCCTAACCCCCGAACTCATGTGATCCGAAAATTCACGCAAATACAGGGTTTTTCCTGCGTTCAAAATTGCGTGGCGGCCGCCTCCACCTAATTTTGTGCCGCCCCCAGCCAGAGCGATTGATTTCGCTCAACACAGCGTAAAGCTCCAGCTGTGTTGATTGAGTGTATGATGTCCCTCTGCAGCAGCAACGTATTTTAACTGCAGTTGCAGCGTTACGCCACTATAGAGGCGCTATATCAACAGCAGTGCATCGGAAAGACCTGAAGCATCTACCGAAGAAGAAACGGACCGAATCATGTTTTTTCAAGTTTTTTTCCCGCTAGTTGGTGCTATCGGCGTCCTGATTTTCCCTGGCGGATGGTACAAACAGGTAAATACTGCTTGTCTTTTTTGCATCCGAGCATGTCGTGTTTATTAAAAAAAAAGTTTCCTCCGTTTTTTTAGCGTTGCAGATATGACAGGCAAAATCAGCCAGTACTTTAAAAAGCGACCTCGCGAGGAGGAAAGTCAAGAGTCCAGGTGAAACACAGCAGAGAAAAAACGTAACAGGCAGTTAAAATGCTATAATTCATGTTGGTGACAACGTGGAAATTTGTGTCAGGTCTGAAAGTACTTCACAAGGGACTGGTGATCGCGAGGGTCAGAATGCAGGACAGGACGAGTCGGCGAGGCGAGGGTAATTAATTAATTAGTTTCCAATTAGGAGCATAACAACGCAAAGCCAACGTGTACGTGGTTTTTATTTCTCTTTCCAGATCTTCTCAAAAACACAGAGCCAGTGGCTTTGACAAGCAGTGGCTCAATCAATTTACCTGGCTCAGGCATACTGAGGAAGGCATGCACTGCTATTGATGCCAAAAGCACTGTGCCCCAACACAGCAGGCAATTGCTGCCTCCTTAGTGAGACAGCCATCAACCAACTACAGGCTGGACACATTAAAAAGACATGAGGTGACAGCCGTTCACAAAGCAGCAGAAGAGAAGGAGAAATATATTAAAGATGGTAGTACCTAAAAACACTCAACTAATAAAGTTACAAAAACTAAAATAACAGTTTAGATAGTTTAAGAAATAATTGGTTGTCGTTTTTTTAGGGAGGACACTGCAGCGTATACATATATATAATATATGATTGAAAACACTATCACTCTTCATGTCTGTATCAGAATAAAAACAAAAATACTTAATGCATGATGAATTGTTTTGTTTAAGGTGAAGACACCTCTGTGGAACAGACTGAAGGAGAGGCACTTGGATGTCTGTTGTAAGGTGGCCGCTGATGGACCAGACCAGGAGGCCTTGGACTACAAGGAGTGCATGAGGAGGTTCTACAGAATGAAAAAGAGGAGGCTGAAATGTTCTGTCTGGTTGCGAGATGTGTGGATGAAGTGTACTTTCAATTTAAAGTTGCCAGCTGATTTGTGTATGTATATAGTTTTAATAAATGAATGCTTTAACATGATAATGGTCACACTCTTTTTTGAACTCTTAACTTAAAGTATGTTGCCTGTAAAAGAAAGTGAGTCAGTTGAATTTACAAATACATGCACGTCATGGCGCATGGTCAGGATGGTGCCACCTCTGCCTCAATTTGAGCCAGGAAAAACCCTGAAATATCATCATAACCGTGTGAAATTAATTCGTGCTTCACTAACTTGAAACCGACTTCTCCACGACGTTAAACACCGTCGTGTAACGGCGTGTTCGTGGGCGGGGGGCGCCACAGGGATCCACGTTAGAGATTGAGAGACCGATCAGTGTTTGAATCACCTTTACATGTGGTTGGTGCAGATTCTCCCACAGACTGGGGGGGGAAAGTGCAGAGATTTCTGTTGTCTCTATAACAGTGCATCGACTTTTTCCCCTCTGACCGTATTAGTGTTTATTTTAGAGCTGCTGACATTGTTTCCATAATATAAATCAGTTAATGTTATTACCTTTAGCACACATGAATCAGTCTGTGTACTCATATGATGAAGTACAGCTGTACAGTTCTGTAAGGGGAGCAGAAATAACAGACAGAAGCCGAACAACCTTAACTTGATGCCCTGCCTGATTTACACTGAAGTCTGTGCAGCCAGTGCAGAGATTAACAGGTAAGAAAATAACATAACTACATGGGTAACATGGTCAGAGCTACTGTGGAAGAAAAAAAAACACTTTTTATGGTGAAGAACAGTACAGAGGATTATTCTACATTTGCTCATGTAATTGGAAACTTTCTAAGGGGTTGTAATGGAAATGTACATTTAGAAAACGGAGAATGCAGAACAACATGAAGATGCACAAAGAAGCATGATGGTCAGAGTATCATTGTGGATAATTGTTATTAATCTGTGAATACGACATGGTTTATTTGTTATTTTTCCTCTGGTGTTCCTCTATTCTGTAGATTCTGTGAACAATACATGCTCCTGTCTTCTCCAGCAGAATTTAATCCCAATGAAACCCTGATTCATGATGGATCAACTTATAGGTAAGATTCTCAGAGACTGTCTTTGCCGACTGCAAAGTGAAATTTCTGAGTGATAGATTTTCAGTTTGGACCTGATATGTTGCTCTGAACAGAGACGATCTGAACTAGTGCTGGACGATAATTCGATAACAATATATATCGATCGATAGACGTGTGGTGCGATAGAAAAAAAACGGGTCGATAAAAAGTTCGATAGAAAAACACAGTTTCCCTTTCTTTTTCATCATAGCCTATCATGTAGCTTTTACTACAGTCATTACTTCCTCCCAACCAATCACAAACGCAGACCCAGGTACGCTACGGCACCAAGCCCAGCCCCTATCAAACCACAACAGACAGCACGTGTATTAGAAAAAATGATACAGCAAGGAGAAGCGGAGGAAATTGTCCCGAAAAAAGGTTTCAGTAGTTCACCAGCATGGCAATGTTTTGGTTTTTAGAAGTCTGACAAAAAGCGAACAGCGGTCGTTTGCAAAATTTGCAGAGAATTAGTAAAAACCAAGTCTGGTAACACAACCAACTTGTTCTACCATCTAAACCGATCGCACCCGCAGGAGTACGAGCTGTGTCGGCCGCGCCGCGGCTCCACGTCGTCGTCGGAGGAATCCTCTGGAACCGCTGCCAGCACCAGCACAAAGCATGTGAAGCCGACCAAACTGGACTTTGTTTCTTGCCAAAAATACGACAAAGCGTTCGAGCGGCATAAGGACATCACCCATGCAGTGACATGCTTCATAGCGAGGGACATACTGCCAATAACTACCGTTGAAAAGCCTGGCTTCGACCAGCTTCTAGCCACTCTCGACCCGCGATATGAAGTGCCCGGCCGCAAGTATTTCTCAAACACAGCGCTTCAGGCATGAAAATGGGTCAGGGGTTGAAAAGCTGAGAAGGGTGTGGAGGAAATACGTTCCGGTGTAGCTTCTTAAAGTGGAAGAAAATGAGCTCATATTTTACAAAGACGCGAGTATTTGGATCATGGCTACTAGCAGGGGGGGCATTCGGCAGGGGTGCATTCTACGACACAACACCGGCGTGGATAAGTCCTGCTTCTCGTGCTTAGTTTGTGTATTAAGTCAATCACATGATAATTAAAAAAAATAAATCTCCCGACCCCGGGAGAAATATTTCAGTGTTCAGACACCAGGCTGTGGGCAGTTTCCCACACAGTTAAAACTGGTAGTATGCTATTCCCACCTAAAGCTATTCTGTTTATTTATATATTTGTTTGTTTTCATCAAAAGACTATTTAAATATTTATTTATCAGATTTTCTGGTCACTTTAGTCTTTATGTTTGTCAGTATTTACTGACGTCACTCAGGCCACTTAAGTTGATTTCTTTTTTTTTTTAGTTCTTTTTTAAAAAACTTTCAGTTGTGGTAAAATAAAAAAGGTGGTTGAATAAAGGTTTGAATTTGAATTCAGTGCTTGTGTGTTCTTTATTAAAAGTAGGTCATTAAGCAATAGCATAAAACATCCAGGGCTGCAATTAAAATATATGTTAAATAATTATAACAATTATATCGATAATTATCGATATCGATCAATATGATTTATTTTTTATCGATATGCTTTTTTTCTATATCGTCCAGGCCTAATCTGAACAGTGATTTTTTTGTGATGCCTTGCTCTCCTGTAGTTGATTTAAATAAGAGTTTAATCTCAGTAACACATAATATCCATCGTTAAAGACATCAGCTGAACGTCACACTTGAGGAAAACTCCTTTTGCTGCTAGAGTCCTCAGTCCTCACTAGGACCAGGAAGGTGGACCACATCAGTCTAGTTCTGAGGTTTTTTTACAGCAGCTTCCTCCTTCTGCTGCTTTATTAAGCTCTGAATGGTTCAGGTCCAAAGAACATCAGTGATCTTCTAGTTCAGTCTGAACCATCCAGACCACTCAGGTCATCTGGAGCAGGTCTGTCGTCTGTCCCCAGAATCAGAACCAAACACGGAGGAGGAGCAGCGTTCAGTTTTCATGCTCCAAATCTCTTCAACAAACGACCTGAAAATGTCTGGTGTGCGGAGATATCAGTTTATTTAAATCCAGGTTAAAGACAGGTTACAGCTGCTTTTATTGGATTACTATAAAAATTATTACAATGTCCATTTTTATTTTCAACACACAGGTTTGCTCTGTAGCTTTTATGCTTCTATTTTAAAACGGTCATTTTTTTAACCTTACTGAGCACTGATGGCCCAAACTCATGACTTTATCATTTCCTTGAAGTAATAATCACCATATTAATCATTTTACAGACGCGGTCGTTCTTCTGTCTTTGCGTCTCGGTCTGATTTTTATTTCCATGAAGAAACGATCACGAATGTTCTTCCTTGAGCTGCGGCACCCCGCCTCAGTCGATAATGGACTGGCCTGAGGTCTCGCTGGAAGAGAGTAGGTGAGTTGTGTTTAGTCTCTTTGTTAAAGAAATGAGTCAAAGTTAAAAAGATGTTTGGTGTCTAGTACTATGTCTGTGACCCTATATGTCCTGTTGATGAAGTTAGGTGCTGTTCTGAGCATTATTCGTGGCTATAGAGTGGTGTTTTGGTTGAGGGCGTGGCTCTCTGTATTGCTATCCTGCGGTCGTTACTAAAGTTGGTATAACTAGAGAAGCAAGCGGTCGTCAACATTCATCACTCGAGGACGTGTCTAACTCGGTGTTACGGTATATAACTTAATTTTACGCCGGAATATCCCTTTAATATATTCATGTTTTGTGATTGTTGTTGTGATAGTAAAACTGACTCATGCTTTAGTCAGATTTGGACTTAATTTACTTTGTACTGAAGTTGTTTCTAAAGATGAAATAGTAAAAAATGATTTGAAGATATATTGATTGTCCTTGAGGAGAATTTCATGATGATGTAGTTTCTGCATAAATAAGAGGGAGGACTGTTAGTTCATGTGTCTTTCTAGATTGCAGATCCTCAGAGTGATGGATACACACAGGAGAATGACAGCTGAGGAGTCTGACTGTTGTTCATGTCATGATGGATCTCAGTGCAGCTTGAATAGAGGTGAGTCTAAATAAATGAAACAAAGAAAAATCACTTTGTTAAACCTGCATAATAAAGACACTGCTGTAGGCTCGGAGGCTTGTTAGTGAACTCAAAGTGCTTCAGTCAGCTGTTGACAGTGTTTGTGTTTGTACCACACTGTGGACAAGGTTACAAGATAATTCAGCATGTTTACATTTTAATGAGGAGAATATGATTTATTATGAAGCCCTACGATAAAGAACAAGAAGAATCACAAAAATCTATGAGTTTCTGAACGTCTCATGTGATTGTCCATGATACATTTATGGTTGACTGCAGTAAATCTGATCTGATGGAATAATGAAGGGCACAGCAGCAGGGTTACAGTCAGTCGTTCGTGGATGTCTGTGTGATTTGGTGATCAAACTCGTCGTTTCCTGTAAATATCAAGGGGAGGAGAAACTTCACAATAAAACAATAAAAGTGTTCAAAGTTCAGACTTCAGAGTGAGTCAGCACAGAGAGAAACAAGGACACTTGTAACAGGGTGAGTGTTAATTCAGTCTTACTGTTCGGTTTTCAGAGTCTGTCATTCATCACAAGTGTTTTTGTTTATTTTTACACTTTAAAAAAGCTAAGCAGTGAAAATTGATCAGATACGTTGATGGATTGATTCCTCGTCCAGTAAACTGTGAGTGTGCTGTTCTTCCTGTTTCTCTGCCTTTGGTGAGATGAGCCCAAAATTACTCTTCATATTTTTGTGAGTTTTAACAGACTTCACCGATTATCTTTACACTGTGAGTCAGACAAGGATGAGAAATCCAAACTAATGCTGTGTAAACTGATCAAACAGGTGATTTCAAACTCTGACAGACCCTCCAACTTTCTGTCAGGATTCACTTCTCTGAGCTCACAGCCATCATTACTGCTTTTTCAGACTCAGAGGAGTTTAGGAGAGCACAGGTCTGGATGTTTGGTATTAAAGTTTGTAGTCAAAGTTTCTCAGATACTGTAATAACACCTGAAACCTCTAACCAACATTATCATTAATACAGCCACAATAAAACAACTGAAGGTGACCAAAGGTTGTTTTTCAAACACTGTAAAGATATTCATGCTGTTGTTTTATCTTCTGTTCGACCATAAAGCTGGTCCAAAGTACTTTTATTGTTGTTAAATATAAGCCTGTCATATTATTTTAAGGTCCAAAGTCTTTGTATGAACAGGATTCAGTGCAGGACTGTTACAGATCAGGACAATAAATGAATCATTTACAGAAAAAGACAAGGACCATATACAAGACCGCCCGTCATTAGAGGTCAAACAAACCCCAAAGAGATGAGGAACTAAATACTACTGACTGAATAATACATTTAATAACTGCTGAAGGACTGATCATAATGAACCAGAGTCTATATTTCTGAGACTGGAGAATAAAGAGACGATAAATTGGTGGGTAGAAATAATGAGGGGATGGAAACATAAAAAAAAAAGGATTATATGTTAGTTTGTTGAACAGGTTTTTGTTTGTGTGTCATATTACTACAGTTAGGGTTAGTTAATATTTCTAATGTTTTTCTCTGGTGTCGTATGAAATCTGAGCTTCCTGAGTTTTAGACACAGAGTAAAAAAATCACCTCATTCTCAGAGTCAAAAAACCGTTAAATGAATGTTCCTCTGTGTTTGAACCAGAGACATTCAGCTTTTACAGTAAATGACTGTAAAGAGTCAAATTAAAGTCCAAAGCAGCTTTGTTTTCTGTAGAATAAAACGATCAGTGAACATGAACAATACTTGATAATACAGAAGATTATAAAGAAAAGTGGATTTCAGACTCTTTGACTCGATCATATTAGACTGGATAAGAAATAACCAATCGGGACCTTTATGATTTCAAAGAAGAGGTAGTGTGCAGACAGATCTTTGACATAATGAGATGAAGAAACTGGATCATCTTCATCTTCACTCTCTCTTCCTGTTTGTGTCTCACCTGTTTGTCTACTTTGTCCTCAGGTTGTATAACTCGGTTTCATCTTCCATAAATTTGTACAACATAAGATGGAGAAGATGAGTGATGGTGTCGAGGAAGAGGAGGACAGAACAACGTCTGTAATGTTCGACCGTCTGTCTATGAAGAGCGACTGGTCTAGAGGTTATCCACCGGACTTCAGTAAAGAACCAGGACCCTCAGATTCACAGTAAGAGAAACACTTTTCACCCTCCAAACTCTCAAACAACAACAGCTGATGTTTCAAAATCCGAACTTTAAATCCTGACCCCTCTGTTTTCTCCTCTGCTCTGAAAACGCTGATTTTCCTCTTTAACCTCCAACCTGGAGAAAGTAAAGAAAAAGTCACTGAGCTCAGATTTACTTATTATTCCTGATGTTGATAAAAATGAAGGTGGTATAAAACAGCATTAGAAAAGGATCCTGACCTCTGTATTTTCTGATTTGGTTCCTGTGTTTGGGACGTTTTGAGCCTGTTAGTCTTTGGACTGTGGTGTATAGACCCCAGAAAACAGTCTGTGGGTCAGAAAATACCAGAAGACCAAAGAAGAAATAAATCCTGAGAAATAAAAACTCATTCAGAGCATCAGTCTGTTATTAGACCTTTAGATCTGATTGTTAAAAAATGTTTTAAACTGTCAGAGAAAATCTCTCGACCTTCAAAAATCACAGTTGAGTTTTTTCTCCTGTCTCCACACTTTGAGGCAGCAGCAGCTGAATATTTTACTGTTTTATGTTAGAGAAAAGAGAAACTCTGGTTTAATAAATGTTTCTTATTCTGAATCTTTCAAACATGAAATGATAAAGAAAATAAATGTTCTTTATTTCCACAGAGAGACACAGAGATGTGACTCTGTGGAGGAGCAGCTGTCCAGATATCTCAGCTCTGATGGAAGTAAGTCTGAACATCTGTCCTCTAAAGTCTGTGTGGATGAAAACTCAGCTGACTGATTTTCACAAAGACGTTTCAGTGTTGAGAAGTTTGGTTCATTTTATTTTTCTTCTCTTTCAGAAGGTGGTGGTCTGCAGGAGGTTTTAGATGAACATAAGATCAGTCTGAAGAGGAGATGTGAACGTGTGAATGAAGGAAGTGATGAAACAGGAAGTAGTCAAACCCTCCTCAACAGGATCTTCACTGAGCTCTACATCACAGAGGGACTGAGTGAAGAGGTGAACACCCAACATGAGGTGAGACAGCTGGAGACAGCTTCAAAGATGAAGACCCTCCATGACGAACCCATCAGGTGTCATGAGATCTTTCAAACCTTACCTGACCAACAGAAGAAGCTCATCAGAGTGGTTCTGACCAACGGCGTGGCTGGTGTTGGAAAAACCTTCTCAGTGCAGAAGTTCACTCTGGACTGGGCAGAGGGTTTGGAGAACCAAGACCTCCATCTGGTGGTCCTGCTTTCATTCAGGGAGCTGAACCTGATCAGAAAGAAGCGCTTCAGTCTTCTGAGTCTGCTCCATGTTTTCCATCCAACACTAGAGAAGGTCACAGCAGAGACGCTGGCTGTCTGTAAACTTCTGTTCATCTTTGACGGTCTGGATGAAAGCAGACTGTCTCTGGATTTCAAACGCACTAAGGTGGTGTCTGACGTCACACAGAAGTCTTCACTGAACGTTCTGTTAACAAACCTCATCAAGGGGAACCTGCTCCCCTCAGCTCTCATCTGGATAACTTCTCGACCTGCAGCAGCCAATCAGATCCCTCCTTCATGTGTGGACAGGGTAACAGAAGTACGAGGCTTCACTGACGACCAGAAGGAGGTGTACTTCAGGAAGAGGTTCAGAGATGAAGATCTGTCCAGAATCATCTCACACATCAAGTCCTCCAAGAGCCTCCACATCATGTGTCAGATCCCGGTCTTCTGCTGGATCACTGCGACAGTTCTGGAGGACATGATGAGCAGAGAGCAGAGAGGAGAGCTGCCCAAGACCCTGACTGACATGTACTCACACTTCCTGCTGGTCCAGACTAAGAGGAAGAAGCAGAAGTATGAAGGAGGACATGAGACAAGTCCTCAGGAGCTGACGGAGGCTGACAGTGAAGTCCTCCTGAAGCTGGGGAGGCTGGCCTTTGAACATCTGGAGAAAGGAGACATCATGTTCTACCAAGAAGACCTGGAGCGGTGTGGTCTGGATGTCTCAGAGGCCTCAGTGTACTCAGGAGTTTGTACAGAGATCTTCAGAAGAGAGAGTGTGATCTTCCAGAAAACTGTTTACTGTTTCGTTCATCTGAGCGTTCAGGAGTTTCTGTCTGCAGTCTACATGATCCACAGTTTCACAACCAGGAACACAGAAGCTCTGAAGACTTTTCTAAAAGACAACGAAGACAAAAACCTGGATGACTGTTTCTCATCTCTGGATGTCTTCCTGAAGAGTGTCATGGAGAAATCTCTTCTCAGTAAAAACGGTCACCTGGACCTGTTTGTTCGCTTCCTTCATGGACTCTCTCTGGAGTCAAACCAGAGACTCTTAGGAGGTCTGCTGGGTCACACAGACAACAGTCCAGGAATGATCCAAAGAGTCATCGAGAACCTGAAGGAGATGAACAGTAATCGTATCTCTCCTGACAGAAGCATCAACATCTTCCACTGTCTGATGGAGATGAACGATCTGTCAGTTCATCAGGAGATCCAAGAGTTCCTGAAGTCAGAGAACAGATCAGAGAAGAGACTCTCAGAGATCCACTGCTCTGCTCTGGCCTACATGCTGCAGATGTCAGAGGAGGTTCTGGATGAGTTGGACTTAGATAAGTATAACACATCAGACCAGGGAAAACAGAGACTGATCCCAGCTGTGAGGAACTGCAGAAAGGCTCAGTAAGTCCAGGTTTTATTCTCAGAATAGTGTAAATGATCCCTGTAGTTCTTCTAATGTCCACGTTACTGATGATGTTCTTCTTCAAATAGAAATCCACTCAAATATCAGGGAGGGGGTTTCTTTAGCAAAAACATGATCCTGGTGTCTAAAGTCCTGTTAGCCCAGGATGAGGTCTACCTGTGGACCCCTGAGAACTTGTCCTGATTGTGGAGGACCTCTTTGTTTTGAATCGTGTCTGTAATGAATAAAGTGGAACTTTGAGGACAAATCAGCGACCATATCTGAGGACACACAGAGGTCTTCTGATGATGGTATCAGTCCAGATCAACATCTCAGTCAGTTGTGGTGAACTTGAGTTTGAAGAAGGTGTCTGCAGCTTCTTCCTGCTGGTTTTCAGGTTGGAAATGATGAATCTGTTGTAAATGAGGGTGTTGACAGCATTGATGGTGAAAATAGAACTGGATCATTTTCTCCACAGTGGCAGAACTGTCTCTGTACCATCATGTTCATCATTCAATATTCATCATCAATACAACCATGAAAACTAACATCATTTTCCACCACTCACTGGAGATGATCTGCTGGACTAGAACATATGAATGATGAGAACACAGGAGGTATTTGGACAGCAGCTCCATGAGTCTGAAAACAACGGTGGAGATAGGAGGTTAATGTCTCTCTCTCTCTCTCTCTCTCTCTCTCTCTCTCTCACTCTCTCTCTCTCTAACTTTGACCACAGCTCTTCAGGTTTAACTTTGTTTTTATCGTTTAACTATCATGAAGTATTGGACGATAATAGAGAGAGAGAGAGAGAGAGCACACAAAGACAGAGGGACAGTGGGTTAGGGTTGGGGGTCCCCTTCTCCAACCAGAACTCAAGAATTCACTCAGTCATAATGATCCAGCTGCACTAACATGAAGACAACACTGTTAGAGAACAGAAGGACTAAAATAAGTCATGGAGTCGTTTGTCTTGAACATCTGAACAGTTTTTTTTTCTTCTAAACTTTGACTTCCTGTCTTCTCTCATGGCTGTGGTCCTGATATTAGTATCTGTCTGGTTAAAAACAGGCCGTCTGTCAAACCAAAGATCATGTTTGTTTTTGGTGAAGAGAAACATCAAATTACCCTTTAATGAAATATTGTTGAAATTTATGTTGTTACAGACTTTCATTCTGTGGACTCTCAGAGACTCACTGTGAAGTTGTGGCCTCAGCTCTGAAGTCCAACCCCTCCCATCTGAGACATCTGGACCTGAGAGGAAACAATCTGCAGGATTCAGGAGTGAAGCTTCTCTCTGCAGGACTGGAGAGTCCAAACTGCAGACTGGAGACTCTGATGTGAGACACCATTTCCTTCTGATCTAACAATAAGATGTGACAGCTGCTGCCTTAGATTTTTCTCTGTGGTTTTTCCATCAACTTTGGTCGAGCAGTTTGAATTTGTCGTTGTAAAACTTCAACACAGGAAGAAAAATCCGACATTTCAGAGTTGACTTTGAGGAGAACGATGGATGTAGAAAGGAAGCAGGAGAAAATCAGTCCCACAAATATTCAATAAAAAATTCCTCCAGATTTTCCAAAAGTTTAGAGATGATTTTACAAAGTTCCTCCAGATCAACTCTGAAAAAGTTCTTCTTCCATGTCCTTCAGGGTTCAAGAACATTGAATCATTAAAAACAGGAACAGTTTCTTCAGAGGTTCAATTTTTGTAAATATCAACTTTTAGATTTGGAGTTTTAGTCTTTAAATTTCAGAGACATTTTGAACATATTCATGAGTTAATATTAGGGATGGGTCCGAATATTCGGCGCCGAAAATATTCGGCCGAAAAGCATCAAAAATGAATTTTCGGTTTTCGGCCGAATAGATGTTATGGCCGAAAAAAAATCACCGAATAGTGTGGATAAACATGGGTCTAGTATGAACTCTCAAAAACGGAAAACGCAGACGGCGCTGTTTTCCCTGTTTTAGTAGCATGTTGATGACGTAATCGGAACGCGACAAGAGGCAAGCCGGTGTTGTGCCGTAGAAAGCACCCCCGTCGTAGAATGCACCCCCTGCCACCCATCCACTCGTTAGCTTCTTAAAGTGGAAAAAAATGACTATTTGATCGTTACAACTTTCGATCTGATTTTATCTGTCTCCAAAATGCACATACGGAGGTGTGCTTGGGTATATAAACTACAGTAAACTGTCAAGCTGGCATACATTATATTTTCAGGACAGCAAATATTCTGAATCAGAGGGCTATTTTTTCGGCTCGAATAGCCTGAGTGAAACTATTAAAGGCACACGCTTTTGAATTCATCCAATGGTAAGGAAAACTTGGATTATTTTCGCCTTGTTAAGTACTTTCAACCGCGCTCCCGTCGGGGGTGCATTCTACCGCACAACACCTGCATGCTGATACGAGACACACGATACGTGCAGCTGTCTTGGCTCGAAGCCGTTCAACCGGCGTGTCTGCGGTTTGGAAATATTTCGACATATCAGAGAAAGATGGTCTGATTGCAATTTGTAAACTCTGCTCTGCTGAAGTGTCTCGAGGTGGTGTGACGGCAAAAACTTTCAGTACATCGGGGCTAATCAACCACTTGAGCGCTAAACATAAGGACAAACATGACGAGTTTAAGAAACTCACTGCACAAAAGTTTGCACAATCGTATGTGCATGCATGTAAGTGCATTTATTGTTGAAGGCCTCAGGCCTGGATTTGTGTTTACTGTTGCACAATCATGTATATGCATGCACGTACCTGCATTTATTTTATTTATTTTGCATATGTGCATTTTATTTTATTTACTTTAGGCTATCCTACAGGGAAAATTGCACTTTTTTTGTATTGTTATTGCAAAGATGTTATTTACTTAATTTTATTTTATTGAATGTTATTGTTATAGCATTGTTATGTCATGTCAGCTGAATAAATGTTTCATGGTTCAAACATAAAGTGATTAATATTTAAGTTTGCCAGGTTTTGCCATAATCAGGTAGCTTTAAAACACATGTACGGCAATGACAGCAATTGTACAAAAATTGCTTGGTGATAAAAATTGATAATTTATATACATATTTATTAATCATATTCGGCTATTCGGTATTTGGTTATTCGGCCAAGTGTTTCTTATATTCGGTATTCGGTTTCGGCCAAGATTTTCCCATTCGGTCCATCCCTAGTTAATATTGATGAATTACAACCATATCATACTGATATCAGACAGGAGTGTGACAGGTGTTTATTAGTCTTTTTGACACGTTACAATCATGAGGATAAAGTCATGGACTAAACTTGGGCTCCCAGTTTCCTTGTTGTTGTTTCTTCAGCTAGCATCATTGTTTTCATCACAGTTCTTAAAGTAATAATGATGCTTCATAAATTCAGAGTCACAAAAAAACACCAAACAAACCAAATCTGAAAAAAATCCACTTTTTCATCAAATAAATTTTAATCGGTCAGAACATGAGGTTTGAGTTTTCAAGAGGAGGAAACGAGAAAGATCTGCTCTGACAGTGAGAAACACAGACGCCTGAATTTACACTGACAGACAGAGAGACACAGACAGAGAGACAGACAGAGAGAGAGACAGACACACAAACACAGACAGAGACACACAGACACACAAACACAGACAGAGAGAGAGAGACAGACAAACACAGACACACAAACACAGACAGAGAGACAGACACACAAACACAGACAGAGAGAGAGAGACAGACAAGCACAGACAGACAAACACAGAAAGAGAGACAGACACACAAACACAGACACAGACACACAAACACAGACAGACACACAGACACACAAACACAGACAGAGAAACACAGACACACAAACACAGAAAGAGACACAGACACACAAACACAGACAGAGAAACACAGACACACAAACACAGACACACAAACACAGACAGAGACACAGACACACAAACACAGACACACACAGACACACAAACACAGACACACAGACAGAGACACAGACACACAAACACAGACACACAAACACAGACAGAGACACAGACACACAAACACAGACACAGACAAACAAACACAGACAAACAAACACAGACAGAGACACAGACACACAGACACACAAACACAGACAGAGAAACACAGACACACAGACAAACAAACACAGACAGAGACACAGACACACAAACACAGACACACAAACACAGACACACAGAGATGTTCCTCTTTGTCTCTTTGCTGTGATGACTGAAGTCACAAAAACAAAGTTTTCTTCGTCACTTTTATGATTGAACCAACGAAGTTAAAGAACCAAACTCTCCGATTTTCTTCTTCTCAATATTATTTGAACCATTTAGATTTTTCTCCTGATCAATATTCAATGATCAGATTGATCAGGTTCCTGTTTTGGCTCCAGCCTGGTTGAGGGAGGTGGGCTCAGTGTCCTGGGTGACTCTCTCTGAGCTCTTCTTGGTTGAGAGTATTTCTGGTTTGTCTCTGACTTCCATGAACTCAGATCTGGAGGATTGCTGGCTGGTCCGGTCCAGTTCTGACAGTAGAGACAACACAGTCTGTTATTCTGGGTTGAGTGTTCTTGTTGAAGATCAGTGTACAGTGAGGGATGAAGGCAGACAAAGATCCTCCTGTTTCCTCCATGTCACAGTTCAAGTTCATTTTGAAGACTTTGATTGATCTGAGCGCTGAAGAGGAACAGGAAACGTGGAGTAGAGAGTGAGGGAGGACTTACAGCAAAGGATCATGGGAGTCCAACCAGCAACTGCTGCAACAAGGACTCCACCTTCTGAACAGCTGAACCTCTAATCCAAACCAGTGCTCCATCACATTTGATGTCTTGTCTGTTATTTTACATGGAGGGTCAGAGCAGACCAGATCATGAGCTCTGACAGACTGGATCTGGTCCAAAGGTCTCCTGTTGGAGTTCTCTAAGCTCCATATTTTAAACCTGAACACCTGAAGTTTGATTATTAATTATTTTTATCTTCATTCTCTTTCCTTTTTTCAGACTGAGTGGCTGCAGTTTGTCAGAGATCAGCTGTTCTTCTCTGGCCTCAGCTCTGAAGTCCAACCCCTCCCATCTGAGACATCTGGACCTGAGTCACAACAAGCTGCAGGATTCAGGAGTGAAGCTTCTCTCTGCAGGACTGGAGAGTCCAAACTGCAGACTGGAGACTCTGAAGTGAGACACCATTTCCTTCTGATCTAACAATAAGATGTGACAGCTGCTGCCTTAGATTTTTCTCTGTGGTTTTTCCATCAACTTTGGTCGAGCAGTTTGAATTTGTCGTTGTAAAACTTCAACACAGGAAGAAAAATCCGACATTTCAGAGTTGACTTTGAGGAGAAGTTGGATGTAGAAAGGAAGCAGGAGAAAATCAGTCCCACAAATATTCAATAAAAAATTCCTCCAGATTTTCCAAAAGTTTAGAGATGATTTTACAAAGTTCCTCCAGATCAACTCTGAAAAAGTTCTTCTTCCATGTCCTTCAGGGTTCAAGAACATTGAATCATTAAAAACAGGAACAGTTTCTTCAGAGGTTCAATTTTTGTAAATATCAACTTTTAGATTTGGAGTTTTAGTCTTTAAATTTCAGAGACATTTTGAACATATTCATGAGTTAATATTGATGAATTACAACCATATCATACTGATATCAGACAGGAGTGTGACAGGTGTTTATTAGTCTTTTTGACACGTTACAATCATGAGGAGAAAGTCATGGACTAAACTTGGGCTCCCAGTTTCCTTGTTGTTGTTTCTTCAGCTAGCATCATTGTTTTCATCACAGTTATTAAAGTAATAATGATGCTTCATAAATTCAGAGTCACAAAAAAACACCAAACAAACCAAATCTGAAAAAAATCCACTTTTTCATCAAATGAGTTTAATCGGTCAGAACATGAGGTTTGAGTTTTCATGAGGAGGAAACGAGAAAGATCTGCTCTGACAGTGAGAAACACAGACGCCTGAATTTACACTGACAGACAGAGAGACACAGACAGAGAGACAGACAGAGAGAGAGACAGACACACAAACACAGACAGAGACACAGACACACAAACACAGACAGAGACACAGACACACAAACACAGACACACAAACAAGACAGACAGAGAGACAGACAGAGAGACACAGACACACAAACACAGACAGAGACACAGACACAAACACAGACGTCTGAATTTACACTGACAGACACACAAACAGACAGAGAGACAGACACACAAACACAGACAGAGACAGACACACAAACACAGACACACAAACACAGACAGAGACACAGACACAAACACAGACGTCTGAATTTACACTGACAGACACACAAACAGACAGAGAGACACAGACAGAGACACAGACACACAAACACAGACAGAGAGACAGACACACAAACACAGACAGAGACACAGACACACAAACACACAGACACACAAACACAGACACACAAACACAGACAGAGACACAGACACAAACACAAACA
Source organism: Xyrichtys novacula (assembly GCA_962446985.1). Taxonomy (NCBI): domain Eukaryota; kingdom Metazoa; phylum Chordata; class Actinopteri; order Labriformes; family Labridae; genus Xyrichtys; species Xyrichtys novacula. The sequence goes on from CAUIWU010000006.1 coordinate 905,107, forward strand.
CAGACAGAGACACACAGACAGAGACACAGACACACAAACACAGACAGAGACACACAGACACAGACACACAAACACAGACACACAAACACAGACAGAGACACAGACACACAAACACAGACAGAGAGACACAGACACACAGACACAGACAGACAAACACAGACACACAAACACAGACAGAGAGACACAGACACACAAATACAGACACACAAACACAGACACACAAACACAGACAGAGACACAGAGACACAGACACACAAACACAGACACACAAACACAGACTCACAAACACAGACAGAGACACAGACACAGACAGAGAGACACGGACACACAGACACAGACAGACAAACACAGACACACAAACACAGACACACAAACACAGACAGAGACACAGACACACAGACAGAGACACAGACACACAAACACAGACACACAGACACAGACAAACAAACACAGACAGAGACACAGACACACAGACACACAAACACAGACAGAGAAACACAGACACACAAACTCAGACACTCAAACACAGACACACAAACACAGACACACAGAGATGTTCCTCTTTGTCTCTTTGCTGTGATGACTGAAGTCACAAAAACAAAGTTTTCTTCGTCACTTTTATGATTGAACCAAAGAAGTTAAAGAACCAAACTCTCCGATTTTCTTCTTCTCAATATTATTTGAACCATTTAGATTTTTCTCCTGATCAATATTCAATGATCAGATTGATCAGGTTCCTGTTTTGGCTCCAGCCTGGTTGAGGGAGGTGGGCTCAGTGTCCTGGGTGACTCTCTCTGAGCTCTTCTTGGTTGAGAGTATTTCTGGTTTGTCTCTGACTTCCATGAACTCAGATCTGGAGGATTGCTGGCTGGTCCGGTCCAGTTCTGACAGTAGAGACAACACAGTCTGTTATTCTGGGTTGAGTGTTCTTGTTGAAGATCAGTGTACAGTGAGGGATGAAGGCAGACAAAGATCCTCCTGTTTCCTCCATGTCACAGTTCAAGTTCATTTTGAAGACTTTGATTGATCCGAGCGCTGAAGAGGAACAGGAAACGTGGAGTAGAGAGTGAGGGAGGACTTACAGCAAAGGATCATGGGAGTCCAACCAGCAACTGCTGCAGCAAGGACTCCACCTTCTGAACAGCTGAACCTCTAATCCAAACCAGTGCTCCATCACATTTGATGTCTTGTCTGTTATTTTATATGGAGGGTCAGAGCAGACCAGATCATGAGCTCTGACAGACTGGATCTGGTCCAAAGGTCTCCTGTTGGAGTTCTCTAAGCTCCATATTTTAAACCTGAACACCTGAAGTTTGATAATTAATTATTTTTATCTTCATTCTCTTTCCTTTTTTCAGACTGAGGGACTGCAGTTTGTCAGAGATCAGCTGTTCTTCTCTGGCCTCAGCTCTGAAGTCCAACCCCTCCCATCTGAGACATCTGGACCTGAGTAACAACAAGCTGCAGGATTCAGGAGTGAAGCTTCTCTCTGCAGGACTGGAGAGTCCAAACTGCAGACTGGAGACTCTGAAGTGAGACACCATTTCCTTCTGATCTAACAATAAGATGTGACAGCTGCTGCCTTAGATTTTTCTCTGTGGTTTTTCCATCAACTTTGGTCGAGCAGTTTGAATTTGTCGTCGTAAAACTTCAACACAGGAAGAAAAATCCGACATTTCAGAGTTGACTTTGAGGAGAACGATGGATGTAGAAAGGAAGCAGGAGAAAATCAGTCCCACAAATATGAAATAAAAAATTCCTCCAGATTTTCAAAAAGTTTAGAGATGATTTTACAAAGTTCCTCCAGATCAACTCTGAAAAAGTTCTTCTTCCATGTCCTTCAGGGTTCAAGAACATTGAATCATTAAAAACAGGAACAGTTTCTTCAGAGGTTCAATTTTTTTAAATATCAACTTTTAGATTTGGAGTTTTAGTCTTTAAATTTCAGAGACATTTTGAACATATTCATGAGTTAATATTGATGAATTACAACCATATCATACTGATATCAGACAGGAGTGTGACAGGTGTTTATTAGTCTTTTTGACACGTTACAATCATGAGGAGAAAGTCATGGACTAAACTTGGGCTCCCAGTTTCCTTGTTGTTGTTTCTTCAGCTAGCATCATTGTTTTCATCACAGTTATTAAAGTAATAATGATGCTTCATAAATTCAGAGTCACAAAAAAACACCAAACAAACCAAATCTGAAAAAAATCCACTTTTTCATCAAATGAGTTTAATCGGTCAGAACATGAGGTTTGAGTTTTCATGAGGAGGAAACGAGAAAGATCTGCTCTGACAGTGAGAAACACAGACGCCTGAATTTACACTGACAGACAGAGAGACACGGACAGAGAGACAGACACAGACACACAAACACAGACAGAGAGACAGACAGAGACACAGACGCCTGAATTTACACTGACAGACAGAGAGAGACAGACAGAGACACAGACACACAAACACTGACAGACACACAAACACAGACAGAGAGACACAGACACAAACACAGACAGAGAGACACAAACACAGACAGAGACACAGACACACAAATACAAACACAGACAGAGACACAGACACACAAATAGAAACACAGACAGAGACACAGACACACAAACACAGACGCCTGAATTTACACTGACAGACACACAAATACAGACAGAGAGACAGACAAACAAACACAGACAGAGACACAGACACAGACAGAGAGACACACAAACAAAGACACACAAACACAGAGACACAAACACAGACAGAGAGACAGACACACAAACACAGACAGAGAGACACTCAAACACAGACAGAGAGACAAAGACACAGACACACAAACACAGACAGAGACACAGACACACAGACACAGACAGAGACACAGACACACAAATACAAACACAGACAGAAACACAGACAGAGAGACAGACACACAAACACAGACACACAAACACAGACAGAGAGACACAAACACAGACAGAGACACAGACACACAAACACAGACAGAGACACAGACACACAAACACAGACAGAGACACAGACACACAAACACAGACACACAGACACAGACAGAGAGACAGACAGAGAGACACAGACACACAAACACAGACACACAAACACAGACACACAGACACACAAACACAGACACACAAACACAGACACACAAACACAGACACACAAACACAGACACACAAACACAGACACACAGACACACAAACACAGACAGAGACACAGACACACAAACACAGACACACAAACACAGACACTCAGAGATGTTCCTCTTCGTCTCTTTGCTGTGATGACTGAAGTCACAAAAACAAAGTTTTCTTCGTCACTTTTATGATTGAACCAAAGAAGTTAAAGAACCAAACTCTCCGATTTTCTTCTTCTCAATATTATTTGAACCATTTAGATTTTTCTCCTGATCAATATTCAATGATCAGATTGATCAGGTTCCTGTTTTGGCTCCAGCCTGGTTGAGGGAGGTGGGCTCAGTGTCCTGGGTGACTCTCTCTGAGCTCTTCTTGGTTGAGAGTATTTCTGGTTTGTCTCTGACTTCCATGAACTCAGATCTGGAGGATTGCTGGCTGGTCCGGTCCAGTTCTGACAGTAGAGACAACACAGTCTGTTATTCTGGGTTGAGTGTTCTTGTTGAAGATCAGTGTACAGTGAGGGATGAAGGCAGACAAAGATCCTCCTGTTTCCTCCATGTCACAGTTCAAGTTCATTTTGAAGACTTTGATTGATCTGAGCGCTGAAGAGGAACAGGAAACGTGGAGTAGAGAGTGAGGGAGGACTTACAGCAAAGGATCATGGGAGTCCAACCAGCAACTGCTGCAACAAGGACTCCACCTTCTGATCATCTGAACCTCTAATCCAAACCAGTGCTCCATCACATTTGATGTCTTGTCTGTTATTTTACATGGAGGGTCAGAGCAGACCAGATCATGAGCTCTGACAGACTGGATCTGGTCCAAAGGTCTCCTGTTGGAGTTCTCTAAGCTCCATATTTTAAACCTGAACACCTGAAGTTTGATTATTAATTATTTTTATCTTCATTCTCTTTCCTTTTTTCAGACTGTGGAGCTGCGGGTTGTCAGAGATCAGCTGTTCTTCTCTGGCCTCAGCTCTGAAGTCCAACCCCTCCCATCTGAGACATCTGGACCTGAGTGACAACAATCTGCAGGATTCAGGAGTGAAGCTTCTCTCTGCAGGACTGGAGAGTCCAAACTGCAGACTGGAGACTCTGAAGTGAGACACCATTTCCTTCTGATCTAACAATAAGATGTGACAGGTGCTGCCTTAGATTTTTCTCTGTGGTTTTTCCATCAACTTTGGTCGAGCAGTTTGAATTTGTCGTTGTAAAACTTCGACACAGGAAGAAAAATCCGACATTTCAGAGTTGACTTTGAGGAGAACGATGGATGTAGAAAGGAAGCAGGAGAAAATCAGTCCCACAAATATGAAATAAAAAATTCCTCCAGATTTTCAAAAAGTTTAGAGATGATTTTACAAAGTTCCTCCATATCAACTCTGAAAATGTTCTTCTTCCATGTCCTTCAGGGTTCAAGAACATTGAATCATTAAAAACAGGAACAGTTTCTTCAGAGGTTCAATTTTTGTAAATATCAACTTTTAGATTTGGAGTTTTAGTCTTTAAATTTCAGAGACATTTTGAACATATTCATGAGTTAATATTGATGAATTACAACCATATCATACTGATATCAGACAGGAGTGTGACAGGTGTTTATTAGTCTTTTTGACACGTTACAATCATGAGGAGAAAGTCATGGACTAAACTTGGGCTCCCAGTTTCCTTGTTGTTGTTTCTTCAGCTAGCATCATTGTTTTCATCACAGTTATTAAAGTAATAATGATGCTTCATAAATTCAGAGTCACAAAAAAACACCAAACAAACCAAATCTGAAAAAAATCCACTTTTTCATCAAATGAGTTTAATCGGTCAGAACATGAGGTTTGAGTTTTCATGAGGAGGAAACGAGAAAGATCTGCTCTGACAGTGAGAAACACAGACGCCTGAATTTACACTGACAGACAGAGAGACACAGACAGAGAGACAGACAGACAAACACAGACAGAGATACAGACACACAAACACAGACAGAGAGACACAGACACAAACACAGACAGAGACACAGACACACAAACACAGACAGAGAGACACAGACACACAGACAGAGACACAGATACACAAACACAGACAGAGAGACACAGACACACAAACACAGACAGAGAGACACAGACACACAAACACAGACAGAGACACAGACACACAAACACAGACAGACAGAGAGACAGACACACAAACACAGACAGAGACACAGACACACAAACACAGACAGACAGAGACACAGACACACAAACACAGACAGAGAGACACAGACACACAAACACAGACGCCTGAATTTACACTCACAGACAGAGAGACACAGACACACAAACACAGACAGAGACACAGACACACAAACACAGACAGACACAAACACAGACGTCTGAATTTACACTGACAGACACACAAACAGACAGAGAGACAGACACACAAACACAGACAGAGACAGACACACAAACACAGACACACAAACACACAAACACAGACAGAGGGACACAGACACAGACACACAGACAGAGACACAGACACACAGACAGAGGGACACAGACACACAGACAGAGACACAGACACAGATACACAAACACAGACAGAGACACAGACACACAAACACAGACACACAGACACAGACAGACAAACACAGACACACAAACACAGACAGAGAGACACAGACACACAGACACACAAACACAGACACACAAACACAGACAGAGAGACACAGACACACAAACACAGACAGAGAAACACAGACACACATAAACACAGACAGAGACACAGACACACAGAGACACAGACACACAAACACAGACACACAAACACAGACTCACAAACACAGACAGAGACACAGACACAGACAGAGAGACACGGACACACAGACACAGACAGACAAACACAGACACACAGACACACAAACACAGACAGAGACACAGACACACAAACACAGACAGAGACACAGACACACAAACACAGACAGAGACACAGACACACAAACACAGACACACAGACACAGACAAACAAACACAGACACACAAACACAGACAGAGAAACACAGACACACAGACACACAAACACAGACACACAAACTCAGACACTCAAACACAGACACACAAACACAGACACACAGAGATGTTCCTCTTTGTCTCTTTGCTGTGATGACTGAAGTCACAAAAACAAAGTTTTCTTCGTCACTTTTATGATTGAACCAACGAAGTTAAAGAACCAAACTCTCAGATTTTCTTCTTCTCAATATTATTTGAACCATTTAGATTTTTCTCCTGATCAATATTCAATGATCAGATTGATCAGGTTCCTGTTTTGGCTCCAGCCTGGTTGAGGGAGGTGGGCTCAGTGTCCTGGGTGACTCTCTCTGAGCTCTTCTTGGTTGAGAGTATTTCTGGTTTGTCTCTGACTTCCATGAACTCAGATCTGGAGGATTGCTGGCTGGTCCGGTCCAGTTCTGACAGTAGAGACAACACAGTCTGTTATTCTGGGTTGAGTGTTCTTGTTGAAGATCAGTGTACAGTGAGGGATGAAGGCAGACAAAGATCCTCCTGTTTCCTCCATGTCACAGTTCAAGTTCATTTTGAAGACTTTGATTGATCTGAGCGCTGAAGAGGAACAGGAAACGTGGAGTAGAGAGTGAGGGAGGACTTACAGCAAAGGATCATGGGAGTCCAACCAGCAACTGCTGCAACAAGGACTCCACCTTCTGAACACCTGAACCTCTAATCCAAACCAGTGCTCCATCACATTTGATGTCTTGTCTGTTATTTTATATGGAGGGTCAGAGCAGACCAGATCATGAGCTCTGACAGACTGGATCTGGTCCAAAGGTCTCCTGTTGGAGTTCTCTAAGCTCCATATTTTAAACCTGAACACCTGAAGTTTGATAATTAATTATTTTTATCTTCATTCTCTTTCCTTTTTTCAGACTGAGCGGCTGCAGTTTGTCAGAGATCAGCTGTTCTTCTCTGGCCTCAGCTCTGAAGTCCAACCCCTCCCATCTGAGACATCTGGACCTGAGCAGAAACAAACTGCAGGATTCAGGAGTGAAGCTTCTCTCTGCAGGACTGGAGAGTCCAAACTGCAGACTGGAGACTCTGATGTGAGACACCATTTCCTTCTGATCTAACAATAAGATGTGACAGCTGCTGCCTTAGATTTTTCTCTGTGGTTTTTCCATCAACTTTGGTCGAGCAGTTTGAATTTGTCGTTGTAAAACTTCGACACAGGAAGAAAAATCCGACATTTCAGAGTTGACTTTGAGGAGAACGATGGATGTAGAAAGGAAGCAGGAGAAAATCAGTCCCACAAATATGAAATAAAAAATTCCTCCAGATTTTCCAAAAGTTTAGAGATGATTTTACAAAGTTCCTCCAGATCAACTCTGAAAAAGTTCTTCTTCCATGTCCTTCAGGGTTCAAGAACATTGAATCATTAAAAACAGGAACAGTTTCTTCAGAGGTTCAATTTTTGTAAATATCAACTTTTAGATTTGGAGTTTTAGTCTTTAAATTTCAGAGACATTTTGAACATATTCATGAGTTAATATTGATGAATTACAACCATATCATACTGATATCAGACAGGAGTGTGACAGGTGTTTATTAGTCTTTTTGACACGTTACAATCATGAGGAGAAAGTCATGGACTAAACTTGGGCTCCCAGTTTCCTTGTTGTTGTTTCTTCAGCTAGCATCATTGTTTTCATCACAGTTATTAAAGTAATAATGATGCTTCATAAATTCAGAGTCACAAAAAAACACCAAACAAACCAAATCTGAAAAAAATCCACTTTTTCATCAAATGAGTTTAATCGGTCAGAACATGAGGTTTGAGTTTTCATGAGGAGGAAACGAGAAAGATCTGCTCTGACAGTGAGAAACACAGACGCCTGAATTTACACTGACAGACAGAGAGACAGACAGACAAACACAGACAGAAAGACAGACACACAAACACAGACAGAGAGACACAGACACAAACACAGACAGAGACACAGACACACAAACACAGACGGAGAGACACAGACACACAAACACAGACAGAGACACAGATACACAAACACAGACAGAGAGACACAGACACACAAACACAGACAGAGAGACACAGACACACAAACACAGACAGAGACACAGACACACAAACACAGACAGAGACACAGATACACAAACACAGACAGAGAGACACAGACACACAAACACAGACAGAGACACAGACACACAAACACAGACAGACAGAGAGACAGACACACAAACACAGACAGAGACACAGACACACAAACACAGACAGACAGAGACACAGACACACAAACACAGACAGAGAGACACAGACACACAAACACAGACGCCTGAATTTACACTCACAGACAGAGAGACACAGACACACAAACACAGACAGAGACACAGACACACAAACACAGACAGACACAAACACAGACGTCTGAATTTACACTGACAGACACACAAACAGACAGAGAGACAGACACACAAACACAGACAGAGACAGACACATAAACACAGACACACAAACACAAACACACAAACACAGACAGAGGGACACAGACACACAGACAGAGACACAGACACACAGACAGAGGGACACAGACACACAGACACAGACACAAACACAGACACAGATACACAAACACAGACAGAGACACAGACACACAAACACAGACACACAGACACAGACAGACAAACACAGACACACAAACACAGACACACAGACACAGACAGACAAACACAGACACACAAACACAGACAGAGAGACACAGACACACAAACACAGACAGAGAAACACAGACACACATAAACACAGACAGAGACACAGACACACAGAGACACAGACACACAAACACAGACACTAAAACAGAGACTCACAAACACAGACAGAGACACAGACACAGACAGAGAAACACGGACACACAGACACAGACAGACAAACACAGACAGAGACACAGACACACAAACACAGACAGAGACACAGACACACAAACACAGACAGAGACACAGACACACAAACACAGACACACAGACACAGACAAACAAACACAGACAGAGACACAGACACACAGACACACAAACACAGACAGAGAAACACAGACACACAGACACACAAACACAGACACACAAACTCAGACACTCAAACACAGACACACAAACACAGACACACAGAGATGTTCCTCTTTGTCTCTTTGCTGTGATGACTGAAGTCACAAAAACAAAGTTTTCTTCGTCACTTTTATGATTGAACCAACGAAGTTAAAGAACCAAACTCTCCGATTTTCTTCTTCTCAATATTATTTGAACCATTTAGATTTTTCTCCTGATCAATATTCAATGATCAGATTGATCAGGTTCCTGTTTTGGCTCCAGCCTGGTTGAGGGAGGTGGGCTCAGTGTCCTGGGTGACTCTCTCTGAGCTCTTCTTGGTTGAGAGTATTTCTGGTTTGTCTCTGACTTCCATGAACTCAGATCTGGAGGATTGCTGGCTGGTCCGGTCCAGTTCTGACAGTAGAGACAACACAGTCTGTTATTCTGGGTTGAGTGTTCTTGTTGAAGATCAGTGTACAGTGAGGGATGAAGGCAGACAAAGATCCTCCTGTTTCCTCCATGTCACAGTTCAAGTTCATTTTGAAGACTTTGATTGATCCGAGCGCTGAAGAGGAACAGGAAACGTGGAGTAGAGAGTGAGGGAGGACTTACAGCAAAGGATCATAGGAGTCCAACCAGCAACTGCTGCAACAAGGACTCCACCTTCTGAACAGCTGAACCTCTAATCCAAACCAGTGCTCCATCACATTTGATGTCTTGTCTGTTATTTTATATGGAGGGTCAGAGCAGACCAGATCATGAGCTCTGACAGACTGGATCTGGTCCAAAGGTCTCCTGTTGGAGTTCTCTAAGCTCCATATTTTAAACCTGAACACCTGAAGTTTGATAATTAATTATTTTTATCTTCATTCTCTTTCCTTTTTTCAGACTGAGTGGCTGCAGTTTGTCAGAGATCAGCTGTTCTTCTCTGGCCTCAGCTCTGAAGTCCAACCCCTCCCATCTGAGACATCTGGACCTGAGTGACAACAAGCTGCAGGATTCAGGAGTGAAGCTTCTCTCTGCAGGACTGGAGAGTCCAAACTGCAGACTGGAGACTCTGATGTGAGACACCATTTCCTTCTGATCTAACAATAAGATGTGACAGCTGCTGCCTTAGATTTTTCTCTGTGGTTTTTCCATCAACTTTGGTCGAGCAGTTTGAATTTGTCGTTGTAAAACTTCGACACAGGAAGAAAAATCCGACATTTCAGAGTTGACTTTGAGGAGAAGTTGGATGTAGAAAGGAAGCAGGAGAAAATCAGTCCCACAAATATGAAATAAAAAATTCCTCCAGATTTTCCAAAAGTTTAGAGATGATTTTACAAAGTTCCTCCAGATCAACTCTGAAAAAGTTCTTCTTCCATGTCCTTCAGGGTTCAAGAACATTGAATCATTAAAAACAGGAACAGTTTCTTCAGAGGTTCAATTTTTGTAAATATCAACTTTTAGATTTGGAGTTTTAGTCTTTAAATTTCAGAGACATTTTGAACATATTCATGAGTTAATATTGATGAATTACAACCATATCATACTGATATCAGACAGGAGTGTGACAGGTGTTTATTAGTCTTTTTGACACGTTACAATCATGAGGAGAAAGTCATGGACTAAACTTGGGCTCCCAGTTTCCTTGTTGTTGTTTCTTCAGCTAGCATCATTGTTTTCATCACAGTTATTAAAGTAATAATGATGCTTCATAAATTCAGAGTCACAAAAAAACACCAAACAAACCAAATCTGAAAAAAATCCACTTTTTCATCAAATGAGTTTAATCGGTCAGAACATGAGGTTTGAGTTTTCATGAGGAGGAAACGAGAAAGATCTGCTCTGACAGTGAGAAACACAGACGCCTGAATTTACACTGACAGACAGAGAGAGACAGACAGAGACACAGACATACAAACACAGACACACAAACACAGACAGAGAGACAGACACACAAACACAGACAGAGAGACACAGACACACAAACACAGACAGAGACACAAACACACAAACACAGACAGAGAGACACAGACACACAAACACAGACAGAGACACAGATACACAAACACAGACAGAGAGACACAGACACACAAACACAGACAGAGAGACACAGACACACAAACACAGACAGAGACACAGACACACAAACACAGACAGACAGAGAGACAGACACACAAACACAGACAGAGACACAGACACACAAACACAGACAGACAGAGACACAGACACACAAACACAGACAGAGAGACACAGACACACAAACACAGACGCCTGAATTTACACTCACAGACAGAGAGACACAGACACACAAACACAGACAGAGACACAGACACACAAACACAGACAGACACAAACACAGACGTCTGAATTTACACTGACAGACACACAAACAGACAGAGAGACAGACACACAAACACAGACAGAGACAGACACACAAACACAGACACACAAACACAAACACACAAACACAGACAGAGGGACACAGACACACAGACAGAGACACAGACACACAGACAGAGGGACACAGACACACAGACAGAGACACAGACACACAAACACAGACACAGATACACAAACACAGACAGAGACACAGACACACAAACACAGACACACAGACACAGACAGACAAACACAGACACACAAACACAGACAGAGAGACACAGACACACAGACACAGACAGACAAACACAGACACACAAACACAGACACACAAACACAGACAGAGAGACACAGACACACAAACACAGACAGAGAAACACAGACACACATAAACACAGACAGAGACACAGACACACAGAGACACAGACACACAAACACAGACTCACAAACACAGACAGAGACACAGACACAGACAGAGAGACACGGACACACAGACACAGACAGACAAACACAGACACACAAACACAGACACAGACACACAAACACAGACAGAGACACAGACACACAAACACAGACAGAGACACAGACACACAAACACAGACAGAGACACAGACACACAAACACAGACAGAGACACACAGACACAGACAAACAAACACAGACAGAGACACAGACACACAGACACACAAACACAGACAGAGAAACACAGACACACAGACACACAAACACAGACACACAAACTCAGACACTCAAACACAGACACACAAACACAGACACACAAACACAGACACTCAGAGATTTTCCTCTTTGTCTCTTTGCTGTGATGACTGAAGTCACAAAAACAAAGTTTTCTTCGTCACTTTTATGATTGAACCAAAGAAGTTAAAGAACCAAACTCTCAGATTTTCTTCTTCTCAATATTATTTGAACCATTTAGATTTTTCTCCTGATCAATATTCAATGATCAGATTGATCAGGTTCCTGTTTTGGCTCCAGCCTGGTTGAGGGAGGTGGGCTCAGTGTCCTGGGTGACTCTCTCTGAGCTCTTCTTGGTTGAGAGTATTTCTGGTTTGTCTCTGACTTCCATGAACTCAGATCTGGAGGATTGCTGGCTGGTCCGGTCCAGTTCTGACAGTAGAGACAACACAGTCTGTTATTCTGGGTTGAGTGTTCTTGTTGAAGATCAGTGTACAGTGAGGGATGAAGGCAGACAAAGATCCTCCTGTTTCCTCCATGTCACAGTTCAAGTTCATTTTGAAGACTTTGATTGATCCGAGCGCTGAAGAGGAACAGGAAACGTGGAGTAGAGAGTGAGGGAGGACTTACAGCAAAGGATCATGGGAGTCCAACCAGCAACTGCTGCAACAAGGACTCCACCTTCTGAACATCTGAACCTCTAATCCAAACCAGTGCTCCATCACATTTGATGTCTTGTCTGTTATTTTACATGGAGGGTCAGAGCAGACCAGATCATGAGCTCTGACAGACTGGATCTGGTCCAAAGGTCTCCTGTTGGAGTTCTCTAAGCTCCATATTTTAAACCTGAACACCTGAAGTTTGATTATTAATTATTTTTATCTTCATTCTCTTTCCTTTTTTCAGACTGAGTGGCTGCAGTTTGTCAGAGATCAGCTGTTCTTCTCTGGCCTCAGCTCTGAAGTCCAACCCCTCCCATCTGAGACATCTGGACCTGAGTTACAACAAGCTGCAGGATTCAGGAGTGAAGCTGCTGTGTGACTTTCTGCAGAGTCCAAACTGTAAACTGGAGACTCTGAAGTGAGACTTTTTTCCTCCATTCAAACATGATCATGATTTGTTTGTGATGATGACACTAAACTGCTGACTCAGGACTGAAATACTGACCCAGACTGAACACCTTCAGTCCAGAGTAGATTTTCTGCATCAGTGGATTATTTGATTGACTCCAGTTCGATCACTGCTGAGCTCCAGTGAATTAAAACCTGAACCCAAGAAGAAAACTCTTTGTAGAGTTCACAGTGAGAAGCACATTCAGACAGAAAACAGAAGCAGGGGGAGATTTGTCAGACGAGAACCATTCAAACTTTTGTTCAGGACAAGATCAGGGACTAGAAAAAACTCAGAGTTTAGTTTCTGACTCTGATGAAAGTCCAGCTCTGTTACTTTGAATTTTGTTTTTGAATCTTTGTGTGAAAATCTGAATTTTCTGGTTTATCTGCACTTTTCTGAAGCCTTGCTGTGTTTAGACTGAAATATTTACCTCTCAAAGACGTGATATTTTTGGTTCAGCAAAGTGAAAATATTCTGAACATCCTTTATTTCCCATCCGTCCTGAAGTCGCTGACATTTTCTGAAAATATTGATCTGCATCTACAATCAGTAAAAAAGTCTCTGAGTTTTTTATTTCACTATTTAATGTGTTTTTGAATTCACTGTTTCAAACTGACTTCCTGTTTGGTTCTGCTCTTTGGAGCGTCACTTTTCTCTGATTCAGACTTTCCAAACCTTTCCCCTGAACTCTACAGATTTAAGACATCAGGTTTCAAACTGGATCATTTTTCTCTAAAATCTCATTATTTCCTCTTTATTTAGGTTGAGGAGCTGCAGTTTGACAAAGATCAGCTGTTCTTCTCTGGCCTCAGCTCTGAAGTCCAACCCCTCCCATCTGAAAACTCTGTGGCTGAATGGAAACGATCTGCAGGATTCAGACGTGAAGCTGCTGTGTGATCTTCAGAAGAGTCCAGACTACAGACTGGAGGATCTGATGTCAGTATAGAGTTGGAGTTAGTCTGTGCTGATCTCTCCTGTTCCTCTCCACACAGTATCACAGCAGATATTCAGTATTTCCTGCTGACTCTTCGACCCTCTCAGAGGATTCTTTCTTTAGTGAAGCTGTGAGAACAGAAATCATCAAACCAGGAGTGTAAGAGTGTCAGTGATGAAAAAAGTGTCTCCTCGTCTCTATATTTCAGATCAAATGTAGAAATGAGACATAATGAAACAGAAATGTTCAGTTTCTGCTCTGAAGTCCAGTTTATAGTTCTCTGTATTCAACACAGACTTTATTTCTCTGCTAACTTGTTGATTTTGAGCTCTAAGTCTGAAAACAGACAGCTGTTCTTTATACTTGTTATTTTCACAGCAGGTTTGTTCGATCAGCTTTAACACATTTGACAGGAAGGATTTCTTTATTTTGATGATGTTGGTTTATTTGTGAGGAAACCTGCTGCTTTACACCATCACTTCTGGTCTGAGCAGGACTGAGACCTGCTGGTCTGTAAACTGGATGTTCTTCAGTCCAGCTGATGAAGTGAGTCTCAGAGTGGAAACACTGATCGTCTGTTTTTCTCTCCTCAGATGGTAGTAACATCTGTCAGAGTGATGAAGAAGAGGATCATGTGTTTCCTGACGATCAGAGAGGTGGAGGCAGCAGCAGTGAGGGTGAGGTGAGTCTCTGACTGAGAGACTGACTGACCAATCACAGCGGGCGGAGAGGACTCTGGGAGCTGCACTTTGACCTGCTCTGAGATCAGCTCAGGACCTGGACTCTGGATATTTGATCTTTTCCCTCATATTCTGGGATCAAACAGTCTGAACAGGTTTGTTTTGTTGATGGAAACATGATCATAAATTTACACTTTGATTGGATTACTTTGTTTTTACCATGATGCAGCGCCACCCAGTGGAAATATAAAGAGGTGGAGTTGATTTATTCACTCATATTTCTGCAGCAGGAGTTGATACCATGTGTGAGAGTAGATCAGTCAGAAGTTCTGATTAAACCCAAAGGTTTTTTCTTTCCTTTGCACCGTTAGAGACCGAATATAAACTGAAGGGAGAGGAAGAGAAGTGAGGAGAGATGGAGGTGAAGGGAGGAGGAGGAGGAGGACAGGGTTTGGGGTTTGAACAAAAATCTGAAGCTTTATTCTTTCACTTGATTATTTTTATTCTTCCGTTTTCTTCTTCAGTTTCTGAAATGATTGTAAATATTGATTGGAGGTAAAAAGTAAAATGTGTGAAATATAATCAAAGACAAAAACATAGAACTATTGTGAACAGAGCTGTCCTCTTCAGTTTATCTAGTATCAATAGATCTATGCTCCGTCTGTGTAACAGTATGTTGGTTCTTCATTTACACCAGATCATTTTTGATTTCATGTCACTGTAACAATGTCATTTAAAGATAATAAAAACTTTATTTGAACCAAAACATGTTAAAAACATCAACTCAGCTTGTTTCAGTCACTGTGTCCAATTGATTATTATTATTTTTCATTCAAACAGAAACTAGATTTGGTCTTTAAAAAGTCCTCAAAGTGAGTCTGAAAAGTGGAGGAAGGTTTTCTCATCAGGGTGCTCCTATATTCAGGTCAATACGGTAGTGGATCATAGAGACTCAAAGCCTTGATTCAGCTGAGGCTGGAGGACGCTGCGTGAAGGAAAGTCGGTGTGTTTAGTTGGTCTTAGTTTCTATTAAACAGGAACTTTGATTTGATCGTCTTTTCTTGGAAATCAAACTTCCTGTTGGACTCAAAGATAAAGTCTGTGATCCCCGTCAGGTTTGAAGACTTCAGTCTCACAGCAGAGTGACTGTGGCTCTGAGTCGGGATGTTTGGACATTTGTTTCATGTGTTTTCATCTGTGATATTCTCTCTAAGGTTATTGTTCATTCAAAGTATGTGGAGGACAAATCCACGCATCGAACAAAAAAAGGTCAAAGATGTAGATTGGAGATTTCTGCATGACATCAACGATATTCTAGATTTAGTTGTCTAAGCGAACAGGTGTAGTCTCTTATTGGGGGGTTATTTATATATAGATATATAGATGTAGATATCTCACAGAACAGATATACAGAAAGGCAACATGAGAAAGATATTTATATTGAAATGAATACATATATGTTGATGTGATGTGTTATTATAGTCATCACTTTAATAGAAATATTATTCATATAACAGACACTGAATGATTGTTTAAACCGTCTAAAATGGAAACATGAGGCAGATATTTATGTTGAAAATAAATACATATATTGTTTTGTATCAGAGCGTGAGGCAAAGTGTGTCAGACTGAATCAAGTTTTATTGAATCCCTTCAGGTTCCTGTTAACAGTGTAACAGCATCATCTACATATCCGTGAGCTGGACCCCTTCGTCTGTGAACACCTGGATCTGAAGTGAAGCTCAGTGACCAGGTGCTGGTGGTTGATTCCTCACTTAACCTGAGACAGCCTCCGCTGTTCATCTTTCCTGAGTTCAGATGTTCAGTCTCTGTAAATAAGCCTTCCCTTCTTCTTCTTCTTCTGATCATTTCAGGCATGTTTGGGTGTTTGATGAAGTTTTCTTGAGGCAAACAGAAAAAAATGACGTCCTGTTTAACAAAGTTATATGAAGCTGGTCTTTGCTTGTCTTCTCTTACTGTTAAATACTAAAGTACATTTATTTTTAACTGTTTTCTTTATTTGATAAAAGTATGGAAAACTCACGATACTCTGAATATTCTCTCAGGAGACATTTACAAATGATCATTTCTTGTATGTCAAAGATTTGGGAGGTTTTCCTGTTTATCTATCTATCCTATCTATGTTGAAGACTTGGATCAAATAAAGCCACTCTAGCTTATTTATGTGACTTTCTTTGTCATTTACCTGCAGTCCTATTTTTTACTTGATGTTATTGTACTGCTCTTTGTTTGGCCCTAAATTTTGAGGAAATACAACAAAGTGAAATTTTAATGTTCAGCAGATTAAAGGGACACATTTTTAGGAACCAAGTTATTCACAGCATCATTATTTACTCATCATTAACTTCCCTCTTGAGGATCTGAACAGTCGGATGTTACTGTACCCTAAATGATCTTTGTCTGTCTCCTTATAGAGCAAAGACATGGGGACAGGTTTAATCATTCTGGCATAAATGAAAGCTGTTTTTGTCTGAAATGTTGATATTGAATATACAGGTGTCACAGAGCAGAGTTCAGCAGGTTATTCAGTCTGGGTTTCCTGTTGGTGAGACTGTGTGCAGTAATCCATGTGCTCTGATCTGTTTTCATAAGGACATCAGAATAAACTCTGAGGACGTTTGGAGCCATCTGCTGGCTGACATGAGATCTACAAGTTCTGATTTAATAGTGCCAGACAGAGTCAGAGATTTGACTCACATCACAGCATTTAAGGAGGAAACAGAGAGTTTGACAGAAAAGTTATAGATGTAAAAAGTCACTGAAAATCATGAAGAAATAAAACACTAGAGTGGCTAATGACTAAAAGTTGACATGTTAGATTTCCACTTTTTAAAAATCTGCTCCATTATAAACCAAAACCAGGATCCTTTCTCATCCTGTTGTGTCAAACTCTATGAAAATGTCCCCCATTAAAAACACTGTGAACATCATTGATTGGTTGATGTCTTTATTTTGTACATATAAAATCAAATTTGAATTACAGCTGAGTGAAAAGAAAAGAAAAAACAAACAAAAAGAAATCAAAAAGTTCCATCAGCAAGACAAAAACATTATTTTACACGTGCAAAAGGGAGGAGGAAGAAGTTCAGACTTTATAAATCCTACCCCGTTTGAATCATGAAACAGAAAAGTAAAAACTATTCTTTATAGTAATTGTCAAACTTGTAGTGGGTGTTGGTGGTCTACAGGATTGTGCATTTTATTAACAGTTGTTCCCTAATATTCTGCTCCCCTTATGTTTGTAACTGAAGAGGACAAAGTATAAGAAACAGCTTCTAATAAGACTCCAGTTCACCGCCCCCACTGTCTTTGTCTTCAAATATTAATATAAATGAATTTAAGCTTTAATTATCAGATATCTGATCATGTTAACAAAAAACAGATCTTTTGGAGAAGATTGCAAAAGACAGCCCAGGTGTTCATAGGTCAATGATCTATCTATCTATCTATCTATCTATCTTAAAGTCTAATTTTTTTTTTAATTTATTGAATTAATATCAATAAATTTGCATTCATTTTGAGTATTCGTGGTTTAATCAATAATTTGTATTGTATTTGTTGATCATAACTGTTAAATTAAGTATTTTACTCTCTAATTTCAAATAGATAACCCCGCCCACCAACAGAACCTTTAAAACCGGTTTGAACCGGTTCAACAGGCGGTCAACTGGTACCGGCTAAAGTGAACGAATTCATGGATATTCACGGTGAGTTATCAAGTCACGGATTAAATTATCATATATTTAATTGAATTACGTTAATGTCGGAGTTTTTATCCACATTATATGTTTTTTTTTTAGAGTTTCTCTGTCGGTCTTCCGAGGACACCGACACACAGATTTAGCTACCTGACGAACTCCGGGAGAGGTAACGTTGATCTTTCTGTATTTTTATGTTTCAGTAAAGGCGTCTGAGCTCCAAGCTTTCAGTTTTCATGTTAATGTTATTAAATTTGTAGTAGAGATCCTGAAATAACCGTGTATCTGCTTTCTGTGAGCTAACACAGGTATCTGACATTAGTAAGTTCAGCTAACATTATTAAGCTAACGTTCATTTTGAACGGGATCGTCATTTGATCCGTGTTAATCCCTCCCTAACCCCCGAACTCATGTGATCCGAAAATTCACGCAAATACAGGGTTTTTCCTGCGTTCAAAATTGCGTGGCGGCCGCCTCCACCTAATTTTGTGCCGCCCCCAGCCAGAGCGATTGATTTCGCTCAACACAGCGTAAAGCTCCAGCTGTGTTGATTGAGTGTATGATGTCCCTCTGCAGCAGCAACGTATTTTAACTGCAGTTGCAGCGTTGCGCCACTGTAGAGGCGCTATATCAACAGCAGTGCATCGGAAAGACCTGAAGCATCTACCGAAGAAGAAACGGATCGAATCATGTTTTTTCAAGTTTTTTTCCCGCTAGTTGGTGCTATCGGCGTCCTGATTTTCCCCGGCGGATGGTACAAACAGGTAAATACTGCTTGTCTTTTTTGCATCCAAGCATGTCGTGTTTATTAAAAAAAAAGTTTCCTCCGTTTTTTTAGCGTTGCAGATATGACAGGCAAAATCAGCCAGTACTTTAAAAAGCGACCTCGCGAGGAGGAAAGTCAAGAGTCCAGGTGAAACACAGCAGAGAAAAAACGTAACAGGCAGTTAAAATGCTATAATTCATGGTGGTGACAACGTGGAAATTTGTGTCAGGTCTGAAAGTACTTCACAAGGGACTGGTGATCGCGAGGGTCAGAATGCAGGACAGGATGAGTCGGCGAGGCGAGGGTAATTAATTAATTAGTTTCCAATTAGGAGCATAACAACGCAAAACCAACGTGTACGTGGTTTTTATTCCTCTTTCCAGATCTTCTCAAAAACACAGAGCCAGTGGCTTTGACAAGCAGTGGCTCAATCAATTTACCTGGCTCAGGCATACTGAGGAAGGCATGCACTGCTATTTATGCCAAAAGCACTGTGCCCCAACACAGCAGGCAATTGCTGCCTCCTTAGTGAGACAGCCATCAACCAACTACAGGCTGGACACATTAAAAAGACATGAGGTGACAGCCGTTCACAAAGCAGCAGAAGAGAAGGAGAAATATATTAAAGATGGTAGTACCTAAAAACACTCAACTAATAAAGTTACAAAAACTAAAATAACATAGTTTAGATAGTTTAAGAAATAATTGGTTGTCCTTTTTTTTAGGGAGGACACTGCAGCGTATACATATATATGATTGAAAACACTATCACTCTTCATGTCTGTATCAGAATAAAAACAAAAATACTTAATGCATGATGAATTGTTTTGTTTAAGGTGAAGACACCTCTGTGGAACAGACTGAAGGAGAGGCACTTGGATGTCTGTTGTAAGGTGGCCGTTGATGGACCAGACCAGGAGGCCTTGGACTACAAGGAGTGCATGAGGAGGTTCTACAGAATGAAAAAGAGGAGGCTGAAATGTTCTGTCTGGTTGTGAGATGTGTGGATGAAGTGTACTTTCAATTTAAAGTTGCCAGCTGATTTGTGTATGTATATAGTTTTAATAAATGAATGCTTTAACATGATAATGGTCACACTCTTTTTTGAACTCTTAACTTAAAGTATGTTGCCTGTAAAAGAAAGTGAGTCAGTTGAATTTACAAATACATGCACGTCATGGCGCATGGTCAGGATGGTGCCACCTCTGCCTCAATTTGAGCCAGGAAAAACCCTGAAATATCATCATAACCGTGTGAAATTAATTCGTGCTTCACTAACTTGAAACCGACTTCTCCACGACGTTAAACACCGTCGTGTAACGGCGTGTTCGTGGGCGGGGGGCGCCACAGGGATCGACGTTAGAGATTGAGAGACCGATCAGTGTTTGAATCACCTTTACATGTGGTTGGTGCAGATTCTCCCACAGACTGGGGGGGAAAGTGCAGAGATTTCTGTTGTCTCTATAACAGTGCATCGACTTTTTCCCCCTCTGACCGTATTAGTGTTTATTTTAGAGCTGCTGACATTGTTTCCATAATATAAATCAGTTAATGTTATTACCTTTAGCACACATGAATCAGTCTGTGTGCTCATATGATAAAGTACAGCTGTACAGTTCTGTAAGGGGAGCAGAAATAACAGACAGAAGCCCAACAACCTTAACTTGATGCCCTGCCTGATTTACACTGAAGTCTGTGCAGCCAGTGCAGAGATTAACAGGTAAGAAAATAACATAACTACATGGGTAACATGGTCAGAGCTACTGTGGAAGAAAAAAAAACACTTTTTATGGTGAAGAACAGTACAGAGGATTATTCTACATTTGCTCATGTAATTGGAAACTTTCTAAGGGGTTGTAATGGAAATGTACATTTAGAAAACGGAGAATGCAGAACAACATGAAGATGCACAAAGAATCATGATGGTCAGGGTATCATTGTGGATAATTGTTATTAATCTGTGAATACGACATGGTTTATTTGTTATTTTTCCTCTGGTGTTCCTCTATTCTGTAGATTCTGTGAACAATACATGCTCCTGTCTTTTCCAGCAGAATTTAATCCCAATGAAACCCTGATTCATGATGGATCAACTTTTAGGTAAGATTCTCAGAGACTGTCTTTGCCGACTGCAAAGTGAAATTTCTGAGTGATAGATTTTCAGTTTGGACCTGATATGTTGCTCTGAACAGAGACGATCTGAACTAGTGCTGGACGATAATTCGATAACAATATATATCGATCGATAGACGTGTGGTGCGATAGAAAAAAAACGGGTCGATAAAAAGTTCGATAGAAAAACACAGTTTCCCTTTCTTTTTCATCATAGCCTATCATGTAGCTTTTACTACAGTCATTACTTCCTCCCAACCAATCACAAACGCAGACCCAGGTACGCTACACACCAAGCCCAGCCCCTCTCAAACCACAACAGACAGCACGTGTATTAGAAAAAATGTTACAGCAAGGAGAAGCGGAGGACAATGTCCCGAAAAAAGGTTTCAGTAGTTCACCAGCATGGCAATGTTTTGGTTTTTAGAAGTCTGACAAAAAGCGAACAGCGGTCGTTTGCAAAATTTGCAGAGAATTAGTAAAAACGAAGTCTGGTAACACAACCAACTTGTTTTACCATCTAAACCGATCGCACCCGCAGGAGTACGAGCTGTGTCGGCCGCGCCGCGGCTCCACGTCGTCGGAGGAGGAATCCTCTGGAACCGCTGCCAGCACCAGCACAAAGCATGTGAAGCAGACCAAACTGGACTTCGTTTCTTGCCAAAATACGACAAAGCGTCCAAGCGGCATAAGGACATCACCCATGCAGTAACATGCTCCATAGCGAGGGACATACTGCCAATAACTACCGTTGAAAAGCCTGGCTTCGACCAGCTTCTAGCCACTCTCGACCCGCGATATGAAGTGTCCGGCCGCAAGTATTTCTCAAACACAGCGCTTCAGGCATGAAAATGGGTCAGGGGTTGAAAAGGTGAGAAGGGTGCGGAGGAAATACGTTCCGGTGTAGCTTCTTAAAGTGGAAGAAAATGAGCTCATATTTTACAAAGACGCGAGTATTTGGATCATGGCTACTAGCAGGGGGTGCATTCGGCAGGGGTGCATTCTACGACACAACACCGGCGTGGATAAGTCCTGCTTCTCGTGCTCAGTTTGTGTATTAAGTCAATCACATGATAATTAAAAAAAATAAATCTCCCGACCCCGGGAGAAATATTTCAGTGTTCAGACACCAGGCTGTGGGCAGTTTCTCACACAGTTAAAACTGGTAGTATGTTATTCCCACCTAAAGCTATTCTGTTTATTTGTATATTTGTTTATTTTCATCAAAAGACTATTTAAATATTTATTTATCAGATTTTCTGGTCACTTTAGTCTTTATGTTTGTCAGTATTTACTGACGTCACTCAGGCCACTTAAGTTGATTTCTCTTTTTTTTTAAAGTTCTTTTTTAAAAAACTTTCAGTTGTGGTAAAATAAAAAAGGTGGTTGAATAAAGGTTTGAATTTGAATTCAGTGCTTGTGTGTTCTTTATTAAAAGTAGGTCATTAAGCAATAGCATAAAACATCCAGGGCTGCAATTAAAATATATGTTAAATAATTATAACAATTATATCGATAATTATCGATATCGATCAATATGATTTATTTTTTATCGATATGCTTTTTTTCTATATCGTCCAGGCCTAATCTGAACAGTGATTTTTTTGTGATGCCTTGCTCTCCTTTAGTTGATTAAATCAGAGTTTAATCTCAGTAACACATAATATCCATCGTTAAAGACATCAGCTGAACGTCACACTTGAGGAAAACTCCTTTTGCTGCAAGAGTCCTCAGTCCTCACTAGGACCAGGAAGGTGGACCACATCAGTCTAGTTCTGAGGTTTTTTTACAGCAGCTTCCTCCTTCTGCTGCTTTATTAAGCTCTGAATGGTTCAGGTCCAAAGAACATCAGTGATCTTCTAGTTCAGTCTGAACCATCCAGACCACTCAGGTCATCTGGAGCAGGTCTGTCGTCTGTCCCCAGAATCAGAACCAAACACGGAGGAGGAGCAGCGTTCAGTTTTCATGCTCCAAATCTCTTCAACAAACGACCTGAAAATGTCTGGTGTGTGGAGATATCAGTTTATTTAAATCCAGGTTAAAGACAGGTTACAGCTGCTTTTATTAGATTACTATAAAAATTATTACAATGTCCATTTTTATTTTCAACACACAGGTTTGCTCTGTAGCTTTTATGCTTCAATTTTAAAACAGAATTTTTTTTTAACCTTACTGAGTGCTGATGGCCCAAACTCATGACTTTATCATTTCTTTGAAGTAATAATCACCATATTAATCATTTTACAGACGCGGTCGTTCTTCTGCCTTTGCGTCTCGGTCTGATTTTTATTTCCATGAAGAAACGATCATGAATGTTCTTCCTTGAGCTGCGGCACCCCGCCTCAGTCGATAATGGACTGGCCTGAGGTCTCGCTGGAAGAGAGTAGGTGAGTTGTGTTTAGTCTC
Organism: Xyrichtys novacula; assembly: GCA_962446985.1. Taxonomy (NCBI): domain Eukaryota; kingdom Metazoa; phylum Chordata; class Actinopteri; order Labriformes; family Labridae; genus Xyrichtys; species Xyrichtys novacula. The sequence continues at coordinate 929,112 of CAUIWU010000006.1, forward strand.
TTTGTTAAAGAAATGAGTCAAAGTTAAAAAGATGTTTGGTGTCTAGTACTATGTCTGTGACCCTATATGTCCTGTTGATGAAGTTAGGTGCTGTTCTGAGCATTATTTGTGGCTATAGAGTGGCGTTTTGGTTGGGGGCGTGGCTCTCTGTATTGCTATCCTGCGGTCGTTACTAAAGTTGGTATAACTAGAGAAGCAAGCGGTCGACAACATTCATCACTCGAGGACGTGTCTAACTCGGTGTTACGGTATATAACTTAATTTTACGCCGGAATATCCCTTTTAATATATTCATGTTTTGTGATTGTTATTGTGATAGTAAAACTGACTCATGCTTTAGTCAGATTTGGACTTAATTTACTTTGTACTGAAGTTGTTTCTAAAGATGAAATAGTAAAAAATGATTTGAAGATATATTGATTGTCCTTGTGGAGAATTTCATGATGATGTAGTTTCTGCATAAATAAGAGGGAGGACTGTTAGTTCATGTGTCTTTCTATATTGCAGATCCTCAGAGTGATGGATACACACAGGAGAATGACAGCTGAGGAGTCTGACTGTTGTTCATGTCATGATGGATCTCAGTGCAGCTTGAATAGAGGTGAGTCTAAATAAATGAAACAAAGAAAAATCACTTTGTTAAACCTGCATAATAAAGACACTGCTGTCGGCTCGGAGGCTTGTTAGTGAACTCAAAGTGCTTCAGTCAGCTGTTGACAGTGTCTGTGTTTGTACCACACTGTGGACAAGGTTACAAGATAATTCAGCATGTTTACATTTTAATGAGGAGAATATGATTTATGATGAAGCCCTACGATAAAGAACAAGAAGAATCACAAAAATCTATGAGTTTCTGAACGTCTCATGTGATTGTCCATGATACATTTATGGTTGAATGCAGTAAATCTGATCTGATGGAATAATGAAGGGCACAGCAGCAGGGTGACAGTCAGTCGTTCGTGGATGTCTGTGTGATTTGGTGATCAAACTCGTCGTTTCCTGTAAATATCAAGGGGAGGAGAAACTTCACAATAAAACAATAAAAGTGTTCAAAGTTCAGACTTCAGAGTGAGTCAGCACAGAGAGAAACAAGGACACTTGTAACAGGGTGAGTGTTCATTCAGTCTTACTGTTCGGTTTTCAGAGTCTGTCATTCATCACAAGTGTTTTTGTTTATTTTTACACTTTAAAAAAGCTAAGCAGTGAAAATTGATCAGATACGTTGATGGATTGATTCCTCGTCCAGTAAACTGTGAGTGTGCTGTTCTTCCTGTTTCTCTGCCTTTGGTGAGATGAGCCCAAAACGACTCTTCATATTTTTGTGAGTTTTAACAGACTTCACCGATTATCTTTACACTGTGAGTCAGACAAGGATGAGAAATCCAAACTAATGCTGTGGATACTGATCAAACAGGTGATTTCAAACTCTGACAGACCCTCCAACTTTCTGTCAGGATTCACTTCTCTGAGCTCACAGCCATCATTACTGCTTTTTCAGACTCAGAGGAGTTTAGGAGAGCACAGGTCTGGATGTTTGGTATTAAAGTTTGTAGTCAAAGTTTCTCAGATACTGTAATAACACCTGTAACCTCTAACCAACATTATCATTAATACAGCCACAATAAAACAACTGAAGGTGACCAAAGGTTGTTTTTCAAACACTGTAAAGATATTCATGCTGTTGTTTTATCTTCTGTTCTTCCATAAAGCTGGTCCAAAGTACTTTTATTGTTGTTAAATATAAGCCTGTCATATTATTTCAAGGTCCAAAGTCTTTGTATGAACAGGATTCAGTGCAGGACTGTAACAGATCAGGACAATAAATGAATCATTTACAGTAAAAGACAAGGACCATATACAAGACAGTCCGCCATTAGAGGTCAAACAAACCCCAAAGAGATGAGGAACTAAATACTACTGACTGTATAATACATTTAATAACTGCTGAAGGACTGATCATAATGAACCAGAGTCTATATTTCTGAGACTGGAGAATAAAGAGACGATAAATTAGTGGGTAGAAATAATGAGGGGATGGAAACATAAAAAAAGGATTATATGTTAGTTTGTTGAACAGGTTTTTGTTTGTGTGTCATATTACTACAGTTAGGGTTAGTTAATATTTCTAATGTTTGTCTCTGGTGTCGTATGAAATCTGAGCTTCCTGAGTTTTAGACACAGAGTAAAAAAATCACCTCATTCTCAGAGTCAAAAAACCGTTAAATGAATGTTCCTCTGTGTTTGAACCAGAGACATTCAGCTTTTACAGTAAATGACTGTAAAGAGTCAAATTAAAGTCCAAAGCAGCTTTGTTTTCTGTAGAATAAAACGATCAGTGAACATGAACAATACTTGATAATACAGAAGATTATAAAGAAATGTGAATTTCAGACTCTTTGACTCGATCATATTAGACTGGATAAGAAATAACCAATCGGGACCTTTATGATTTCAAAGAAGAGGGAGTGTGCAGACAGATCTTTGACATAATGAGATGAAGAAACTGGATCATCTTCATCTTCACTCGCTCTTCCTGTTTGTGTCTCACCTGTTTGTTTACTTTGTCCTCAGGTTGTAGAACTCGGTTTCATCTTCCATAAATTTGCTCAACATCAGATGGAGAAGATGAGTGATTGTTTCAAGGAAGAGGAGGGAAGAGCAACGTCTGTAATGTTCAACCGTCTGTCTATGAAGAGCGACTGGTCTAAAGGTCGACCACCTGAATTCAGTAAAGAACCAGGACCCTCAGAGGAGGACAGAGCAAAGTCTGTCATGTCTGACTGTCTGTCTATGAAGAGCGACTGGTCTAAAGGTGAACCACTGAGCTTCAGTAAAGAACCAGGACCCTCAGAGTCACAGTAAGAGAAACACTTTTCACCCTCCAAACTCTCAAACAACAACAGCTGATGTTTCAAAATCCGAACTTTAAATCCTGAACCCTCTGTTTTCTCCTCTGCTCTGAAAACGCTGATTTTCCTCTTTAACCTCCAACCTGGAGAAAGTAAAGAAAAAGTCACTGAGCTCAGATTTACTTATTATTCCTGATGTTGATAAAAATGAAGGTGGTATAAAACAGCATTAGAAAAGGATCCTGACCTCTTGTATTTTCTGATTTGGTTCCTGTGTTTGGGACGTTTTGAGCCTGTTAGTCTTTGGACTGTGGTGTATAGACCCCAGAAAACAGTCTGTGGGTCAGAAAATACCAGAAGACCAAAGAAGAAATAAATCCTGAGAAATAAAAACTCATTCAGAGCATCAGTCTGTTATTAGACCTTTAGATCTGATTGTTAAAAAATGTTTGAAACTGTCAGAGAAAATCTCTCGACCTTCAAAAATCACAGTTGAGTTTTTTCTCCTGTCTCCACACTTTGAGGCAGCAGCAACTGAATATTTTACTGTTTTATGTTAGAGAAAAGAGAAACTCTGGTTTAATAAATGTTTCTTATTCTGAATCTTCAAACATGAAATAATAAAGAAAATAAATGTTCTTTATTTCCACAGAGAGACACAGAGATGTGACTCTGTGGAGGAGCAGCTGTCCAGATATCTCAGCTCTGATGGAAGTAAGTCTGAACATCTGTCCTCTAAAGTCTGTGTGGATGAAAACTCAGCTGACTGATTTTCACAAAGACGTTTCAGTGTTGAGAAGTTTGGTTCATTTTATTTTTCTTCTCTTTCAGAAGATGGCGGTCTGCAGGAGGTTTTAGATGAACATAAGATCAGTCTGAAGAGGAGATGTGAACGTGTGAATGAAGGAAGTGAAGAAACAGGAAGTAGTCAAACCCTCCTCAACAGGATCTTCACTGAGCTCTACATCACAGAGGGACTGAGTGAAGAGGTGAACACCCAACATGAGGTGAGACAGCTGGAGACAGCTTCAAAGATGGAGACCCTCCATGACGAACCCATCAGGTGTCATGAGATCTTTCAAACCTTACCTGACCAACAGGAGAAGGTCATCAGAGTGGTTCTGACCAACGGCGTGGCTGGTGTTGGAAAAACCTTCTCAGTGCAGAAGTTCACTCTGGACTGGGCAGAGGGTTTGGAGAACCAAGACCTCCATCTGGTGGTCCTGCTTTCATTCAGGGAGCTGAACCTGATCAGAGATGAGCGCTTCAGTCTTCTGAGTCTGCTCCATGTTTTCCATCCAACCCTAGAGAAGGTCACAGCAGAGACGCTGGCTGTCTGTAAACTTCTGTTCATCTTTGACGGTCTGGATGAAAGCAGACTGTCTCTGGATTTCACAGACTCTGAGGTCCTGTCTGACGTCACACAGAAGTCTTCACTCAACGTTCTGTTAACAAACCTCATCAAGGGGAACCTGCTCCCCTCAGCTCTCATCTGGATAACTTCTCGACCTGCAGCAGCCAATCAGATCCCTCCTTCACAGGTGGACAGGGTAACAGAAGTACGAGGCTTCACTGATGCCCAGAAGGACGAGTACTTCAGGAAGAGGTTCAGAGATGAAGATCTGTCCAGAAGAATCATCTCACACATCAAGTCCTCCAGGAGCCTCCACATCATGTGTCAGATCCCGGTCTTCTGCTGGATCACTGCTACAGTTCTGGAGGACATGATGATCAGAGAGCAGAGAGGAGAGCTGCCCAAGACCCTGACGGACATGTACTCACACTTCCTGCTGGTCCAAACTAAGAGGAAGAAGCAGAAGTATGAAGGAGGACATGAGACAAGTCCTCAGGCGCTGACTGAGGCTGACGGTGAAGTCCTCCTGAAGCTGGGGAGGCTGGCCTTTGAACATCTGGAGAAAGGAGACATCATGTTCTACCAAGAAGACCTGGAGCGGTGTGGTCTGGATGTCTCAGAGGCCTCGGTGTACTCAGGAGTTTGTACAGAGATCTTCAGAAGAGAGAGTGTGATCTTCCAGAAAACTGTTTACTGTTTCGTTCATCTGAGCGTTCAGGAGTTTCTGTCTGCAGTCTACATGATCCACAGTTTCACAAAGAAGAGGAACACAGAAGCTCTGAAGACTTTCCTAAAAGACAATGAAGATGAAAACCTGGATGACTGTTTCTCATCTCTGGATGTCTTCCTGAAGAGAGTCATGATGAAATCCCTTCTCAGTAAAAACGGTCACCTGGACCTGATTGTTCGCTTCCTTCATGGACTCTCTCTGGAGTCAAACCAGAGACTCTTAGGAGGTCTGCTGGGTCACACAGACAACAGTCCAGAAATGATCCAAAGAGTCATCAAGAACCTGAAGGAGATGAACAGTGAAGATATCTCTCCTGACAGAAGCATCAACATCTTCCACTGTCTGATGGAGATGAACGATCTGTCAGTTCATCAGGAGATCCAAGAGTTCCTGAAGTCAGAGAACAGATCAGTGAGACTCTCAGAGATCCACTGCTCTGCTCTGGCCTACATGCTGCAGATGTCAGAGGAGGTTCTGGAGGAGTTGGACTTAAGGAAGTATAACACATCAAACCAGGGACGACAGAGACTGATCCCAGCTGTGAGGAACTGCAGAGAGGCTCGGTAAGTCCAGGTTTTATTCTCAGAATCGTGTAAATGATCCCTGTAGTTCTTCTAATGTCCACGTTACTGATGATGTTCTTCTTCAGATAGAAATCCACTCAAATATCAGGGAGGGGGTTTCTTTAGCAAAAACATGATCCTGGTGTCTAAAGTCCTGTTAGCCCAGGATGAGGTCTACCTGTGGACCCCTGAGAACTTGTCCTGATTGTGGAGGACCTCTTTGTTTTGAATCGTGTCTGTAATGAATAAAGTGGAACTTTCAGGACAAATCAGCGACCATATCTGAGGACACACAGAGGTCTTCTGATGATGGTATCAGTCCAGATCAACATCTCAGTCAGTTGTGGTGAACTTGAGTTTGAAGAAGGTGTCTGCAGCTTCTTCCTGCTGGTTTTCAGGTTGGAAATGATGAATCTGTTGTAAATGAGGGTGTTGACAGCATTGATGGTGAAAATAGAACTGGATCATTTTCTACACAGTGGCAGAACTGTCTCTGTACCATCATGTTCATCATTCAATATTCATCATCAATACAACCATGAAAACTAACATCATTTTCCACCACTCACTGGAGATGATCTGCTGGACTAGAACATATGAATGATGAGAACACAGGAGGTATTTGGACAGCAGCTCCATGAGTCTGAAAACAACGGTGGAGATAGGAGGTTAATGTCTCTCTCTCTCTCTCTCTCTCACTCTCACTTTGACCACAGCTCTTCAGGTTTAACTTTGTTTTTATCGTTTAACTATCATGAAGTATTGGACGATAATGTGCAGAGAGAGAGAGAGAGAGAGAGAGAGCACACAAAGACAGAGGTACAGTGGGTTAGGGTTGGGGGTCCCCTTCTCCAACCACAACTCCAGAATTCACTCAGTCATAATGATCCAGCTGCACTAACATGAAGACAACACTGTTAGAGAACAGAAGGACTAAAATAAGTCATGGAGTCATTTGTCTTGAACGTCTGAACAGTTTTTTTTTCTTCTAAACTTTGACTTCCTGTCTTCTCTCATGGCTGTGGTCCTGATATTAGTATCTGTCTGGTTAAAAACAGGCCGTCTGTCAAACCAAAGATCATGTTTGTTTTTGGTGAAGAGAAACATCAAATTACCCTTTAATGAAATATTGTTGATATTTATGTTGTTACAGATTTTCTGACTGTGGACTCTCAGAGACTCACTGTGAAGTTGTGGCCTCAGCTCTGAAGTCCAACCCCTCCCATCTGAGACATCTGGACCTGAGATACAATGATCTGCAGGATTCAGGAGTGAAGCTTCTCTCTGCAGGACTGGAGAGTCCAAACTGCAGACTGGAGACTCTGATGTGAGACACCATTTCCTTCTGATCTAACAATAAGATGTGACAGCTGCTGCCTTAGATTTTTCTCTGTGGTTTTTCCATCAACTTTGGTCGAGCAGTTTGAATTTGTCGTTGTAAAACTTCAACACAGGAAGAAAAATCCGACATTTCAGAGTTGACTTTGAGGAGAACGATGGATGTAGAAAGGAAGCAGGAGAAAATCAGTCCCACAAATATGAAATAAAAAATTCCTCCAGATTTTCAAAAAGTTTAGAGATGATTTTACAAAGTTCCTCCAGATCAACTCTGAAAAAGTTCTTCTTCCATGTCCTTCAGGGTTCAAGAACATTGAATCATTAAAAACAGGAACAGTTTCTTCAGAGGTTCAATTTTTGTAAATATCAACTTTTAGATTTGGAGTTTTAGTCTTTAAATTTCAGAGACATTTTGAACATATTCATGAGTTAATATTGATGAATTACAACCATATCATACTGATATCAGACAGGAGTGTGACAGGTGTTTATTAGTCTTTTTGACACGTTACAATCATGAGGAGAAAGTCATGGACTAAACTTGGGCTCCCAGTTTCCTTGTTGTTGTTTCTTCAGCTAGCATCATTGTTTTCATCACAGTTATTAAAGTAATAATGATGCTTCATAAATTCAGAGTCACAAAAAAACACCAAACAAACCAAATCTGAAAAAAATCCACTTTTTCATCAAATGAGTTTAATCGGTCAGAACATGAGGTTTGAGTTTTCATGAGGAGGAAACGAGAAAGATCTGCTCTGACAGTGAGAAACACAGACGCCTGAATTTACACTGACAGACAGAGAGACACAGACAGAGAGACAGACACAGACACACAAACACAGACACACAAATACAGAGACACAGACACACAAACACAGACGCCTAAATTTACACTGACAGACACACAGACACAGACAGAGAGACACAGACAGAGACACAGACACACAAACACAGACAGAGACACAGACGCCTGAATTTACACTGACAGACAGAGAGACAGACAGAGAGACAGACACACAAACACAGACAGAGACACAGACACACAAACACAGACAGAGAGACAGACACACAAACACAGACAGAGACACAGACACACAAACACAGACAGAGACACAGACATACAAACACAGACACACAAACACTGACACACAAACACAGACAGAGAAACACACAAACACAGACACACAGACACAGACAGAGGGACACAGACACACAGACAGAGACACACAGACAGAGACACACAAACACAGAGACACAGACACACAAACACAGACACACAAACACAGACACACAAACACAGACAGAGACACAGACACACAAACACACACAGAGAAACACACAAACACAGACACAGACACACAAACACAGACACACAAACACAGACGGACAAACACAGACACACAGACACACAAACACAGACACACAAACACAGACACACAAACACAGACACACAAACACAGACACACAAACACAGACACAGACAGAGACACAGACACACAAACACAGACACACAAACACAGACTCACAAACACAGACACACAGACACATAAACACAGACACAGACACACAGACACATAAACACACAGACACAGACACACAAACACAGACAGAGACACAGACACACAAACACAGACACAGACACACAAACACAGACACACAAACACAGACACACACAAACACAGACACACAAACACAGACTCACAAACACAGACACACAAACACAGACACACAAACACAGACACTCAGAGATGTTCCTCTTCGTCTCTTTGCTGTGATGACTGAAGTCACAAAAACAAAGTTTTCTTCGTCACTTTTCTGATTGAACCAACGAAGTTAAAGAACCAAACTCTCCGATTTTCTTCTTCTCAATATTATTTGAACCATTTAGATTTTTCTCCTGATCAATATTCAATGATCAGATTGATCAGGTTCCTGTTTTGGCTCCAGCCTGGTTGAGGGAGGTGGGCTCAGTGTCCTGGGTGACTCTCTCTGAGCTCTTCTTGGTTGAGAGTATTTCTGGTTTGTCTCTGACTTCCATGAACTCAGATCTGGAGGATTGCTGGCTGGTCCGGTCCAGTTCTGACAGTAGAGACAACACAGTCTGTTATTCTGGGTTGAGTGTTCTTGTTGAAGATCAGTGTACAGTGAGGGATGAAGGCAGACAAAGATCCTCCTGTTTCCTCCATGTCACACTTCAAGTTCATTTTGAAGACTTTGATTGATCCGAGCGCTGAAGAGGAACAGGAAACGTGGAGTAGAGAGTGAGGGAGGACTTACAGCAAAGGATCATGGGAGTCCAAGCAGCAACTGCTGCAACAAGGACTCCACCTTCTGAACATCTGAACCTCTAATCCAAACCAGTGCTCCATCACATTTGATGTCTTGTCTGTTATTTTACATGGAGGGTCAGAGCAGACCAGATCATGAGCTCTGACAGACTGGATCTGGTCCAAAGGTCTCCTGTTGGAGTTCTCTAAGCTCCATATTTTAAACCTGAACACCTGAAGTTTGATAATTAATTATTTTTATCTTCATTCTCTTTCCTTTTTTCAGACTGTGGGACTGCAGTTTGTCAGAGATCAGCTGTTCTTCTCTGGCCTCAGCTCTGAAGTCCAACCCCTCCCATCTGAGACATCTGGACCTGAGCAGAAACAAACTGCAGGATTCAGGAGTGAAGCTTCTCTCTGCAGGACTGGAGAGTCCAAACTGCAGACTGGAGACTCTGATGTGAGACACCATTTCCTTCTGATCTAACAATAAGATGTGACAGCTGCTGCCTTAGATTTATCTCTGTGGTTTTTCCATCAACTTTGGTCGAGCAGTTTGAATTTGTCGTTGTAAAACTTCAACACAGGAAGAAAAATCCGACATTTCAGAGTTGACTTTGAGGAGAACGATGGATGTAGAAAGGAAGCAGGAGAAAATCAGTCCCACAAATATTCAATAAAAAATTCCTCCAGATTTTCCAAAAGTTTAGAGATGATTTTACAAAGTTCCTCCAGATCAACTCTGAAAAAGTTCTTCTTCCATGTCCTTCAGGGTTCAAGAACATTGAATCATTAAAAACAGGAACAGTTTCTTCAGAGGTTCAATTTTTTTAAATATCAACTTTTAGATTTGGACTTTTAGTCTTTAAATTTCAGAGACATTTTGAACATATTCATGAGTTAATATTGATGAATTATAACCATATCATACTGATATCAGACAGGAGTGTGACAGGTGTTTATTAGTCTTTTTGACACGTTACAATCATGAGGAGAAAGTCATGGACTAAACTTGGGCTCCCAGTTTCCTTGTTGTTGTTTCTTCAGCTAGCATCATTGTTTTCATCACAGTTATTAAAGTAATAATGATGCTTCATAAATTCAGAGTCACAAAAAAACACCAAACAAACCAAATCTGAAAAAAATCCACTTTTTCATCAAATGAGTTTAATCGGTCAGAACATGAGGTTTGAGTTTTCATGAGGAGGAAACGAGAAAGATCTGCTCTGACAGTGAGAAACACAGACGCCTGAATTTACACTGACAGACAGAGAGACACAGACAGAGAGACAGACACAGACACACAAACACAGACACACAAATACAGAGACACAGACACACAAACACAGACGCCTAAATTTACACTGACAGACACACAGACACAGACAGAGAGACACAGACAGAGACACAGACACACAAACACAGACAGAGACACAGACGCCTGAATTTACACTGACAGACAGAGAGACAGACAGAGAGACAGACACACAAACACAGACAGAGACACAGACACACAAACACAGACAGACACACAAACACGGACAGAGAGACAGACACACAAACACAGACAGAGACACAGACACACAAACACAGACAGAGACACAGACATTCAAACACAGACACACAAACACTGACACACAAACACAGACAGAGAAACACACAAACACAGACACACAGACACAGACAGAGGGACACAGACACACAGACAGAGACACACAGACAGAGACACACAAACACAGAGACACAGACACACAAACACAGACACACAAACACAGACACACAAACACAGACAGAGACACAGACACACAAACACACACAGAGAAAAACACAAACACAGACACAGACACACAAACACAGACACACAAACACAGACGGACAAACACAGACACACAAACACAGACACACAGACACACAAACACAGACACACAAACACAGACACACAAACACAGACACACAAACACAGACACAGACAGAGACACAGACACACAAACACAGACACACAAACACAGACTCACAAACACAGACTCACAAACACAGACACACAGACACATAAACACAGACACAGACACACAGACACATAAACACACAGACACAGACACACAAACACAGACAGAGACACAGACACACAAACACAGACACAGACACACAAACACAGACACACACAAACACAGACACACAAACACAGACTCACAAACACAGACACACAAACACAGACACACAAACACAGACACTCAGAGATGTTCCTCTTTGTCTCTTTGCTGTGATGACTGAAGTCACAAAAACAAAGTTTTCTTCGTCACTTTTCTGATTGAACCAACGAAGTTAAAGAACCAAACTCTCAGATTTTCTTCTTCTCAATATTATTTGAACCATTTAGATTTTTCTCCTGATCAATATTCAATGATCAGATTGATCAGGTTCCTGTTTTGGCTCCAGCCTGGTTGAGGGAGGTGGGCTCAGTGTCCTGGGTGACTCTCTCTGAGCTCTTCTTGGTTGAGAGTATTTCTGGTTTGTCTCTGACTTCCATGAACTCAGATCTGGAGGATTGCTGGCTGGTCCGGTCCAGTTCTGACAGTAGAGACAACACAGTCTGTTATTCTGGGTTGAGTGTTCTTGTTGAAGATCAGTGTACAGTGAGGGATGAAGGCAGACAAAGATCCTCCTGTTTCCTCCATGTCACACTTCAAGTTCATTTTGAAGACTTTGATTGATCCGAGCGCTGAAGAGGAACAGGAAACGTGGAGTAGAGAGTGAGGGAGGACTTACAGCAAAGGATCATGGGAGTCCAAGCAGCAACTGCTGCAACAAGGACTCCACCTTCTGAACATCTGAACCTCTAATCCAAACCAGTGCTCCATCACATTTGATGTCTTGTCTGTTATTTTACATGGAGGGTCAGAGCAGACCAGATCATGAGCTCTGACAGACTGGATCTGGTCCAAAGGTCTCCTGTTGGAGTTCTCTAAGCTCCATATTTTAAACCTGAACACCTGAAGTGTGATAATTAATTATTTTTATCTTCATTCTCTTTCCTTTTTTCAGACTGAGTGGCTGCAGTTTGTCAGAGATCAGCTGTTCTTCTCTGGCCTCAGCTCTGAAGTCCAACCCCTCCCATCTGAGACATCTGGACCTGAGCAGAAACAAACTGCAGGATTCAGGAGTGAAGCTTCTCTCTGCAGGACTGGAGAGTCCAAACTGCAGACTGGAGACTCTGAAGTGAGACACCATTTCCTTCTGATCTAACAATAAGATGTGACAGCTGCTGCCTTAGATTTATCTCTGTGGTTTTTCCATCAACTTTGGTCGAGCAGTTTGAATTTGTCGTTGTAAAACTTCAACACAGGAAGAAAAATCCCACATTTCAGAGTTGACTTTGAGGAGAACGATGGATGTAGAAAGGAAGCAGGAGAAAATCAGTCCCACAAATATGAAATAAAAAATTCCTCCAGATTTTCCAAAAGTTTAGAGATGATTTTACACAGACACACAAATACAGACAGAGACACAGACACACAAACACAGACAGAGAGACACAGACACAAACACAGACAGAGAGACAGACAGAGAGACACAAACACACAAACACAGACAGAGAGACAGACACACAAACACAGACAGAGAGACACAGACACACAAAGACAGACAGAGACACACAAACACAGACAGAGAGACACAGACACACAAACACAGAGACACACAAACACAGACAGAGACACAGACACACTGACACACAAACACAGACAGAGAGTCACAGACACACAAATACAGACACACAAACATAGACACACAAACACAGACTCACAAACACAGACACACAAACACAGACACACAGAGACACAGACACACAAACGCAGACACACAAACACAGACACACAAACACAGACAGAGACACAGACACACAAACACAGACAGAGACAGAGACACACAGACAGAGACACAGACACACAGACAGAGACACAGACACACAAACACAGACAGAGAGACAGATACACAAACACAGACAGAGAGACACATACGCACAAAGACAGACAGAGACACACAAACACAGACAGAGACACAGACAGAGAGTCACAGACACACAGACACACAAACGCAGACAGAGACACAGACACACAAACACAGACAGAGACAGAGACACACAAACACAGAGAGAGACACAGACACACAAACACAGACAGAGAGACACAGACAGAGACACACAAACACAGACAGAAACACACAGACACACAAACACAGACACACAAACACAAACAGAGAAACACAGACAGAGACACAGACACACAAACACAGACAGAGAGACACAGACACACAAAGACAGACAGAGAGACACAAACACAGACAGAGACACACAAACACAGACAGACACACAGTCACACAAACACAGACAGAGAGACACAAACACAGACAGACACACAAACACAGACACACAGACAGAGACAGTGACACACAAACACAGACAGAGACACAGACACACAAACACAGACAGAGACACACAAACACAGACAGAGACACAGACACACAAACACAGACAGAGGCACGGACACACAAACACAGACACACAAACACAGACAGAGAGACACAGACACACAAACACAGACAGAGACACAGACACACAAACACAGACACACAGAGATGTTCCTCTTTGTCTCTTTGCTGTGATGACTGAAGTCACAAAAACAAAGTTTTCTTCGTCACTTTTATGATTGAACCAAAGAAGTTAAAGAACCAAACTCTCAGATTTTCTTCTTCTCAATATTATTTTTACCATTTAGATTTTTCTCCTGATCAATATTCAATGATCAGATTGATCAGGTTCCTGTTTTGGCTCCAGCCTGGTTGAGGGAGGTGGGCTCAGTGTCCTGGGTGACTCTCTCTGAGCTCTTCTTGGTTGAGAGTATTTCTGGTTTGTCTCTGACTTCCATGAACTCAGATCTGGAGGATTGCTGGCTGGTCCGGTCCAGTTCTGACAGTAGAGACAACACAGTCTGTTATTCTGGGTTGAGTGTTCTTGTTGAAGATCAGTGTACAGTGAGGGATGAAGGCAGACAAAGATCCTCCTGTTTCCTCCATGTCACAGTTCAAGTTCATTTTGAAGACTTTGATTGATCCGAGCGCTGAAGAGGAACAGGAAACGTGGAGTAGAGAGTGAGGGAGGACTTACAGCAAAGGATCATGGGAGTCCAACCAGCAACTGCTGCAACAAGGACTCCACCTTCTGAACACCTGAACCTCTAATCCAAACCAGTGCTCCATCACATTTGATGTCTTGTCTGTTATTTTACATGGAGGGTCAGAGTAGACCAGATCATGAGCTCTGACAGACTGGATCTGGTCCAAAGGTCTCCTGTTGGAGTTCTCTAAGCTCCATATTTTAAACCTGAACACCTGAAGTTTGATTATTAATTATTTTTATCTTCATTCTCTTTCCTTTTTTCAGACTGAGGAACTGCAGTTTGTCAGAGATCAGCTGTTCTTCTCTGGCCTCAGCTCTGAAGTCCAACCCCTCCCATCTGAGACATCTGGACCTGAGTGGAAACAATCTGCAGGATTCAGGAGTGAAGCTGCTGTGTGACTTTCTGCAGAGTCCAAACTGTAAACTGGAGACTCTGAAGTGAGACTTTTTTCCTCCATTCAAACATGATCATGATTTGTTTGTGATGATGACACTAAACTGCTGACTCAGGACTGAAATACTGACCCAGACTGAACACCTTCAGTCCAGAGTAGATTTTCTGCATCAGTGGATTATTTGATTGTCTCCAGTTAGATCACTGCTGAGCTCCAGTGAATTAAAACCTGAACCCAAGAAGAAAACTCTTTGTAGAGTTCACAGTGAGAAGCACATTCAGACAGAAAACAGAAGCAGGGGGAGATTTGTCAGACGAGAACCATTCAAACTTTTGTTCAGGACAAGATCAGGGAATAGAAAAAACTCAGTTTAGTTTCTGACTCTGATGAAAGTCCAGCTCTGTTACTTTGAATTTTGTTTTTGAATCTTTGTGTGAAAATCTGAATTTTCTGGTTTATCTTCACTTTTCTGAAGCCTTGCTGTGTTTAGACTGAAATATTTACCTCTCAAAGACGTGATATTTTTGGTTCAGCAAAGTGAAAATATTCTGAACATCCTTTATTTCCCATCCGTCCTGAAGTCGCTGACATTTTCTGAAAATATTGATCTGCAGCTACAATCAGTAAAAAAGTCTCTGAGTTTTTTATTTCACTATTTAATGTGTTTTTGAATTCACTGTTTCAAACTGACTTCCTGTTTGGTTCTGCTCTTTGGAGCGTCACTTTTCTCTGATTCAGACTTTCCAAACCTTTCCCCTGAACTCTACAGATTTAAGACATCAGGTTTCAAACTGGATCATTTTTCTCTAAAATCTCATTATTTCCTCTTTATTTAGGTTGTGGAGCTGCAGTTTGACAAAGATCAGCTTTTCTTCTCTGGCCTCAGCTCTGAAGTCCAACCCCTCCCATCTGAAAACTCTGTGGCTGAATGGAAACGATCTGCAGGATTCAGACGTGAAGCTGCTGTGTGATCTTCAGAAGAGTCCAGACTACAGACTGGAGGATCTGATGTCAGTATAGAGTTGGAGTTAGTCTGTGCTGATCTCTCCTGTTCCTCTCCACACAGTATCACAGCAGATATTCAGTATTTCCTGCTGACTCTTCGACCCTCTCAGAGGATTCTTTCTTTAGTGAAGCTGTGAGAACAGAAATCATCAAACCAGGAGTGTAAGAGTGTCAGTGATGAAAAAAGTGTCTCCTCGTCTCTATATTTCAGATCAAATGTAGAAATGAGACATAATGAAACAGAAATGTTCAGTTTCTGCTCTGAAGTCCAGTTTATAGTTCTCTGTATTCAACACAGACTTTATTTCTCTGCTAACTTGTTGATTTTGAGCTCTAAGTCTGAAAACAGACAGCTGTTCTTTATACTTGTTATTTTCACAGCAGGTTTGTTCGATCAGCTTTAACACATTTGACAGGAATGATTTCTTTATTTTGATGATGTTGGTTTATTTGTGAGGAAACCTGCTGCTTTACACCATCACTTCTGGTCTGAGCAGGACTGAGACCTGCTGGTCTGTAAACTGGATGTTCTTCAGTCCAGCTGATGAAGTGAGTCTCAGAGTGGAAACACTGATCGTCTGTTTTTCTCTCCTCAGATGGAGTTAACATCTGTCAGAGTGATGAAGAAGAGGATCATGTGTTTCCTGATGATCAGAGAGGTGGAGGCAGCAGCAGTGAGGGTGAGGTGAGTCTCTGACTGAGAGACTGACTGACCAATCACAGCGGGCGGAGAGGACTCTGGGAGCTGCACTTTGACCTGCTCTGAGATCAGCTCAGGACCTGGACTCTGGATATTTGATCTTTTCCCTCATATTCTGGGATCAAACAGTCTGAACAGGTTTGTTTTGTTGATGGAAACATGATCATAAATTTACACTTTGATTGGATTACTTTGTTTTTACCATGATGCAGCGCCACCCAGTGGAAATATAAAGAGGTGGAGTTGATTTATTCCCACATGTTTCTGCAGCAGGAGTTGATACCATGTGTGAGAGTAGATCAGTCAGAAGTTCTGATTAAACCCAAAGGTTTTTTCTTTCCTTCGCACCGTTAGAGACCGAATATAAACTGAAGGGAGAGGAAGAGAAGTGAGGAGAGATGGAGGTGAAGGGAGGAGGAGGAGGAGGACAGGGTTTGGGGTTTGAACAAAAATCTGAAGCTTTATTCTTTCACTTGATTATTTTTATTCTTCCGTTTTCTTCTTCAGTTTCTGAAATGATTGTAAATATTGACTGGAGGTAAAAAGTAAAATGTGTGAAATATAATCAAAGATAAAAACATAGAACTATTGTGAACAGATCTGTCCTCTTCAGCTTATCTAGTATCCATAGATCTATGCTCTGTCTGTGTAACTCTATGTTGGTTCTTCATTTACACCAGATCATTTTTGATTTCATGTCACTGTAACAATGTCATTTAAAGACAATAAAAACTTTATTTGAACCAAAACATGTTAAAACATCAACTCAGCTTGTTTCAGTCACTGTGTCCAATTGATTATTATTATTTTTCATTCAAACAAAAACTAGATTTGGTCTTTAAAAAGTCCTCAAAGTGAGTCTGAAAAGTGGAGGAAGGTTTTCTCATCAGGGTGCTCCTATATTCAGGTCAATACGGTAGTGGATCATAGAGACTCAAAGCCTTGATTCAGCTGAGGCTGGAGGACGCTGTGTGAAGGAAAGTCGGTGTGTTTAGTTGGTCTTAGTTTCTATTAAACAGGAACTTTGATTTGATCGTCTTTTCTTGGAAATCAAACTTCCTGTTGGACTCAAAGATAAAGTCTGTGATCCCCGTCAGGTTTGAAGACTTCAGTCTCACAGCAGAGTGATTGTGGCTCTGAGTCGGGATGTTTGGACATTTGTTTCATGTGTTTTCATCTGTGATATTCTCTCTAAGGTTATTGTTCATTCAAAGTATGTGGAGGACAAATCCACGCATCGAACAAAAAAAGGTCAAAGATGTAGATTGGAGATTTCTGCATGACATCGACGATATTCTAGATTTAGTTGTCTAAGCGAACAGGTGTAGTCTCTTATTGGGGGTTATTTATATATAGATATATAGATCTAGATATCTCACAGAACAGATATACAGAAAGGCAACATGAGAAAGATATTTATATTGAAATGAATACATATATGTTGATGTGATGTGTTATTATAGTCATCACTTTAATAGAAATATTATTCATATAACAGACACTGAATGATTGTTTAAACCATCTAAAATGGAAACATGAGGCAGATATTTATGTTGAAAATAAATACATATATTGTTTTGTATCAGAGCGTGAGGCAAAGTGTGTCAGACTGAATCAAGTTTTATTGAATCCCTTCAGGTTCCTGTTAACAGTGTAACAGCATCATCTACATATCCGTGAGCTGGACCCCTTCGTCTGTGAACACCTGGATCTGAGGTGAAGCTCAGTGACCAGGTGCTGGTGGTTGATTCCTCACTTAACCTGAGACAGCCTCTGCTGTTCATCTTTCCTGAGTTCAGATGTTCAGTCTCTGTAAATAAGCCTTCCCTTCTTCTTCTTCTTCTGATCATTTCAGGCATGTTTGGGTGTTTGATGAAGTTTTCTTGAGGCAAACAGAAAAAAATGACGTCCTGTTTAACAAAGTTACATGAAGCTGGTCTTTGCTTGTCTTCTCTTACTGTTAAATACTAAAGTACATTTATTTTTAACTGTTTTCTTTATTTGATAAAAGTATGGAAAACTCATGATACTCTGAATATTCTCTCAGGAGACATTTCTTGTATGTCAAAGATTTGGGAGGTTTTCCTGTTTATCTATCTATCCTATCTATGTTGAAGACTTGGATCAAATAAAGCCACTCTAGCTTATTTATGTGACTTTCTTTGTCATTTACCTGCAGTCCTATTTTTTACTTGATGTTATTGTACTGCTCTTTGTTTGGCCCTAAATTTTGAGGAAATACAACAAAGTGAAATTTTAATGTTCAGCAGATTAAAGGGACACATTTTTA
This sequence comes from Xyrichtys novacula, assembly GCA_962446985.1. Classification (NCBI taxonomy): domain Eukaryota; kingdom Metazoa; phylum Chordata; class Actinopteri; order Labriformes; family Labridae; genus Xyrichtys; species Xyrichtys novacula. The sequence continues at coordinate 947,776 of CAUIWU010000006.1, forward strand.
GGAATCAAGTTATTCACAGCATCATTATTTACTCATCATTAACTTCCCTCTTGAGGATCTGAACAGTCGGATGTTACTGTACCCTAAATGATCTTTGTCTGTCTCCTTATAGAGCAAAGACATGGGGACAGGTTTAATCATTCTGGCATAAATGAAAGCTGTATTTGTCTGAAATGTTGATATTGAATATACAGGTGTCACAGAGCAGAGTTCAGCAGGTTATTCAGTCTGGGTTTCCTGTTGGCGAGACTGTGTGCAGTAATCCATGTGCTCTGATCTGTTTTCATAAGGACATCAGAATAAACTCTGAGGACGTTTGGAGCCATCTGCTGGCTGACATGAGATCTACAAGTTCAGATTTAATAGTGCCAGACAGAGTTAGTAGAGCAGATAAGGAGATAATCGTTCACTTTGTTATACAAGCATGAAATTTGGTACATATACTCTTCAAACCCCACTCTTTTCAAAAATAACGTTAGCCACGCAAAATTCCAAGATGGCGGCCTCAAAATCCAAGATGTCCGCCCAATAATGTGGTTTTTCCTTTATAACTCAAAATGCCTTGATTTTAAGCCCCATAAATATATTGAAATTGAATATAAAGTTGGGTATTGCGGACATTTTGGTACCTAGTACATCTCTGTATCTATTACGGTTCTTGAGATACAGCATATAGATACTTGTACAAAATTGGGAGAGTAAGAAATTTGTAACACAGATTGTTGTTACATGCATATGGTTATATGAAAATATCATTTTTATTATCTGTTATTTTCATTAGGGTTATAACATGACATTTGAAAACCAAGATGGTGTCCAAGATGGCTGCCGTTGCCTTGAAGTAATCCGATCTTCGTGACTATGAAACAATAGCTTTTGGCGTGCACATATTTTTGGTCTATGCATCCAATGGGGCCATTGCAGTACAGAATTTAGATTTTAGTATGGGAATGCCATCATCAAGGGTGATGGTGGTGCCATCGGGCTTACTGAAGACCCATCCGCACTTACGAGATGGATGGTAGCTGGTCCTGAGGTCAGTTGTTTGGTGTCCCAATATGAAATGGAGGCACAAACCAAAGAGCCCAGTGAGCACAGAAGCCACCATGAGCAAACTTCACAGGCACAGAAAACCTTCAAGAGGAGGGTTGATAAATTGTCCCAAACTCTAAAAGACCTCGGCAACCCATTCCAGGAAGACAGTAAAGACCTGTATTCGCTTGACACCAAAGATATTGCTCACCCTGACAGAGCAGAACTTCTGCAGTCTCACTTGCAGAGAGGTCAGGCAAAATTTCTGGAGTTTTCACAGGCCCTGGAAAACAATCCGTCCTTTTTCTATGAGCCAATCAAGAAGAACAAGTCTGATTTCTTCAGACAGGACTCTTCTTCTGCTGAACCCTCAAAGCAGAAACTTCTCAAAGAGGACTGTCAGCTGTTCTCAAAGCTTTTCATCTCTTGTCAGAGCCGAGAGTGTGACCTCCAGGAGTTCTTTCAGCATGAGAACCAGTCCTTCCCTGTTGCATTGAGCAAGGGTGGAAAATTGAACACTTGCCAGAAGTCTCAGCTGACCTCTATCCTTGAGAATTATGTCGCACCAGTTGACAAGGAACCTGAGGCAGACGTTCTCATTGTAGATGGGTCAGCTTTGGACCACGCCCTGCCACCAAAAGGATCCAGGACTTTTGAGGACTATGCAGCTCTCGACTTCTTACCTGTGATCTACATGTACTCCAACAAGTACACAATGACACATCTAGTCTTTGATGTGTACAATACATCAAGCCTTAAAGCTGAGACCAGGTCCAAACGTGGCCAGGGGGGAAGACGCAAGGTATCAAATAAGAACGCCATGCCATCTAACTGGCATAACTTCCTGAGGCAAAATGAAAACAAAACAGAGTTGTACCACTTTCTTGCCGACAAGGTTGCACAAATGTTTGCCCCAAATACCATCATTGTCACAAAGGGACCTGCTGTCCTCAGCACTCATGCAACTTGTCTTGATGGACTGGATAAGTGCTCTCACGAGAAAGCGGACAGCCACATCTTTGTGCACGCAAAACATGCTACTGACCATGGTAGCCAATCCCTCATGATCAAGGCAAATGACACAGATGTTCTGATCTTAGCACTACGTGTATTTGGCGGTCTCCAAGAGGCTGGCTTACAGCATATGTGGCTTGCATTTGGGCAAGGTCAGACTCTGCGCTGGATCAGTGTGCATGACATATTTCAGCATGTTGGCCAGGAGAAGGTCAAAGGCATGCTCTTCTTCCATGCCCATCTTCCATCTTCCATTCCCTTCCGCAACAAAGGCAAGAAAACAGCTTGGCAGACATGGGACATATGTCCAGAAGCCTTGCCTGTATTTGCCAAACTGGGTATTTACCCTCCCACAGAAGAGGACTGTGACATAGAGGTGCTTGAGAAGTTTGTCATTCTCATGTATGACAGATCCAGCACAGCTACTACTGTGGATGAGGCAAGGCTTGACTTGTTTGCCAGAAAGCAGAGGCCCTATGAGTCTATCCCACCAACCAGAGCAGCTCTACTACAACACACCAGGCATGCTGCCTATCAGGCTGGTTGTGTGTGGGCCCAGGCAACCCAGTATCAGCCAGAAGCAAAGGACCCTGCGGACTGGGGATGGAAAAAGGTTGGTGAGGAATGGCAGGTCTTCTGGACAGCCAACTCTCCAATAGCCAAGTCATGTGAACAGCTCACCAAATGTGGCTGTGTAAATCTGGCTGTTGTGGCAGGTGCAAGTGCTACAAATTGGGTCTCATGTGTACAGCTCTGTGCAGTTGCAACTGTGAGGTGTAACAACTTCTTCGAATTTTAGTATAGTGTTAGGTATGGGTATAAGGTTTTCAAAAAACACTGCAAACGAGTTGAGTGCATTCCCTAGTGATCGGTTTGCACGGTATCCAATAGTTTAGTATATGGTTGAAACCCAAGTGATAGAAGAGATTTTATTTAAAAAAGCAAAAAAATAAAAATAAAAAAAAAATAGAAAAAAAAAGCCAAAAAAAAAAAAGGGGGAGATGAAGACAACCTCCACGTGGCCTCCCCCGCAAGTAGCCAGAGAGTATTTGCCCTTGAAGCGAAACAAATGTCTTCGAAATGTCCAGCAACCACCCCATCCACCTCCCATACTAAAATCTAAATTCTGTACTGCAATGGCCCCATTGGATGCATAGACCAAAAATATGTGCACGCCAAAAGTTATTGTTTCATAGTCACGAAGATCGGATTACTTCAAGGCAATGGCAGCCATATTGGACACCATCTTGGTTTTCAAATTTCATGTTATAACCCAAATGAAAATAACAGATAATAAAAATGATATTTTCATATAACCATATGCATGTAACAACAATCTGTGTTACAAATTTCTTACTCTCCCAATTTTGTACAAGTATCTATATGCTGTATCTCAAGAACCGTAATAGATACAGAGATGTACTAGGTACCAAAATGTCCGCAATACCCAACTTTATATTCAATTTCAATATATTTATGGGGCTTAAAATCAAGGCATTTTGAGTTATAAAGGAAAAACCACATTATTGGGCGGACATCTTGGATTTTGAGGCCGCCATCTTGGAATTTTGCGTGGCTAACGTTATTTTTGAAAAGAGTGGGGTTTGAAGAGTACATGTACCAAATTTCATGCTTGTATAACAAAGTGAACGATTCGGGCTATTTTGTGCATTTGTCTGCTCTACTAAGTCAGAGATTTGACTCACATCACAGCATTTAAGGAGGAAACAGAGAGTTTGACAGAAAAGTTATAGATGTAAAAAGTCACTGAAAATCACGAAGAAATAAAACACTAGAGTGGCTAATGACTAAAAGCTGACATGTTAGATTTCCACTTTTTAAAAATCTGCTCCATTATAAACCAAAACCAGGATCCTTTCTCATCCTGTTGTGTCAAACTCTATGAAAATGTCCCCCATTAAAAACACTGTGAACATCATTGATTGGTTGATGTCTTTATTTTGTACATGTAAAATCAAATTTGAATTACAGCTGAGTGAAAAGAAAAGAAAAAACAAACAAAAAGAAATCAAAAAGTTCCATCAGCGAGACAAAAACATTATTTTACACGTGCAAAAGGGAGGAGGAAGAAGTTCAAACTTTATAAATCCTACCCTGTTGTAATCTTGAAACAGAAAAGTAAAAACTATTCTTTATATTAATTGTTAAACTTGTAGTGGGTGTTGGTGGTCTACAGGATTGTGCATTTTATTAACAGTTGTTCCCTAATATTTTGCTCCCCTTATGTTTGTAATTGAAGAGGACAAAGTATAAGAAACAGCTTTTAATAAGACTCCAGTTCACCGCCCCCACTGTCTTTGTCTTCAAATATTAATATAAATGAATTTAAGCTTTAATTATCAGATATCTGTGTTCATAGGTCAATGATCGATCTATCTATCTATCTATCTATCTATCTATCTATCTATCTATCTATCTATCTATCTATCTATCTAAAGTCTATTTTTTTTATTATTGAATTAACGTCAATAAATTTGCATTCATTTTGAGCGTTCGTGGTTTAATCAATAATTTGTATTGTATTTGTTGATAATAACTGTTAAATTATTTTACTCTCTTATTTCAAATAGATAACCCCGCCCACCAACAGAACGTTTAAAACCGGTTTGAACCGGTTCAACAGGCGGTCAACTGGTACCGGCTAAAGTGAACGAATTCATGGATATTCACGGTGAGTTATCATGTCACGGATTAAATTATCATATATTTAATTGAATTACGTTAATGTCGGAGTTTTTATCCACATTATATGTTTTTTTTAGAGTTTCTCTGTCGGTCTTCCGAGGACACCGACACAGAGTTAGCTACCTGACGAACTCCGGGAGAGGTAACGTTGATCTTTCTGTCTTTTTATGTTTCAGTAAAGGCGTCTGAGCTCCAAGCTTTCAGTTTTCATGTTAATGTTATTAAATTTGTAGTAGAGATCCTGAAATAACCGTGTATCTGCTTTCTGTGAGCTAACACAGCTATCTGACATTAGTAAGTTCAGCTAACATTATTAAGCTAACGTTCATTTTGAATGGGATCGTCATTTGATCCGTGTTAATCCCTCCCTAACCCCCGAACTCATGTGATCCGAAAATTCACGCAAATACAGGGTTTTTCCTGCGTTCAAAATTGCGTGGCGGCCGCCTCCACCTAATTTTGTGCCGCCCCCAGCCAGAGCGATTGATTTCGCTCAACACAGCGTAAAGCTCCAGCTGTGTTGATTGAGTGTATGATGTCCCTCTGCAGCAGCAACGTATTTTAACTGCAGTTGCAGCGTTGCGCCACTGTAGAGGCGCTATATCAACAGCAGTGCACCGGAAAGACCTGAAGCATCTATCTACCGAAGAAGAAACGGATCGAATCATGTTTTTTCAAGTTTTTTTCCCGCTAGTTGGTGCTATCGGCGTCCTGATTTTCCCCGGCGGCTGGTACAAACAGGTAAATACTGCTTGTCTTTTTTGCATCCAAGCATGACGTGTTTATTAAAAAAAAAGTTTCCTCCGTTTTTTTAGCGTTGCAGTTATGACAGGCAAAATCAGCCAGTACTTTAAAAAGCGACCTCGCGAGGAGGAAAGTCAAGAGTCCAGGTGAAACACAGCAGAGAAAAAACGTAACAGGCAGTTAAAATGCTATAATTCATGGTGGTGACAACGTGGAAATTTGTGTCAGGTCTGAAAGTACTTCACAAGGGACTGGTGATCGCGAGGGTCAGAATGCAGGACAGGACGAGTCGGCGTGGCGTGGGTAATTAATTAATTAGTTTCCAATTAGGAGCATAACAACGCCAAGCCAACGTGTACGTGGTTTTTATTCCTCTTTCCAGATCTTCTCAAAAACACAGAGCCAGTGGCTTTGACAAGCAGTGGCTCAATCAATTTACCTGGCTCAGGCATACTGAGGAAGGCATGCACTGCTATTGATGCCAAAAGCACTGTGCCCCAACACAGCAGGCAATTGCTGCCTCCTTAGTGAGACAGCCATCAACCAACTACAGGCTGGACACATTAAAAAGACGAGGTGACAGCCGTTCACAAAGCAGCAGAAGAGAAGGAGAAATATATTAAAGATGGTAGTACCTAAAAACACTCAACTAATAAAGTTACAAAAACTAAAATAACAGTTTAGATAGTTTAAGAAATAATTGGTTGTCGTTTTTTTAGGGAGGACACTGCAGCGTATACATATATATAATATATGATTAAAACACTATCACTCTTCATGTCTGTATCAGAATAAAAACAAAAATACTTAATGCATGATGAATTGTTTTGTTTAAGGTGAAGACACCTCTGCGGAACAGACTGAAGGAGAGGCACTTGGATGTCTGTTGTAAGGTGGCCGTTGATGGACCAGACCAGGAGGCCTTGGACTACAAGGAGTGCATGAGGAGGTTCTACAGAATGAAAAAGAGGAGGCTGAAATGTTCTGTCTGGTTGCGAGATGTGTGGATGAAGTGTACTTTCAATTTAAAGTTGCCAGCTGATTTGTGTATGTATATAGTTTTAATAAATTAATGCTTTAACATGATAATGGTCACACTCTTTTTTGAACTCTTAACTTAAAGTATGTTGCCTGTAAAAGAAAGTGAGTCAGTTGAATTTACAAATACATGCACGTCATGGCGCACGGTCAGGATGGTGCCACCTCTGCCTCAATTTGAGCCAGGAAAAACCCTCAAATATCATCATAACCGTGTAAAATTAATTCGTGCTTCACTAACTTGAAACCGACTTCTCCACGACGTTAAACACCGTCGTGTAACGGCGTGTTCGTGGGCGGGGGGCGCCACAGGGATCGACGTTAGAGATTGAGAGAGCGGTCAGTGTTTGAATCACCTTTACATGTGGTTGGTGCAGATTCTCCCACAGACTGGGGGGGAAAGTGCAGAGATTTCTGTTGTCTCTATAACAGTGCATCGACTTTTTCCCCCTCTGACCGTATTAGTGTTTATTTTAGAGCTGCTGACATTGTTTCCATAATATAAATCAGTTAATGTTATTACCTTTAGCACACATGAATCAGTCTGTGTACTCATATGATAAAGTACAGCTGTACAGTTCTGTAAGGGGAGCAGAAATAACAGACAGAAGCCCAACAACCTTAACTTGATGCCCTGCCTGATTTACACTGAAGTCTGTGCAGCCAGTGCAGAGATTAACAGGTAAGAAAATAACATAACTACATGGGTAACATGGTCAGAGCTGCTGTGGAAGAAAAAAAAAAAACACTTTTTATGGTGAAGTTCAGTACAGAGGATTATTCTACATTTGCTCATGTAATTGGAAACTTTCTAAGGGGTTGTAATGGAAATGTACATTTAGAAAACGGAGAATGCAGAACAACATGAAGATGCACAAAGAATCATGATGGTCAGGGTATCATTGTGGATAATTGTTATTAATCTGTGAATACGACATGGTTTATTTGTTATTTTTCCTCTGGTGTTCCTCTATTCTGTAGATTCTGTGAACAATACATGCTCCTGTCTTTTCCAGTAGAATTTAATCCCAATGAAACCCTGATTCATGATGGATCAACTTGTAGGTAAGATTCTCAGAGACTGTCTTTGCCGACTGCAAAGTGAAATTTCTGAGTGATTAGATTTTCAGTTTGGACCTGATATATTGCTCTGAACAGAGACGATCTGAACTAGTGCTGGACGATAATTCGATAACAATATATATCGATCGATAGACGTGTGCTGCGATAGAAAAAAAACGGGTCGATAAAAAGTTCGATAGAATAACACAGTTTCCCTTTCTTTTTCATCATAGCCTATCATGTAGCTTTTACTACAGTCATTACTTCCTCCCAACCAATCACAAACGCAGACCCAGGTACGCTACGGCACCAAGCCCAGCCCCTATCAAACCACAACAGACAGCACGTGTATTAGAAAAAATGATACAGCAAGGAGAAGCGGAGGACATTGTCCCGAAAAAAGGTTTCAGTAGTTCACCAGCATGGCAATGTTTTGGTTTTTAGAAGTCTGACAAAAAGCGAACAGCGGTCGTTTGCAAAATTTGCAGAGAATTAGTAAAAACCAAGTCTGGTAACACAACCAACTTGTTTTACCATCTAAACCGATCGCACCCGCAGGAGTACGAGCTGTGTCGGCCGCGCCGCGGCTCCACGTCGTCGGAGGAGGAATCCTCTGGACCCGCTGCCAGCACCAGCACAAAGCAAGTGAAGCAGACCAAACTGGACTTCGTTTCTTGCCAAAATACGACAAAGCGTCCGAGCGGCATAAGGACATCACCCATGCAGTAACATGCTCCATAGCGAGGGACATACTGCCAATAACTACCGTTGAAAAGCCTGGCTTCGACCAGCCTCTAGCCACTCTCGACCCGCGATATGAAGTGTCCGGCCGCAAGTATTTCTCAAACACAGCGCTTCAGGCATGAAAATGGGTCAAGGGTTGAAAAGCTGAGAAGGGTGCGGAGGAAATACGTTCCGGTGTAGCTTCTTAAAGTGGAAGAAAATGAGCTCATATTTTACAAAGACGCGAGTATTTGGATCATGGCTACTAGCAGGGGGTGCATTCGGCAGGGGTGCATTCTACGACACAACACCGGCGTGGATAAGTCCTGCTTCTCGTGCTCAGTTTGTGTATTAAGTCAATCACATGATAATTAAAAAAGATAAATCTCCCGACCCCGGGAGAAATATTTCAGTGTTCAGACACCAGGCTGTGGGCAGTTTCTCACACAGTTAAAACTGGTAGTATGCTATTCCCACCTAAAGCTATTCTGTTTATTTATATATTTGTTTATTTTCATCAAAAGACTATTTAAATATTTATTTATCAGATTTTCTGGTCACTTTAGTCTTTATGTTTGTCAGTATTTACTGACGTCACTCAGGCCACTTAAGTTGATTTCTTTTTTTTTTAGTTCTTTTTTAAAAAACTTTCAGTTGTGGTAAAATAAAAAAGGTGGTTGAATAAAGGTTTGAATTTGAATTCAGTGCTTGTGTGTTCTTTATTAAAAGTAGGTCATTAAGCAATAGCATAAAACATCCAGGGCTGCAATTAAAATATATGTTAAATAATTATAACAATTATATCGATAATTATCGATATCGATCAATATGATTTATTTTTTATCGATATGCTTTTTTTCTATATCGTCCAGGCCTAATCTGAACAGTGATTTTTTTGTGATGCCTTGCTCTCCTTTAGTTGATTAAATCAGAGTTTAATCTCAGTAACACATAATATCCATCGTTAAAGACATCAGCTGAACGTCACACTTGAGGAAAACTCCTTCTGCTGCTAGAGTCCTCAGTCCTCACTAGGACCAGGAAGGTGGACCACATCAGTCTAGTTCTGAGGTTTTTTTACAGCAGCTTCCTCCTTCTGCTGCTTTATTAAGCTCTGAATGGTTCAGGTCCAAAGAACATCAGTGATCTTCTAGTTCAGTCTGAACCATCCAGACCACTCAGGTCATCTGGAGCAGGTCTGTCGTCTGTCCCCAGAGTCAGAACCAAACACGGAGGAGGAGCAGCGTTCAGTTTTTCATGCTCCAAATCTCTTCAACAAACGACCTGAAAATGTCTGGTGTGTGGAGATATCAGTTTATTTAAATCCAGGTTAAAGACAGGTTACAGCTGCTTTTATTAGATTACTATAAAAATTATTACAATGTCCATTTTTATTTTCAACACACAGGTTTGCTCTGTAGCTTTTATGCTTCTATTTTAAAACGGTCTTTTTTTTTAACCTTACTGAGCGCTGACGGCCCAAACTCATGACTTTATTTCCTTGAAGTAATAATCACCATATTAATCATTTTACAGACGCGGTCGTTCTTCTGTCTTTGCGTCTCGGTCTGATTTTTATTTCCATGAAGAAACGATCATGAATGTTCTTCCTTGAGCTGCGGCACCCCGCCTCAGTCGATAATGGACTGGCCTGAGGTCTCGCTGGAAGAGAGTAGGTGAGTTGTGTTTATTCTCTTTGTTAAAGAAATGAGTCAAAGTTAAAAAGATGTTTGGTGTCTAGTACTATGTCTGTGACCCTATATGTCCTGTTGATGAAGTTAGGTGCTGTTCTGAGCATTATTTGTGGCTATAGAGTGGCGTTTTGGTTGAGGGCGTTGCTCTCTGTATTGCTATCCTGCGGTCGTTACTAAAGTTGGTATAACTAGAGAAGCAAGCGGTCGACAACATTCATCACTCGAGGACGTGTCTAACTCGGTGTTATGGTGTGTTTGACCCTAAATTAATTTTACGCCGGAATATCCCTTTAAATATATTCATGTTTTGTGATTGTTATTGTGATAGTAAAACTGACTCATGCTTTAGTCAGATTTGGACTTAATTTACTTTTTACTGAAGTTGTTTCTAAAGATGAAATAGTAAAAAATGATTTGAAGATATATTGATTGTCCTTGAGGAGAATTTCATGATGATGTAGTTTCTGCATAAATAAGAGGGAGGACTGTTAGTTCATGTGTCTTTCTATATTGCAGATCCTCAGAGTGATGGATACACACAGGAGAATGACAGCTGAGGAGTCTGACTGTTGTTCATGTCATGATGGATCTCAGTGCAGCTTGAATAGAGGTGAGTCTAAATAAATGAAACAAAGAAAAATCACTTTGTTAAACCTGCATAATAAAGACACTGCTGTCGGCTCGGAGGCTTGTTAGTGAACTCAAAGTGCTTCAGTCAGCTGTTGACAGTGTTTGTGTTTGTACCACACTGTGGACAAGGTTACAAGATAATTCAGCATGTTTACATTTTAATGAGGAGAATATGATTTATGATGAAGCCCTACGATAAAGAACAAGAAGAATCACAAAAATCTATGAGTTTCTGAACGTCTCATGTGATTGTCCATGATACATTTATGGTTGAATGCAGTAAATCTGATCTGATGGAATAATGAAGGGCACAGCAGCAGGGTTACAGTCAGTCGTTCGTGGATGTCTGTGTGATTTGGTGATCAAACTCGTCGTTTCCTGTAAATATCAAGGGGAGGAGAAACTTCACAATAAAACAGTAAAAGTGTTCAAAGTTCAGACTTCAGAGTGAGTCAGCACAGAGAGAAACAAGGACACTTGTAACAGGGTGAGTGTTCATTCAGTCTTACTGTTCGGTTTTCAGAGTCTGTCATTCATCACAAGTGTTTTTGTTTATTTTTACACTTTAAAAAAGCTAAGCAGAGAAAATTTATCAGATACGTTGATGGATTGATTCCTCGTCCAGTAAACTGTGAGTGTGCTGTTCTTCCTGTTTCTCTGCCTTTGGAGAGATGAGCCCAAAACGACTCTTCATATTTTTGTGAACTTTAACAGACTTCACCGATTATCTTTACACTGTGAGTCAGACAAGGATGAGAAATCCAAACTAATGCTGTGGATACTGATCAAACAGGTGATTTCAAACTCTGACAGACCCTCCAACTTTCTGTCAGGATTCACTTCTCTGAGCTCACAGCCATCATTACTGCTTTTTCAGACTCAGAGGAGTTTAGGAGAGCACAGGTCTGGATGTTTGGTATTAAAGTTTGTAGTCAAAGTTTCTCAGATACTGTAATAACACCTGTAACCTCTAACCAACATTATCATTAATACAGCCACAATAAAACAACTGAAGGTGACCAAAGGTTGTTTTTCAAACACTGTAAAGATATTCATGCTGTTGTTTTATCTTCTGTTCGACCATAAAGCTGGTCCAAAGTACTTTTATTGTTGTTAAATATAAGCCTGTCATATTATTTTAAGGTCCAAAGTCTTTGTATGAACAGGATTCAGTGCAGGACTGTAACAGATCAGGACAAGAAATGAATCATTTACAGTAAAAGACAAGGACCATATACAAGACCGCCCGTCATTAGAGGTCAAACAAACCCCAAAGAGATGAGGAACTAAATACTACTGACTGTATAATACATTTAATAACTGCTGAAGGACTGATCATAATGAACTAGAGTCTATATTTCTGAGACTGGAGAATAAAGAGACGATAAATTGGTGGGTAGAAATAATGAGGGGATGGAAACATAAAAAAAGGATTATATGTTAGTTTGTTGAACAGGTTTTTGTTTGTGTGTCATATTACTACAGTTAGGGTTAGTTAATATTTCTAATGTTTTTCTCTGGTGTCGTATGAAATCTGAGCTTCCTGAGTTTTAGACACAGAGTAAAAAAATCACCTCATTCTCAGAGTCAAAAAACCGTTAAATGAATGTTCCTCTGTGTTTGAACCAGAGACATTCAGCTTTTACAGTAAATGACTGTAAAGAGTCAAATTAAAGTCCAAAGCAGCTTTGTTTTCTGTAGAATAAAACGATCAGTGAACATGAACAATACTTGATAATACAGAAGATTATAAAGAAAAGTGAATTTCAGACTCTTTGACTCGATCATATTAGACTGGATAAGAAATAACCAATCAGGACCTTTAGGATTTCAAAGAAGAGGTAGTGTGCAGACAGATCTTTGACATAATGAGATGAAGAAACTGGATCATCTTCATCTTCACTCTCTCTTCCTGTTTGTGTCTCACCTGTTTGTCTACTTTGTCCTCAGGTTGTAGAACTCGGTTTCATCTTCCATAAATTTGTACAACATAAGATGGAGAAGATGAGTGATTGTTTCAAGGAAGAGGAGGGTGGAGCAACGTCTGTTATGTTCGACCGTCTGTCTATGAAGAGCGACTGGTCTAAAGGTCGACCACCTGAATTCAGTAAAGAACCAGGACCCTCAGATTCACGGTAAGAGAAACACTTTTCACCATCCAAACTCTCAAACAACAACAGCTGATGTTTCAAAATCCGAACTTTAAATCCTGACCCCTCTGTTTTCTCCTCTGCTCTGAAAACGCTGATTTTCCTCTTTAACCTCCAACCTGGAGAAAGTAAAGAAAAAGTCACTGAGCTCAGATTTACTTATTATTCCTGATGTTGATATAAATGAAGGTGGTATAAAACAGCATTAGAAAAGGATCCTGACCTCTGTATTTTCTGATTTGGTTCCTGTGTTTGGGACGTTTTGAGCCTGTTAGTCTTTGGACTGTGGTGTATAGACCCCAGAAAACAGTCTGTGGGTCAGAAAATACCAGAAGACCAAAGAAGAAATAAATCCTGAGAAATAAAAACTCCTTCAGAGCATCTGTCTGTTATTAGACCTTTAGATCTGATTGTTAAAAAATGTTTGAAACTGTCAGAGAAAATCTCTCGACCTTCAAAAATCACAGTTGAGTTTTTTCTCCTGTCTCCACACTTTGAGGCAGCAGCAGCTGAATATTTTACTGTTTTATGTTAGAGAGAAGAGAAACTCTGGTTTAATAAATGTTTCTTATTCTGAATCTTTCAAACATGAAATGATAAAGAAAATAAATGTTCTTTATTTCCACAGAGAGACACAGAGATTTGACTCTGTGGAGGAGCAGCTGTCCAGATATCTCAGCTCTGATGGAAGTAAGTCTGAACATCTGTCCTCTAAAGTCTGTGTGGATGAAAACTCAGCTGACTGATTTTCACAAAGACGTTTCAGTGTTGAGAAGTTTGGTTCATTTTATTTTTCTTCTCTTTCAGAAGGTGGTGGTCTGCAGGAGGTTTTAGATAAACATAAGATCAGTCTGAAGAGGAGATGTGAACGTGTGAATGAAGGAAGTGAAGAAACAGGAAGTCGTCAAACCCTCCTCAACAGGATCTTCACTGAGCTCTACATCACAGAGGGACTGAGTGAAGAGGTGAACACCCAACATGAGGTGAGACAGCTGGAGACAGCTTCAAAGATGAAGACCCTCCATGACGAACCCATCAGGTGTCATGAGATCTTTCAAACCTTACCTGACCAACAGAAGAAGGTCATCAGAGTGGTTCTGACCAACGGCGTGGCTGGTGTTGGAAAAACCTTCTCAGTGCAGAAGTTCACTCTGGACTGGGCAGAGGGTTTGGAGAACCAAGACCTCCATCTGGTGGTCCTGCTTTCATTCAGGGAGCTGAACCTGATCAGAGATGAGTGCTTCAGTCTTCTGAGTCTGCTCCATGTTTTCCATCCAACACTAAAGAAGGTCACAGCAGAGACGCTGGCTGTCTGTAAACTTCTGTTCATCTTTGACGGTCTGGATGAAAGCAGACTGTCTCTGGATTTCACAGACTCTGAGGTCCTGTCTGACGTCACACAGAAGTCTTCACTCAACGTTCTGTTAACAAACCTCATCAAGGGGAACCTGCTCCCCTCAGCTCTCATCTGGATAACTTCTCGACCTGCAGCAGCCAATCAGATCCCTCCTTCATGTGTGGACAGGGTAACAGAAGTACGAGGCTTCACTGACGCCCAGAAGGAGGAGTACTTCAGGAAGAGGTTCAGAGATGAAGATCTGTCCAGAAGAATCATCTCACACATCAAGTCCTCCAGGAGCCTCCACATCATGTGTCAGATCCCGGTCTTCTGCTGGATCACTGCTACAGTTCTGGAGGACATGATGAGGAGAAAGAAGAGAGGAGAGCTGCCCAAGACCCTGACTGACATGTACTCACACTTCCTGCTGGTCCAGACGAAGAGGAAGAAGCAGAAGTATGAAGGAGGACATGAGACAAGTCCTCAGGAGCTGACGAAGGCTGACAGTGAAGTCCTCCTGAAGCTGGGGAGGCTGGCCTTTGAACATCTGGAGAAAGGAGACATCATGTTCTACCAAGAAGACCTGGAGCGGTGTGGTCTGGATGTCTCAGAGGCCTCGGTGTACTCAGGAGTTTGTACAGAGATCTTCAGAAGAGAGAGTGTGATCTTCCAGAACACTGTTTACTGTTTCGTTCATCTGAGCGTTCAGGAGTTTCTGTCTGCAGTCTACATGATCCACAGTTTCACAACCAGGAACACAGAAGATCTGAAGAGTTTCCTAAGAGGCAACGAAGATGAAGACAAAGATGAAGTCAAAATGTTATCTTATTATTTTAAACACATGGATTACAGTTTCTCATCTCTGGATGTCTTCCTGAAGAGAGTCATGGAGAAATCCCTTCTCAGTAAAAACGGTCACCTGGACCTGTTTGTTCGCTTCCTTCATGGACTCTCTCTGGAGTCAAACCAGAGACTCTTAGGAGGTCTGCTGGGTCACACAGACAACAGTCGAAAAATGATCCAAAGAGTCATCAAGAACCTGAAGGAGATGAACAGTGAAGATATCTCTCCTGACAGAAGCATCAACATCTTCCACTGTCTGATGGAGATGAACGATCTGTCAGTTCATCAGGAGATCCAAGAGTTCCTGAAGTCAAAGAACAGATCAGAGAAGAAACTCTCAGAGATCCACTGCTCTGCTCTGGCCTACATGCTGCAGATGTCAGAGGAGGTTCTGGAGGAGTTGGACTTAGAGAAGTATAACACATCAAACCAGGGACGACAGAGACTGATCCCAGCTGTGAGGAACTGCAGAAAGGCTCAGTAAGTCCAGGTTTTATTCTCAGAATCGTGTAAATGATCCCTGTAGTTCTTCTAATGTCCACGTTACTGATGATGTTCTTCTTCAAATAGAAATCCACTCAAATATCAGGGAGGGGGTTTCTTTATCAAAAACATGATCCTGGTGTCTAAAGTCCTGTTAGCCCAGGATGAGGTCTACCTGTGGACCCCTGAGAACTTGTCCTGATTGTGGAGGACCTCTTTGTTTTGAATCGTGTCTGTAATGAATAAAGTGGAACTTTGAGGACAAATCAGCGACCGTATCTGAGGACACACAGAGGTCTTCTGATGATGGTATCAGTCCAGATCAACATCTCAGTCAGTTGTGGTGAACTTGAGTTTGAAGAAGGTGTCTGCAGCTTCTTCCTGCTGGTTTTCAGGTTGGAAATGATGAATCTGTTGTAAATGAGGGTGTTGACAGCATTGATGGTGAAAATAGAACTGGATCATTTTCTCCACAGTGGCAGAACTGTCTCTGTACCATCATGTTCATCATTCAATATTCATCATCAATACAACCATGAAAACTAACATCATTTTCCACCACTCACTGGAGATGATCTGCTGGACTAGAACATATGAATGATGAGAACACAGGAGGTATTTGGACAGCAGCTCCATGTGTCTGAAAACAACGGTGGAGATAGGAGGTTAATGTCTCTCTCTCTCTCTCTCTCTCTCTCTCTCTCTCTCTCTCTCTCTCTCTCTCTCCTAACTTTGACCACAGCTCTTCAGGTTTAACTTTGTTTTTATCGTTTAACTATCATGAAGTATTGGACGATAATGTGCAGAGAGAGAGAGAGAGAGAGAGAGAGCACACAAAGACAGAGGTACAGTGGGTTAGGGTTGGGGGTCCCCTTCTCCAACCACAACTCCAGAATTCACTCAGTCATAATGATCCAGCTGCACTAACATGAAGACAACACTGTTAGAGAACAGAAGGACTAAAATAAGTCATGGAGTCATTTGTCTTGAACGTCTGAACAGTTTTTTTTTCTTCTAAACTTTGACTTCCTGTCTTCTCTCATGGCTGTGGTCCTGATATTAGTATCTGTCTGGTTAAAAACAGGCCGTCTGTCAAACCAAAGATCATGTTTGTTTTTGGTGAAGAGAAACATCAAATTACCCTTTAATGAAATATTGTTGATATTTATGTTGTTACAGATTTTCTGACTGTGGACTCTCAGAGACTCACTGTGAAGTTGTGGCCTCAGCTCTGAAGTCCAACCCCTCCCATCTGAGACATCTGGACCTGAGATACAATGATCTGCAGGATTCAGGAGTGAAGCTTCTCTCTGCAGGACTGGAGAGTCCAAACTGCAGACTGGAGACTCTGATGTGAGACACCATTTCCTTCTGATCTAACAATAAGATGTGACAGCTGCTGCCTTAGATTTTTCTCTGTGGTTTTTCCATCAACTTTGGTCGAGCAGTTTGAATTTGTCGTTGTAAAACTTCAACACAGGAAGAAAAATCCGACATTTCAGAGTTGACTTTGAGGAGAACGATGGATGTAGAAAGGAAGCAGGAGAAAATCAGTCCCACAAATATGAAATAAAAAATTCCTCCAGATTTTCAAAAAGTTTAGAGATGATTTTACAAAGTTCCTCCAGATCAACTCTGAAAAAGTTCTTCTTCCATGTCCTTCAGGGTTCAAGAACATTGAATCATTAAAAACAGGAACAGTTTCTTCAGAGGTTCAATTTTTTTAAATATCAACTTTTAGACTTGGACTTTTAGTCTTTAAATTTCAGAGACATTTTGAACATATTCATGAGTTAATATTGATGAATTACAACCATATCATACTGATATCAGACAGGAGTGTGACAGGTGTTTATTAGTCTTTTTGACACGTTACAATCATGAGGAGAAAGTCATGGACTAAACTTGGGCTCCCAGTTTCCTTGTTGTTGTTTCTTCAGCTAGCATCATTGTTTTCATCACAGTTATTAAAGTAATAATGATGCTTCATAAATTCAGAGTCACAAAAAAACACCAAACAAACCAAATCTGAAAAAAATCCACTTTTTCATCAAATGAGTTTAATCGGTCAGAACATGAGGTTTGAGTTTTCATGAGGAGGAAACGAGAAAGATCTGCTCTGACAGTGAGAAACACAGACGCCTGAATTTACACTGACAGACAGAGAGAGAAAGACAGAGACACAGACACACAAACACAGACAGAGAGACAGACACACAAACACAGACAGAGACACAGACACACAAATACAGACAGAGACACAGACACACAAACACAGACAGAGAGACAGACACACACAGACAGAGACACACAAACACAGACACAGAGACACACAAACACAGACACAGAGACACACACACAGACAGAGACACAGACACACAAACACAGACGCACAGACACAGAGACACAGACACAAACACAGACACACAGACAGAGACACAGACACACAAACACAGACAGAGAGACACAGACAGAGACACAGACACACAAACACAGACAGAGAGACAGACAGACACACAAACACAGACAGAGAGACACAGACAGAGACACAGACACACAAACACAGACAGAGAGACACAGACACACAAACACAGACAGAGACACAGACACACAGACAGAGACACAGACAGACAAACACAGACAGACAAACACAGACAGAGAGACACACAAACACAGACAGAGAGACAGACACACAAACACAGACAGAGACACAGACACACAAACACAGACACACAAACAGAGACACAGACACAAACACAGACAGAGAGACACAGACAGAGAAACACAGACACACAGAAAGAGACACAGACACACAAACACAGACAGAGAGACAAACACAGACACACAAACACAGACAGAGAAACATAGATACACAAACACAGACAGAAAGACAAACACAGACACACAAACACAGACAGAGAGAGACAGACACACAAACACAGACACACAAACACAGACTCACAGACACACAACCACAGACACACAAACACAGACACACAAACACAGACACACAAACACAGACACAGAGACACAGACACACAAACACAGACACACAAACAGACACACAAACACAGACACACAAACACAGACAGACAAACAGACACAAACACAGACAGAGAGACACAGACAGAGAAACACAGACACACAGACAGAGACACAGACACACAAACACAGACAGAGAGACAAACACAGACACACAAACAGACAGAGAAACACAGACACACAAACACAGACAGAAAGACAAACACAGACACACAAACACAGACAGAGAGAGACAGACACACAAACACAGACACACAAACACAGACACACAAACACAGACTCACAAACACAGACACACAACCACAGACAGACAAACACAGACACACAAACACAGACACACAAACACAGACACACAAACACAGAGACACAGACACACAGACACACAAACACAGACACACAAACACAGACAGACAAACAGACACAAACACAGACAGAGACACAGACACACAAACACAGACAGACAAACACAGACACAAACACAGACAGAGACACAGACACACAAACACAGACAGAGACACAGACACACAAACACAGACACACAAACACAGACACACAAACACAGACACACAAACACAGACACACAGACACACAAACACAGACACACAAACACAGACACACAAACACAGACACACAAACTCAGACAGAGAGACAGACACACAAACACAGACACACAAACACAGACAGAGACACAGACACACAAACACAGACAGAGAGACAGACGCACAAAGACAGACAGAGACACACAAACACAGACAGAGACACAGAGGGTCACAGACACAAAAACACAGACACACAAACACAGACACACAAACACAGACAGAGACACAGACACACAAACACAGACAGACACACAGACACACAAACACAGAGAGAGACACAGACACACAAACACAGACAGAGAGACACAGACAGAGACACACAGACACACAAACACAGACACACAAACACAGACACACAAACACAGACTCACAAACACAGACACACAAACACAGTCACACAAACAGAGACACACAAACACAGAATCAGAGACACAGACACACAAACACAGACAGAAACACACAGACACACAAACACAGACAGAGACACACAAACACACAAACACAGACACACAAACACAGACAGACAGACACAGACACACAAACACAGACACACAAACACAGACAGAGACACACAAACACAGACAGAGAGACACAGATACACAAACACAGACAGAAACACAGAGACACACAAACACAGACAGAGACACACAAACACAGACAGAGAGACACAGACACACAAATACAGACACAGACACACAAACACAGACACACAACCACAGACAGAGACACACAGACAGAGAGTCACAGACACACAAACACAGACAGAGACAGACACACAAACACAGACAGAGACACAGACACACAGACAGAGACACAGACACACAAACACAGACAGAGACACAGACACACAAACACAGACACAGACACACAAACACAGACAGAGGGACACAGACAGACAGACACAGACACACAAACACAGACAGAGAGACACAGACACACAAACCGAGACACAGAAACACACAAACACAGACACACAAACAGACACATAAACACAGACACACAGACACAGACACTCAGACAGACACACAGACACACAAACACAGACAGAGATACACAGACACACAAACACAGACACACAAACACAGACATACAAACACAGACACAGACACACAAACAAAAACACACAGACACAGACACACAAACAAACACAAACAGAGACACACAGACACACAAACACAGACACACAGACAGAGACAGAGACACACAGACACAGACAGAGAGACACAGACAGAGAAACACAGACACACAAACACAGACAGAGACACAGACACACAAACACAGACAGAGAAACACAGACACACAAACACAGACAGAGAGACAAACACAGACACACAAACACAGACAGAGAGACACAGACACACAAACACAGACAGACACAGACACACAAACACAGACAGACAAACACAGACAGACACAGACACACAAACACAGACAGACACACAGACACACAAACACAGACAGAGACACAGACACACAAACACAGACACACAAACACAGACAGAGACACACAGACACAGACACACAAACACAGACAGACACAGACACACAAACACAGACAGACAAACACAGACAGACACACAAACACAGACAGAGACACAGACACACAAACACAGACACACAAACACAGACAGAGACACAGACACACAAACACAGACACACAAACACAGACTCACAAACACAGACACAGAGACACAGACACTCAAACACAGACAGACAAACACAGACACAAACACAGACAGAGACACAGACACACAAACACAGACAAACAAACACAGACACACAAACACAGACTCACAAACACAGACACATAAACACAGACACACAAACACATACACACAAACACAGACACACAAACACAGACAGAGACACAGACACACAAACACAGACACACAAACACAGACACACAAACACAGACACACAAACACAGACAGAGACACACAAACACAGACACAAAAACACAGACAGAGAGACACAGACACACAGACAGAGACACAGACACACAGAGACAGACACACAGACACAGACACACAAACACAGACACACAAACACAGACACACAAACACAGACAGAGACACAGACACACAAACACAGACACACAGAGATGTTCCTCTTTGTCTCTTTGCAGTGATGACTGAAGTCACAAAAACAAAGTTTTCTTCGTCACTTTTATGATTGAACCAAAGAAGTTAAAGAACCAAACTCTCAGATTTTCTTCTTCTCAATATTATTTGAACCATTTAGATTTTTCTCCTGATCAATATTCAATGATCAGATTGATCAGGTTCCTGTTTTGGCTCCAGCCTGGTTGAGGGAGGTGGGCTCAGTGTCCTGGGTGACTCTCTCTGAGCTCTTCTTGGTTGAGAGTATTTCTGGTTTGTCTCTGACTTCCATGAACTCAGATCTGGAGGATTGCTGGCTGGTCCGGTCCAGTTCTGACAGTAGAGACAACACAGTCTGTTATTCTGGGTTGAGTGTTCTTGTTGAAGATCAGTGTACAGTGAGGGATGAAGGCAGACAAAGATCCTCCTGTTTCCTCCATGTCACAGTTCAAGTTCATTTTGAAGACTTTGATTGATCCGAGCGCTGAAGAGGAACAGGAAACGAGGAGTAGAGAGTGAGGGAGGACTTACAGCAAAGGATCATGGGAGTCCAACCAGCAACTGCTGCAACAAGGACTCCACCTTCTGAACAGTTGAACCTCTAATCCAAACCAGTGCTCCATCACATTTGATGTCTTGTCTGTTATTTTACATGGAGGGTCAGAGCAGACCAGATAATGAGCTCTGACAGACTGGATCTGGTCCAAAGGTCTCCTGTTGGAGTTCTCTAAGCTCCATATTTTAAACCTGAACACCTGAAGTTTGATAATTAATTATTTTTATCTTCATTCTCTTTCCTTTTTTCAGACTGTTGGACTGCAGTTTGTCAGAGATCAGCTGTTCTTCTCTGGCCTCAGCTCTGAAGTCCAACCCCTCCCATCTGAGACATCTGGACCTGAGTTACAACAATCTGCAGGATTCAGGAGTGAAGCTTCTCTCTGCAGGACTGGAGAGTCCAAACTGCAGACTGGAGACTCTGAAGTGAGACACCATTTCCTTCTGATCTAACAATAAGATGTGAGAGCTGCTGCCTTAGATTTTTCTCTGTGGTTTTTCCATCAACTTTGGTCGAGCAGTTTGAATTTGTCGTTGTAAAACTTCAACACAGGAAGAAAAATCCCACATTTCAGAGTTGACTTTGAGGAGAACGATGGATGTAGAAAGGAAGCAGGAGAAAATCAGTCCCACAAATATGAAATAACAAGTTCCTCCAGATCAACTCTGAAAAAGTTCTTCTTCCATGTCCTTCAGGGTTCAAGAACATTGAATCATTAAAAACAGGAACAGTTTCTTCAGAGGTTCAATTTTTGTAAATATCAACTTTTAGATTTGGAGTTTTAGTCTTTAAATTTCAGAGACATTTTGAACATATTCATGAGTTAATATTGATGAATTACAACCATATCATAGTGATATCAGACAGGAGTGTGACAGGTGTTTATTAGTCTTTTTGACACGTTACAATCATGAGGAGAAAGTCATGGACTACACTTGGGCTCCCAGTTTCCTTGTTGTTGTTTCTTCAGCTAGCATCATTGTTTTCATCACAGTTCTTAAAGTAATAATGATGCTTCATAAATTCAGAGTCACAAAAAAACACCAAACAAACCAAATCTGAAAAAAATCCACTTTTTCATCAAATGAGTTTAATCGGTCAGAACATGAGGTTTGAGTTTTCATGAGGAGGAAACGAGAAAGATCTGCTCTGACAGTGAGAAACACAGACGCCTGAATTTACACTGACAGACAGAGAGACAGACAGAGAGACAGACACACAAACACAGACAGAGAGACACAGACACACACACAGACAGAGACACAGACACACAAACACAGACAGAGACACAGACACACAAACACAGACACACAAACACAGACAGAGAGACAGACAGAGAGACACAGACACACAAACACAGACAGAGAGACAGACAGAGAGACACAGACACACAAACACAGACACACAAACACAGACAGAGACACAGACACACAAACACAGACACACAAATACAGACACAGACACACAAACACAGACACAGACACACAGACTCATACACACAAACACAGACAGAGACACAGACACACAAACACAGACACACAAACAGACAGAGACACACAGACAGAGACACAGACACACAAACACAGACACACAAATACAGACAGAGACACAGACACACAAACACAGACAGAGACACAGACACACAGACACAGACACACAGACACACAAACACACAGACACACAAACACAGACACACAAACACAGACACACAAACACAGACAGAGACACAGACACACAGACTCAGACACACAAACACAGACAGAGAGACAGACACACAAACACAGACAGAGACACAGACACACAAACACAGACACAGACACAGACACACAAACACAGACACACAAACACAGACACACCAACACAAACAGAGACACACAGACACACAAACACAGACACACAAACACAGACACACAAACACAGACTCACAAACACAGACACACAAACACAGACTGAGACACAGACACACAAACACAGACTCACAAACACTGACACACGAACCTAGACACACAAACACAGACTGAGACACAGACACACAAACATAGACTCACAGACACAGACACACAAACACAGACTCACAAACACAGACACACAAACACAGACTCACAAACACAGACTGAGACAGACACACAAACACAGACTCACAAACACTGACATACAAACACAGACAGAGAGACAGACACACAGACAGAGACACAGACACACAAACACAGACAGAGAGACACAGACACACAGACAGAGACACAGACACACAAACACAGACAGAGAGACACAGACAGAGACACACAAACACAGACAGAGAGACAGACACACAAACACAGACAGACAAACACAGACACACAAACAGACAGAGACACAGACACACAAACACAGACACACAAACACACAGACACACAAACATACAGACACATAAACACAGACACCCAAACACAGACACACAAACACAGACAGAGACACAAACACAGACAGAGAGACACAAACACAGACAGAGAGACACAGACACACAGACAGAGACACACAAACACAGACACACAAACACAGACACACAAACAGACTGAGACACAGACACACAAACACAGACTCACAAACACTGACACACAAACATAGACACACAAACACAGACTGAGACACAGACACACAAACACAGACTCACAGACACAGACACACAAACACAGACTCACAAACACAGACACACAAACACAGACTCACAAACACAGACACACAAACACAGACTCACAAACACAGACACACAAACACAGACTCACAAACACAGACACACAAACACAGACACACAAACACAGACTGAGACAGACACACAAACACAGACTCACAAACACTGACATACAAACACAGACAGAGAGACAGACACACAGAGACACAGACACACAAACACAGACTCAAAGACACAGACACACAAACACAGACTCACAAACACAGACACACAAACACAGACTCACAAACACAGACACACAAACACAGACACACAAACACAGACTGAGACAGACACAAAAACACAGACTCACAAACACTGACATACAAACACAGACAGAGAGACAGACACACAGACAGAGACACAGACACACAAACACAGACAGAGAGACACAGACACACAGACAGAGACACAGACACACAAACACAGACAGAGAGACACAGACAGAGACACACAAACACAGACAGAGAGACAGACAGAGAGACAGACACACAAACACAGACAGACAAACACAGACACACAAACAGACAGAGACACAGACACACAAACACAGACACACAAACACAGACACACAAACATACAGACACATAAACACAGACACCCAAACACAGACACACAAACACAGACAGAGACACACAAACACAGACACACAAACACAGACAGAGAGACACAAACACAGACAGAGAGACACAGACACACAGACAGAGACACACAAACACAGACACACAAACACAGACAGAGACACACAAACACAGACACAAAAACACAGACAGAGAGACACAGACAGAGACACAGACACACAGAGACAGACACACAGACACAGACACACAAACACAGACACACAAACACAGACACTCAGAGATGTTCCTCTTTGTCTCTTTGCTGTGATGACTGAAGTCACAAAAACAAAGTTTTCTTCGTCACTTTTATGATTGAACCAAAGAAGTTAAAGAACCAAACTCTCCGATTTTCTTCTTCTCAATATTATTTGAACCATTTAGATTTTTCTCCTGATCAATATTCAATGATCAGATTGATCAGGTTCCTGTTTTGGCTCCAGCCTGGTTGAGGGAGGTGGGCTCAGTGTCCTGGGTGACTCTCTCTGAGCTCTTCTTGGTTGAGAGTATTTCTGGTTTGTCTCTGACTTCCATGAACTCAGATCTGGAGGATTGCTGGCTGGTCCGGTCCAGTTCTGACAGTAGAGACAACACAGTCTGTTATTCTGGGTTGAGTGTTCTTGTTGAAGATCAGTGTACAGTGAGGGATGAAGGCAGACAAAGATCCTCCTGTTTCCTCCATGTCACAGTTCAAGTTCATTTTGAAGACTTTGATTGATCAGAGCGCTGAAGAGGAACAGGAAACGAGGAGTAGAGAGTGAGGGAGGACTTACAGCAAAGGATCATGGGAGTCCAAGCAGCAACTGCTGCAACAAGGACTCCACCTTCTGAACAGCTGAACCTCTAATCCAAACCAGTGCTCCATCACATTTGATGTCTTGTCTGTTATTTTACATGGAGGGTCAGAGCAGACCAGATCATGAGCTCTGACAGACTGGATCTGGTCCAAAGGTCTCCTGTTGGAGTTCTCTAAGCTCCATATTTTAAACCTGAACACCTGAAGTTTGATTATTAATTATTTTTATCTTCATTCTCTTTCCTTTTTTCAGACTGTGGAGCTGCAGTTTGTCAGAGATCAGCTGTTCTTCTCTGGTCTCAGCTCTGAAGTCCAACCCCTCCCATCTGAGACATCTGGACCTGAGTGACAACAATCTGCAGGATTCAGGAGTGAAGCTGCTGTGTGACTTTCTGAAGAGTCCAAACTGTAAACTGGAGACTCTAGAGTGAGACTTTTTTCCTCCATTCAAACATGATCATGATTTGTTTGTGATGATGACACTAAACTGCTGACTCAGGACTGAAATACTGACCCAGACTGAACACCTTCAGTCCAGAGTAGATTTTCTGCATCAGTGGATTATTTGATTGACTCCAGTTCGATCACTGCTGAGCTCCAGTGAATTAAAACCTGAACCCAAGAAGAAAACTCTTTGTAGAGTTCACAGTGAGAAGAACATTCAGACAGAAAACAGAAGCAGGGGGAGATTTGTCAGACGAGAACCATTCAAACTTTAGTTCAGGACAAGATCAGGGAATAGAAAAAACTCAGAGTTTAGTTTCTGACACTGATGAAAGTCCAGCTCTGTTACTTTGAATTTTGTTTTTGAATCTTTGTGTGAAAATCTGAATTTTCTGGTTTATCTTCACTTTTCTGAAGCCTTGCTGTGTTTAGACTGAAATATTTACCTCTCAAAGACGTGATATTTTTGGTTCAGCAAAGTGAAAATATTCTGATCATCCTTTATTTCCCATCCGTCCTGAAGTCGCTGACATTTTCTGAAAATATTGAGCTGCATCTACAATCAGTAAAAAAGTCTCTGAGTTTTTTATTTCACTATTTAATGTGTTTTTGAATTCACTGTTTCAAACTGACTTCCTGTTTGGTTCAGCTCTTTGGAGCGTCACTTTTCTTTGATTCATACTTTCCAAACCTTTCCCCTGAACTCTACAGATTTAAGACATCAGGTTTCAAACTGGATCATTTTTCTCTAAAATCTCATTATTTCCTCTTTATTTAGGTTGAATCGCTGCAGTTTGACAGAGATCAGCTGTTCTTCTCTGGCCTCAGCTCTGAAGTCCAACCCCTCCCATCTGAGACATCTGGACCTGGGTCAAAACAATCTGCAGGATTCAGACGTGGAGCTGCTGCTTGATCTTCAGAAGAGTCCAGACTACAGACTGGAGACTCTGATGTCAGTATAAAGTTGGAGTTAGTCTGTGCTGATCTCTCCTGTTCCTCTCCACACAGTATCACAGCAGATATTCAGTATTTCCTGCTGACTCTTCGACCCTCTCAGAGGATTCTTTCTTTAGTGAAGCTGTGAGAACAGAAATCATCAAACCAGGAGTGTAAGAGTGTCAGTGATGAAAAAAGTGTCTCCTCGTCTCTATATTTCAGATCAAATGTAGAAATGAGACATAATGAAACAGAAATGTTCAGTTTCTGCTCTGAAGTCCAGTTTATAGTTCTCTGTATTCAACACAGACTTTATTTCTCTGCTAACTTGTTGATTTTGAGCTCTAAGTCTGAAAACAGACAGCTGTTCTTTATACTTGTTATTTTCACAGCAGGTTTGTTCGATCAGCTTTAACACATTTGACAGGAAGGATTTCTTTATTTTGATGATGTTGGTTTATTTGTGAGGAAACCTGCTGCTTTACACCATCACTTCTGGTCTGAGCAGGACTGAGACCTGCTGGTCTGTAAACTGGATGTTCTTCAGTCCAGCTGATGAAGTGAGTCTCAGAGTGGAAACACTGATCGTCTGTTTTTCTCTCCTCAGATGGAGTTAACATCTGTCAGAGTGATTAAGAAGAGGATCATGTGTTTCCTGACGATCAGAGAGGTGGAGGCAGCAGCAGTGAGGGTGAGGTGAGTCTCTGACTGAGAGACTGACTGACCAATCACAGCGGGCAGAGAGGACTCTGGGAGCTGCACTTTGACCTGCTCTGAGATCAGCTCAGGACCTGGACTCTGGATATTTGATCTTTTCCCTCATATTCTGGGATCAAACAGTCTGAACAGGTTTGTTTTGTTGATGGAAACATGATCATAAATTTACACTTTGATTGGATTACTTTGTTTTTACCATGATGCAGCGCCACCCAGTGGAAATATAAAGAGGTGGAGTTGATTTATTCCCACATGTTTCTGCAGCAAGAGTTGATACCATGTGTGAGAGTAGATCAGTCAGAAGTTCTGATTAAACTCAAAGGTTTTTTCTTTCCTTTGCACCGTTAGAGACCGAATATAAACTGAAGGGAGAGGAAGAGAAGTGAGGAGAGATGGAGGTGAAGGGAGGAGGAGGAGGACAGGGTTTGGGGTTTTAACAAAAATCTGAAGCTTTATTCTTTCACTTGATTATTTTTATTCTTCCGTTTTCTTCTTCAGTTTCTGAAATGATTGTAAATATTGACTGGAGGTAAAAAGTAAAATGTGTGAAATATAATCAAAGACAAAAAAATAGAACTATTGTGAACAGATTTGTCCTCTTCAGTTTATCTAGTATCCATAGATCTATGCTCTGTCTGTGTAACTCTATGTTGGTTCTTCATTTACACCAGATCATTTTTGATTTCATGTCACTGTAACAATGTCATTTAAAGATAATAAAAACTTTATTTGAACCAAAACATGTTAAAAACATCAACTCAGCCTGTTTCAGTCACTGTGTCCAATTGATTATTATTATTTATCATTCAAACAGAAACTAGATTTGGTCTTTAAAAAGTCCTCAAAGTGAGTCTGAAAAGTGGAGGAAGGTTTTCTCATCAGGGTGCTCCTATATTCAGGTCAATACGGTAGTGGATCATAGAGACTCAAAGCCTTGATTCAGCTGAGGCTGGAGGACGCTGCGTGAAGGAAAGTCGGTGTGTTTAGTTGGTCTTAGTTTCTATTAAACAGGAACTTTGGTTTGATCGTCTTTTCTTGGAAATCAAACTTCCTGTTGGACTCAAAGATAAAGTCTGTGATCCCCGTCAGGTTTGAAGACTTCAGTCTCACAGCAGAGTGACTGTGGCTCTGAGTCGGGATGTTTGGACATTTGTTTCATGTGTTTTCATCTGTGATATTCTCTCTAAGGTTATTGTTCATTCAAAGTATGTGGAGGACAAATCCACACATCGAACAAAAAAAGGTCAAAGATGTAGATTGGAGATTTCTGCATGACATCAACGATATTCTAGATTTAGTTGTCTAAGCGAACAGGTGTAGTCTCTTATTGGGGGGTTATTTATATATAGATATATAGATGTAGATATCTCACAGAACAGATATACAGAAAGGCAACATGAGAAAGATATTTATATTGAAATGAATACATATATGTTGATGTGATGTGTTATTATAGTCATCACTTTAATAGAAATATTATTCATATAACAGACACTGAATGATTAAATGTTTTATATATAAATGATTTAATGTAACTACCATGTGTGTGTAGGTCTATAGCTATTACTCTATCTGTTTAATGTTTATTTATGTAAATCCATGGTTAAAATTATTCTTGAGTATTCAGGAACATAACTAAAACTCTGAGGTTTGTTACAAACTAAACCGTTTAAAAATCGGTTTTAAATGAATCAATCTATGGTTATTTAAATGTCACCTGCACCGTAGACTGGAATGTTAGGAGTGGGCGAGCTGCCCTTAGCAAGATGGCCGCCAAGCGCGCAGGTCGGTCTCCATTGGCTAAAAGCGCGCGTACGCCATCTAGCGATTACATATATATATATATATCTATGTGTGGTACGCTCCAACTGTGGGCGGGAAAGCGCTTGACGTCACGTGATACAGGCTCACGAGCCAATATGGCGACGAACAGGAGAGCGTAGCTTAGTAACAAGGACTTCCACTGAAGCAGAGGTTGCTGCGGGACGTTTGGATTTATTTATTACACCTCAACGTTTATTTTTTGTTTGTTTTTTGGTAAGTATGTTCTCTGCTTTCCGGTTTATCCTCCAACTGCTAAAAAAGAAACCCTCATAGCCCCTCCGTTCGTCTTCTTAGCTCCTGTTAGCTTCGTGCTAACATGGCTGTTTGTAAACATCGAGAGAAGTTTCCTCAGAAAACGAAGATCGGGATGAACTCCACCGCTCCTCACGGCTCAGACTTTTTAAAAGGGTCTTTAAAGAGAAGATGGAGAAGTGAATTAACTGTTGTCACTGTCACTTTGTGGTTTAATCCACATATTAGCAATCCCGTGTGGTCCCCTATTGACAACATGGACTAAAGGAGACCCTGAACCTAAATCTGCTGAAATGTTGTCATAGTACTTTTTTTCTCTGTCTGCCTGAAAACACCTTTAAATAAAAACCATGATAAAGTTGAAGGTTGTTCTCTAACAGTTTAAGTTTTCTCCGTCCTCTTTCAGTCGAGCTCTGACGCAGCAGGATGCCCGGGAAAACTGGGGACCAGTTCAAAGCAGGAGACCTGGTGTTCGCCAAGATGAAGGGGTTTCCTTTCTGGCCTGCCAGGGTACACACACACACACTTACACACACAGTTTTCGTCCTCTGTGATGTGTGAGTTTAAAGGGATATTCCGGCGTAAAATTAAGTTATGGTCAAACACACCGTAACACCGAGTCAGACCCCCCCTCCAGAGATGAATGTTGCCGACCGCTTGCTTCTCTAGTTATACCAACTTTAGTAACGACCACAGGATAGCAATACAGAGAGACAGGCCCCCAACCAAAACGCCACTCTATAGCCACAAATAATGCTCAGAACAGCACCTAACTTCATCAACAGGACATATAGGGTCACAGACATAGTACTAGACACCAAACATCTTTTTAACTTTGACTCATTTCTTTAGCAAAGATGCTATACACAACTGACCTCAGGCCAGTCCATTACGGACTACAGCGGGGTGCCGCAGCTCAAGGAAGAACATTTATGATAATTTCTTCATGGAAATACAATCAGACCGAGACGCCGAGGCCAGTGTTTCCCCTAGATTTTTTTTTTTGTCGTTGTTACCCCCACTCTCTTGCCGCTCCAGGAGCTCCGCTGTTACATTCACGTCTCGCTAAATAGACCGTGTATAAGCTTAAACTTTGTCCTCCACGTTGGTGGAAGAGGGTCCGACAGGAATCGATGCGCCCCTTGATGACTAACAACAAGTCGTAACTAACGTGTGTTGTTGTGCTCTCACAGTGCGAGTAGAGTCATTAGTGGCGCATTGATATTCCCTGGATAAGACAGAAGAACTACCGCGTCTGCAGTGCAAAATGATCAATATGGTGATTATTACTTCAAGGAAATGATGAAGAAATGATCTTAAATGTTCTTCCTTGAGCTGCGGCACCCCGCTGTAGTCCGTAATGGACTGGCCTGAGGTCTCTCTACAAACAAGCGTCTGCTGGAAGAGAGTAGGTGAGTTGTGTTTAGTCTCTTTGTTAAAGAAATGAGTCAAAGTTAAAAAGATGTTTGGTGTCTAGTACTATGTCTGTGACCCTCTATGTCCTGTTGATGAAGTTAGGTGCTGTTCTCAGCATTATTTGTGGCGTTCTGGTTGAGGGCGTGGCTCTCTGTATTGCTATCCTGCCGTCGGCAACATTCATCTCTGGAGGGGGGGTCTAACTCGGGGTTACGGTGTGTTTGACCCTAAACTAATTCTACACCGGAATATCCCTTTAATAATTGTCCTCCTGTCTGTTTCCAGGTCTGTAAATCGGACTCCGGCTACAAGAAGCGAATCCCGGTCTTCTACTTTGGGACCCATCAGGTGTACGTACACACTGCTGAATATGAATGACATCACTTCCTGTTGAACCACTGTCTCATCTGTGATTGGTTCCCCTTCTTCCTCAGAGGAACCCTCCCTCCGGAGAACGTTGTTCCCTACGTGGGAAACAAGCTGAAGTACGGCAGCGGCGTCCGTATCAAAGGCTTCGCCGAGGGCATGTGGGAGATCCAGAACACGCCGGGGGTCGGGAGCAAACTCAAAGTCAGTGTTCATCATCACTCATTCGTCTCTGTTTAGCTGACACAGTTTAGTCGCCTCATGAAATACACAGTTCGTTTACAGTCGCAGTTTAATCGGACTAAGCTCATAGTCGTTTTTTTTTTTCGCCGAATCAGACTTCTCTCCTTGTCCGCATAAACATGCAGCTGAGAAAACTTAGTCGAAACGTCCAAAGTAAGTCCAACTGTCCTTTCCAAAAGAGAGTTACCCCCGATCTCCACCTTCATCCTGATCGTCACAGACACAAAATAAAACATCCGTCTTCTTTTCAAAATAAAACACATCCTCTCACTTGTTCGGGCGGAGACGAACAAGTGAAAGGTTTTTAGACGTCATTTCACCCCGATGACACCATGGATGAGGAGATGCTGATTCTAGAAGTCTAGAAGTAGATTTCCTCCTCTGGAAGGACACAATCTACTGCTTATACGTCTATGTGTCTGTCTTTAGAGAGACAACTCGTTATCGCGCGTGAATCCGCGGGTTAGTGTGAGTTCTCACGATTCCTGCTGTCTACAATCCGCCACAAAATTCGCCTCACCAACGGCTCTGGAAGAATTGGCGTACGGCAAAAATCGCCGCTGTTTTGGATCAGTAAAAATTGTGGGTTAGCGTCCTCACCTCCGTGTCATGGCTGCGTCTCCCTTCAGGTGTCACTGATGTCTTCCTGTCTGTTTCCTCTAAAGCTCAGGCTGCTGATTCAGTTCTGTTCCAGTAAAGAAACCGACTTTTGGTCCTGATCCATTTCTCTGGTCTGTCACCTCCTCAGATGCCAACAAAAGCTTCACCTGCTGCCAAAACCACACCTGCCAAACCTCCTGCTGCTAAAACTGCGACCAAGACGCCGGCTAAACCGACCTCCGCAGCTAAAGGTACACCCGCAAAACTGACGCCTACGACCAAACCTACGCCTGCTCCAGAAGCTGAACCCTCAAACAACCAACCGAGGAGCACCCCTGCTAGATCCAGTTCCAACAGATCTGCGTCCTCAAAGCCGGAGAGTAAACCAGCTCCAGAGAGGAGTAGAGCTTCGACAGAAACCGCCGCCGCCGCCGCCGCTACTGCGAAAACCCCGACAAGAGCCTCATCAAGACTGGCTCCTGAGAAAACCAAAGACTCGGTCCAGGATTCAGAGCAGACTCAAGTAACGGATACCGACCCGGAACAGACAGCCGCAAACACGAGGAGCAGGAGGTCGGCTGCCGGGACCAGGAACCACACCGGCGAGGTACGGATCGAGAGCGGAGTCAGAGTCAGTGTCCCCGCCTCTCCGTTTGTTGACGTGTCCTCTTTGTTTCCTTCGTTAGCAGGTGGACGGTGAGCAGAACAGGAGGAGGACAAACGCTGATCCCGTGGTGACCGCTCCAGGTAACCGACCCGCTCAGACCTGCTCCTCATAATCAATAATCAATAATCAATAATCGATTCTCAAAGACTAACGTTTGTTTCTCCAGCAGCCAGCAAGAAACCGAGAACCCCCGAGTCTGAAAAAGGACAGAGGGAGCAGGAGGAGAAGAAAACTGAGGAAGAGGAGAAACCATCCGAGAGCCGAGGAGTCAAGAGGAGGAGACAGGAGGAGGAGGATCAGAAGAGAACGAAGGATGGAGAGGGAAAGGAAGAAGAGACGAAGACGAGTGACGCCGGAGGAAGAAGAACGAGGAGAGCCGAGAAAGAGGAGGGCAAAGAAGAAGAAAAGAGAGAGGAGAGGAGGAGAAGAGCAACAAGGTCAGGGAGCGAAGAGAGGAAACGAACGAGTGAGAGGAAGAAGGAAGAGACGGGAACGGAGGGGAGGGAGAGCAGAGGACAAAAGAGGAGGAGGAGGAGGGAAGAGGAGGAGGAGAAGAGCGGAGAAAGTGAAGAGACGAAAAGAAGAGAGAGGGAGGATAGTGAGGGGATGAAAAGGAGAAAGAGGGGGGAGGAAGAGGAGAAAAGCCGAACGAGACAAGGAGAGAAAGACGACAGAGAGGAGGTGAAGAAAACGAGGGAAGATAGAAAAGAGGAGAGGGTGGGGAGGGAAACGCGGTCAGAGAGCGAAGGAAGAAAGGAAACAAAGAGGAGGAGAGTGACGGAGGAGAAGAGGAAAGAAGCAAGAGAGAGAGCGAAGACGAGGGGCGCCGAGAAAGAGGAGGAGGAGAAGGATGAAGACGGAGAGAAAGATCTGACCATCCTGGAGAAGATGACGGAGAAAATGAGGGAGGAAGGACGAGAGAGAGAGAGCGGCCGCGTGGACGAGGAGGTAAGACCCTGTCCTGTCTTCTTTTGGGGGTCCCTGTGTCCGTCCTGGACACCCCCAGACCTTCAGGAGGAGGAGGAGGAGGAGGAGGAGGAGGACTCACCTTTCTGACCCTTCCTCCTTAAATTTGATTTTCCTTTTTACGCCTTCAGAGGAAACGCCACCTCGCCGCCAAGAGGGAGAGTCTGATCCGATCTCTGAGGGGTCTGCTGAAGGACGGGCGAGGAGCGAAGAGGAGGGAGACGATGAAGAGCGTCCAGTAAGAAGAAGAACTTTGAATAACCGAGTGAAAGAAAGAGGGGAAAAAAAGAAAAAGTGTTGACGTTTGTGTTTTTTTCAGGAGGAGCGGAGACGGAGGGAAGAGGAGGGTTCAGAGGACAGCAGACAAGAACCTCAGAGAGTCCACCACCAGGAAGAGGGACAAGGAGGAGACCACGACCGTCAGGAAAACCACCGAGCAGAAACGGAGAGAGTGGAGAAAAGAAGGAGAGAAGAAGGTGGAGGAGAAAACCACCGGCAAGAAGAGCGCGAAGAAGACGGACGACGAGCCGAAGACAAAGACCAGAGAAGAAGAAGAGAGCGGAGAGAAGAAGAAGAAAGAAGACAAAGCGGAAACGAGCGATGAGAACAAGAAAGAAAAAGAGTCGAAGAAAGAGGAGGAAAGAAAAGAAGAGAGGAAAATCATCGGGAAGATCGTGAAAGCGGGCGGACAGGGGACGAAGATCCAGGTGAAGACGATGATGGGAGGAACGACGAAGGCGGCGGCAACAGCGGAGGAGGAGAAGAAGAAAAAGGAGGAAAAAGTGAAGGAGACGGAAAGACAGAAAAGAGAAGAGGCTGGAGAGACGGAGAAGAAAGAGAAGAACAAAACCGAGGCGGAGAAGGACAAGAAAGAAGAGAAACAGAAGAGGACGAACGAAGAGACGCAGAAGGACGAGAGAGATGGAGACACCGTGGAGAAACAGACGAGAGAGAGGAAGGAGACGGAGGGAAAGAGTGACGGAGAATCGAAGGAGAAGAAGAGAGAAGAAAAGGTAGAGAAGGGGAAGATGGAGGAAAAGAGCGAGGGAGCAAAGGTGGAGAAAAGACCGACGAGGGAGTGGAGGAAGGTGGAGGTGAGGAAGGACGAGGAACAAGAGAAGAAGAGGAAGAAGAAGAACAAGGAGAAAACCACGACAGAACCAACGAAGAAGAACGAGACGGTCCAGAACCAACCGGAGAGGAGGACGAGAGGGGGAGAGAGGGAGAGGAGGGAGGAGAAGGAGAGGAAGGAAGAGAGGGGGAGGAGAGAAGAGAAGGAAAAGGAAAAGGTGGGAGAGAAGGAAAGGAAAGAGGAGAAGGAAAAGGTGGGAGAGAAGGAAAGGAAAGAGGAGAAGGAAAAGGTGGGAGAGAAGGAAAGGAAAGAGGAGAAGGAAAAGGTGGGAGAGAAGGAAAGGAAAGAGGAGAAGGAAAAGGTGGGAGAGAAGGAAAGGAAGGAAGAGAAGGAAAAGGTGGGAGAGAAGGAAAGGAAAGAAGAGAAGGGAAAGGTGGGAGAGAAGGAAAAGGTGGGAGAGAAGGAAAGGAAGGAAGAGAAGGAAAAGGTGGGAGAGAAGGAAAGGAAAGAAGAGAAGGGAAAGGTGGGAGAGAAGGAAAGGAAAGAAGAGAAGGAAAGGAAAGAGGAGAAGGAAAGAAGGGAAGAGAAGGAAAGAAAAGAAGAGAAGGAAAAGGTGGGAGAGAAGGAAAGGAAGGAGGAGAAAGGAAAGGTGGGAGAGAAGGAAAGAAGGGAAGAGAAGGAAAGGAAGGAGGAGAAAGGAAAGGTGGGAGAGAAGGAAAGAAGGGAGGAGAAGGAAAGGAATGAAGAGAAGGAAAAGGTGGGAGAGAAGGAAAGGAAAGAAGAGAAGGAAAAAGTGGGAGAGAAGGAAAGGAAAGAAGAGAAGGAAAAGGTAGGAGAGAAGGAAAGAAGGGAAGAGAAGGAAAGGAAGGAAGATAAGGAAAGGAAGGAAGAGCAGGAAAGGAAGGAAGAGCAGGAAAGAAGGGAAGAAAAGGAAAGGAAGGAGGAGAAGGAAAAGGTGGGAGAGAAGGAAATGAACAAAACAACAACGGAGGAAGAACGAAGATCAGAGGAACGTCAGGAGGAAGTAAAAACTGTAGAAGAAGAAGTGAAGGTGGAGAGAGTTAAGGTCGGAGGTCAGACGAACTCTGAGTCCTCTGCTGGTCCCGCGGCGGCGAAGGAGCAGAAGAAGAGTTCGACCATGACGCTGACCGACTCCACGCTGCACCGGATCCACGGGGACATCCGGATCTCTCTGAAGATCGACAACCCAGTAAGACCCGGTTCCTGAGGTTTTTGGACCTACGGGGGTCTCCTAGCCGGTCTAACCGAACCCCCTTTCTTCTTCCCTCTCCATCCTCCAGGACGTGGCGAAGTGTCTGATGGCGTTGGATCAGCTGAGCATGGTCTACGTGACGTCCAAACACGTGCAGAGACACAGCGAGCTCATCTCCACGCTAAGGAAGGTGAGAAGATACCCGGGCGTCAGAGCCGAGCTGACCAATCAGAGCACGCCGACTGACCTTTTAACCTTTTCTTTCTCCCGCCCTCCTCGCCGTGAAGCTGAGGAGCTACAGGTCCAACCAGGCCATCATGGACAAGGCCTCCATGCTCTACAACCGCTTCAAGAACGCCTACCTGCTGGGCGAGGGCGAGGAGGTGGTGAGCGCCGCCTTCCTGCGCTCGCTGCTGGAGGAGAAGGAGAGGGAGGAGGCTCAGCGGGCGGAGAGGGCGATGAGGGAGGAGCTGCTGCAGGAGGTGAAGAGGCGCATGGAGCAGGTGGAGGAGAGGAGGAGGTCTGACGGAGGAGGAGGAGAAGAAGAAGAGAAGAAGATGGAGGGTGAGTAAAAAAAAGGAAAGTCAAACGAACCAATCAGAGTTCTCCTCCTCCTCCTCCTCAGCTTCAGTGGACTCCTCCTGAAGCATCATGGACCGAACCATCTCAAGACAGAGGGGGGGGTCGACCTCCTCAAAGTGGACCTCCACGATCACCTTTACCTCATCACACCTGTTCACTTCCTGTACAGCTCGGCGTATTTATGGACCTCACCGACGCTCGCTCCGGGGTCAGAGTTCACTACGTTTGGACCGTCTCACCCGAGCAGGTTCTGGTTCTGGAAGAGTTGATTGTATTTTCTCGGTTCTCACGTAAAGCGTTACCGTTCCTCACCTGAGCATTAACCTGACCGCCGAACCCCGTGACCGGTGCAATTTTGATTCGGCGTTCGAGTTAGCTCGGAAGTCAGACGACGGAGCTGAAAATGACGTCACTACGGAGTTCTCAGCGTTTCAGTCACCGAGTCGGAAAAAAGCGAAATCGGAGGCCTGAAACAAGATGGCTACATCTACGAGAGTTATTTTAGCGCTAGCATTTTCCGAGAATAAGGCGAGCACTCAAATAACTTTCGTAGATGTAGCCATCGTGTTTTCTGACAAAATCAGAGGCGTAAACAAGATGGATACATCTGCGTAAGTTATGTAACCGCTAGCCTTTCTGAGATATAAGGCAGGTGCTAAAATAACTTTCGTAGACGTTATTTCCGGAGCAAAATCGGAGGCGCAAACAAGATGGCTACACCTAAAAAAGTTATTTTAGCCTGCTTTGTCCGAACGTGAGGCAAGCACGAAAAAAACTTTCGTAGATGTAGCCATCTTGTTTTCTGACCAATATTAGAGGCGTAAACAAGGTGGATACATCTGCGTAAGTTACGTAACCGCTAGCCTTTCCGAGATATAAGGCAGGTGCTAAAATAACTTTCGTAGATGTAGCCATCTTGTCTCACAAGCAAAATCGGAGTCGCAAACAAGATGGCTACACCTACAAAAGTTATTTTATCCTGCGCGAACGTAAGGCAAGCACGAAAAAAACTTTCGTAGATGTAGCATTCTTGTTCCCGGAGCAAAATCGGAGGCGCACACAAGATGGCTACGACTACAAAAGTTATTTCACCGCTAGCCTTTCCGAAATATAAGGCAAGCGCTGAAATAACTTACATGTAGCTATCTTGTCTCCGGAGCAAAATCGGAGGTGGAAACCAGATGACTACATCTACGAGAGTTATTTTTTCCGAATGTCAGGCACGCACTAAAAAGATTTCGGAATTGTAGCCATCTTGTTTCCGATTTTCCTTTATCCGACTTGGTAACTGAAACGCCGGGAACTCGAAGGTGACGTCATTTTCAGCTGAGTAAGCTAATCCAAATCTAACTTTATATCGTTTTAAACTTTAAACTTCTATTATTCAGTTTTTTTTTTTTATTTCAGTGTCAAACTACAGAACTCCACTAAATTTTTTTATCTTTTCGGATTTTCAGCGTACTGTCTCTTTAAGAGCCCGACCTAATACCTGTCAGAGGGAGGTTTTATCGCCTCGCAGTGATTTTTTTTTTTTGTGTATTTAAGAGAGAAGTCAGTTTGAAGATAAAATCGTTAAATTTAATGTTTTAAACAAAAGCTGCTTTACTTTATTTTTAATATCAACTACAGTTTGTTTTTCTCATTAATTCACGGCAGTGTTAAACCCTGAATGAAAGCATTAGTCAGCTGATCATCATCACACACACTGACGGATGTCCTCCGGTTTTATCGTCACACACTCGGGTGTTGTTTGTCGTGTGTGTGTTTTGTACTCTGTGGTGTAAATATGTAATTTTTGATTTTCAGACATTTTTAAAGGAGTGTTATTAAAACTCTGTCGCCTCCTGAGTTCCTTTATTTGATTCAGTAAGAGTGTTTTTTTTTTTTTATTCAGTAGCATTTCAACATATACGGACAAAATACGAAAGGAAAACTAAACATATATACGCAACTACATTAGCATCACATTGAAGTTATATATATCCTGTTTATATAAAGTATAACAAAAATAAAATATGTATAAAAAAATATTTCGACTTGTATAATAATCCCATTTTTATCCCTATATTCCCATCATAATATGGCTGAACCGTGACTTTAATCTCATAATGACTTTATTCTTTTTTTTATCACTGTATTTTTATTATTGTAACAAAGACTTCACTCTTTTTTTGTTTAACAATGTCTTTATTAGCATTTTTTCAAAGGCAGTATACAACTTCAATATCAACAATAGAATTATAAATTTCACCCAAACCCGCCCCCCTCCCAGAACAAACCCCATCGGCCAACTCTAACCTACAACCCCCTAAAATAATAGTTACAGTAATAATAATAATAATAATATATAATAATACAAATGTTAATCATTTAACGTGGAAAATAAATATAATAACAATAATCATAATAATATATAAAAATGTAAATGTTAATAAATAAAAGTATAAAATAATATTAAAATATAAATGTAAATGAATAAAAGCATAAAATAATAATGATAATTTATAAAAGAAAATTAAATGAAATAAATAAAAGTATAAAATAATAATATTAAAATATAAATGTAAATAAATAAAAGTATAAAATAATAATGATAATTTATAAAAGAAAATTAAATGAAATAAATAAAAGTATAAAACAATTATTGTAATATATAAAAGAAAATATAAATATAAATAAAAAGTTATAATAATTATATTTTGAATAAAAAACAAATAAGTTAAGTAATAATCAATAAATAAATAAATTGCATCAAAATACATGCAGCATGGGTAAAGACATTGACAATGGAAAAGCACAGCTACTCCTTCAGATGTTCTTCAACCCGACAACCACCACCGCACCATCGACAGTACTCATGTACTTATCTGTGAGAAGAGTCCGGATATGTTTTAAAGTCATTCCAGCATTTGTCAAGAAGATGGGGTTTCTTTTTCATATTGAACATTATTTTTTTCAGAGGCCATGTACGATTCAACGTTCGGTAAGCCACACTGAGTCAGCAGGTGGGTTTCCACTTTCGCACATTAAAGCGATACATTTATTTTAAGACTTAACTCTTAAAAAGATCTTTAATAGGGACTTAACGTTGAAACTCCAACCTTAATTTTCTCTCTCGCATGAACTCAAATTTATTATATTCTTTTAATCATTTAGTCATACTATTATTATTATTATTATTATTATTATTATCATTAGACTATCCTATTTATATAAGGTTTTTTCATTTTTATAATCATTATCTTACATATCTTATTATTTTAATTCATTATTATTATGACAGTTTTTTAGTATTAGTATTATTAAATCATCTACTTTTTATTTTTTTATATTTATTTATTATTACTATTATTATTATTATTATTTTTAGACTATCCTATTTATATAAGGTTTTTTCATGTTTTATAATCATTATCTTACATATCTTTTTATTTGAATCCATTATTATTATGACAGTTTTTTAGTATTAGTATTATTAAATCATCTATTTTACTTTTTATTTTTTATATTAATCTATTTATTATTACTTTAATAATTATTATTAGACTATCCTTTGTATATGAGTTTTTTTTCATTTATTATAATCATTATCTTACATATCTTTTTATTTGATTTCATGATTATTATGACTGTTTTTTAGTATTACCATTATTAAATTATCTACCTTACTTTTTATTTTTTATTACATTAATTTATCTATTATTATTTTTTATTATTAATCTATCCTTTATGTATGAGGTTTTTTTTTCATTTATAATATAATTATCTTACGTATCTTTTTATTTGATTTGATTATTAATATGACAGTTTTTTTAGTATTACTGTTAATAAATCATCTACCTTACATTTTTTTGTTATATCAATTTATGTATTATTACTTTTATTACTATTATTATTTTTTATTATTATTTTTGTTTATTTATTTTAATCCTATATGTCTATATACATAATTGTATATATATATATATATTTTTTTTTTTTGTTTGTTTTTTTTGTTTTTTTTAAATTTATTATTTTTTTTTTTTTTCTTTAAATCATACCTATCTTACAGGATGGGTGGGTGGGGGGAGAGGGTCTGTACCCTCTTTAGTTCGCTTTTGTAGTGCAATTTTTTTTTTGCTTTTTTTTTTCACTATTTATATAATTATGTTAACTCGACGTTGTATTATTACTATAGTTATTTGTGTATGTTTGTGTTCTGTATTTATAACTTAGTTTGTTCTCCTCTATAGTCATAAATGTGATAAATCTAATTTTATCATCATTATATTTATTTTTATCATTCGTACCTTTTCCAGAACTTTTCTTTAATTAAAAAAAAAAACAACACTCAGACAGGTTTGTCAGATCCGGAGCGGCTCCTAGTGGACACTGGAGGAACTGCAGTTTTTGTTTTATGAGGAATCTTCATTTCTGACCATGAGATGTTTGTTTTTTTTCTGCTCGGGGGGAAAATCCTCCATTTTAACTCTCTGTGGTCAGAATCTGTGAAGGACCCGGATGATGAATCAGTGAGTCATTCATTCATTCATTCACACCTGTGTTCGTGGACTGCCTCACTCCTTCACGCTCAGGTCCAGCTGAAGCCGCGCTCTCATTGGTCGAACAGCGCCTCTCTCTCCCCCTCTCTCTCTCTCTCTCTCCCTCTCTCTCCAGTGGGCGGGGCCACAGAAAATCCAGGAGGTGTGTTTTCACTGACGGTTTTTTTCCTCCTCCTCACGGAAGAGAGTCGAGGATCATCGGTGTCCAAAAAAAAAAAAGGAAAAACCTCCACGGACGGGAAAAGGACGAAGCGGAGAGTCACGGAGAGAAACCCCGGAGGAGAGCGACAGGACGGCGGACAACGACATGGGACTGAGCCGCTCCTGATAGGAGGAAGCAGCGGACCTGAGGGAGGACAGGACAGGCACCCGGGCGCAGACATGGCCCACGTAGGCAACGGAGCGAGCGCGGAGGAAGAGGTGCGACCCACGGCGACTGCCACACATCTGTCCCCTTCACCCACTCTTATATAAGATTATGAATATTATCACAGAGTTTATTTACACTGTGGAAACAAACGGAGGGCTGTCTGTGTCTGTGTGTGTCTGTGTGTCTGTATCTGTGTGTCTGTGAGAGAGTTTCATGAGACTATCATCTCCTCTAACAGCTGCCTCTGCTCAATCTATCATAGATCTATCATAGATCTATCATAGATCTGTCATAGATCTGCAGAAATAGGTATAACCTGTAAACAGTGACCGTTTCTACAGGGTTGAAAAAGAAAAAACTACATCTGAAGAGGGTCTGATTCTCTCATCAGGGTCTGTCGATGATAAAAGTTTAATGAGACAAAAATATAAATAAAGAGTTTAAACTTCAGAGTCACAGAGCAGAAAAAAAACAGGTTATTTAATGAAAAATCCAATCTAAGTTTATTTATGAAGCACACGTTAAAAAGAGAATAAAAACAGGATTAAAACGGAGGAGCTAAAGTGAGTTTGATTTAAAAACAGGCGGTTTTTAAATCAAACAGGGACACCAAACAGAGGTCATAAATAAGACGATAGGAAAATAAAAACAGACGCCTGGAATTATTCCTGTTTTTGACCTTTAATTCACCAAGAACTGTTTTAAAACATCATCACATTAATCATAGTAGAATACAAACGATAATGAGATTTTTAAAATTAGTCAAAGAATTTACAAGAATGTTCAAACACAGAATATTAAGATCCTAAAAAATACAGATGATATAGATATAATATAGAACAGTAGGGCGGGGCGATACGGGGAAAGTTTATCAGGATATATTTTTTCATATCAGCTGATATTGATCAATATCAGGATATAAAAATCTAACAGTGTTTATTGGTCTTTTTTTTGCGTTGCGCGTGCTCTGCGGCGTGGCGCTGCTTCAGGTGGTGAAAAAGATTTGAGGTATTCCCCGACTTTGTGAGAACATGTACTCGACATAATTTACAGTCCACATTACTCTGCTTCATGTCCGACCTCCAAAAACCAAAATACCTCCACACCACCGACGTTTTCCTAACGCCAGTGTTGTCGTTGACATCGATGTGGTCATCTGTTGCGCCTTCGTGGTCGTTTTCTTTGTTTCTCACCTGTTTTATCGTGTCGATGGTTACCATCAGGCGTTCCTGAGTGGTGGTGTTTCTACGGTGAACTCTGGATCATGTGTCGGTGTTTGTGGCGAATCTCCACACTCTCACCTGTGACCTCGGGTAGATTTATGAGACGCTCCGATTGGTCGCCTCTCTCGCCTCGTTCACACGTCTCTCCTCCCCCCCGTCACATGTTTGTCATTTACAGTGATCGTCCGTATGGATCCTGTTGTGTTGCCATGGTGACTCAGAGTCGTCTCCATCCTTACATAATGACCTTATATTTGCCCCCCCCCCCCCTCCCCGTGTGTGTCACTGATGAGCGGCGGCGGTGGGCGATCAGCTGATTATTGTATTTGTCGTTGTTCAGAGTGTAAGCGGCTTACAGGGAGGTGATACTATCACTCCTCTGTGTGTGTGTGTGTGTGTGTGTGTGTGTGGGTTTATGGAAATGACCCGTCTGATATCAACCACAGGCCGCCTCCTGACAAACAAACAGGAAGTCCGGGGAGAACATGAGGGCCGCTTTCTGGAGATCAAGACTAATTACAGTCATTAAGGCGGAGAAATGAGAAATGAGGATGAGAACTGAGAATTAGTGAAGTAAGCTATTGACTTAAAGCCTGGTATTTAGATTCTGAGCAGACTGTTTGAAATGGGAGAGTTCTAGTGAGGAGGATCACTTCTATTTACAGTCATTAAGGTGGAAAAATGAGAAATGAGGACGAGGCTCGGATCAGAGGATGAGAACTGAGACGTGGCGAAGTTAGATATGAACCTCAGTGAATCTAGAGCTAAAGACCGGTATCCAGACTCTGAGCAGACTGTTTGAACAAGGAGAGTCCCAGTGAGGAGGATCAGGACTATTTACAGTCATTAAGGCGGAAAATGAGAAATGAGGACGAGGATGAGAACTGAGAGGTGGTGAAGTTAGATATCAACCTTGAGCCCGGTCTTTAGACTCTGTGCAGACTGTTGGAAAAGGAGAGTCCCAGTACGTAGGATCAGGACTAATTACAGTCATTAAAGCAGAACATGAGAAATGAGGACGAGGCTCAGATCAAGGGATGAGAACTGAGAACTGGTGAAATATGAACCTCAGAGAAACTAGAGCTGAAGACCGGTATCCAGACTCTGAGCAGACTGTTTGAAATGGGAGAGTCCTAGTGAGGAGGATCAGGACTAATTACAGTCATTAAGGCGGAAAAATGAGAAATGAGGACGAGGATGAGAACTGAGAATTAGTGAAGTAAGTTATTGACTTAAAGCCTGGTATTTAGATTCTGAGCAGACTGTTTGAAATGGGAGAGTCCCAGTGATGAGGATCACTTCTATTTACAGTCATTAAGGCGGAAAATGAGAAATGAGGACGAGGATGAGAACTGAGAGGTGGTGAAGTTGGATATTAACCTAAAGCCAGTTCTTCAGACTCTTCTGAGACTGTTCCAACTAGGAGAGTTCCAGTGAGGAGG
This sequence comes from Xyrichtys novacula, assembly GCA_962446985.1. Lineage (NCBI taxonomy): Eukaryota > Metazoa > Chordata > Actinopteri > Labriformes > Labridae > Xyrichtys > Xyrichtys novacula. The sequence goes on from CAUIWU010000006.1 coordinate 992,524, forward strand.
ATCAGGACTAATTACAGTCATTAAGGCGGAGAAATGAGAAATGAGGACGAGGATGAGAACTGAGAATTAGTGAAGTTAGGGCCCGGTCTTTAGACTCTTCGCAGACTGTTTGAAATAGGAGAGTTCCAGTGAGGAGGATCAGGACTAATTAAGGTGGAAATGAGAAATGAGGACGAGGCTCGGATCAGAGGATGAGAACTGAGAGATGTTGGAGTTAGAAATGAACCTCAGAGAAACTAGAGCTAAAGACCGGTATCCAGACTCTGAGCAGACTGTTTGAAATGGGAGAGTCCTAGTGAGGAGGATCAGGACTAATTACAGTCATTAAGGTGGAAATGAGAAATGAGGATGGTACTCAGATCAAGGGATGAGGAACTGAGAATTAGTGAAGTTAGATATGAACCTAAAGCCCAGTCTTTAGACTCTCTGCAGACTGTTTGAACTGGGAGACTTCCCTAAAGAACTCGTCAACATTAGTCAGTAAAATCCACATTAATGGATCTTTGGAGGAGATCTAGAACAGAAGTGTAGACCTGTAGGAGGGTTCTGCAGGTGTCTCCACAGGGGTACCATCTGTCGTTCAGACCTGAGAAAGAGGCCAGGATCCCATTTGTAAGGTCCAGGATCTCTTCATCACCGTCTCAGAAACATCATCAAGAAAACCTCCTCTGAGGTCCTGAGAACCCAACAAACTGGTCTCAACACTTCAACATGGTCCGACTGACTTCTGTGAAGTTCCCAGTATCACATAACTCCAAATCCTGATCCGTGTAGAAAAACCGGACCTCCAGTGCTGCAGCCTTGACCTCTGACCCCTCAGAGGAAATAAGAGGTGGTGTTATGGGAGCAGAGGTGAACAGTGGACTCCTTGTCCTTTCTTCATTCTCACATTCTGTAAACTCTGACACAACAGTCGGCATTCAGAGCCGGAGCTGAGACCGGGGACCAGGTCTGAGTCAGAAACTGGGATTGAAGGAGAATCACGAACCGTCTACATTTGATCTTTAGTGATGTTGAAATCAGACGGACACACTTTGATGAGTCAAAACTGACATGATGAGACTCCAACCCCCGACCTCCACCTTCATCCTGATTTACACCGACTTCTTTCCATCCTGGTTTATCAAACCCACCATGAGGACCTGGATCTGGAGTGTTCACATGTGTTCAGGTCTTCACACTGGAGTCGAGTCCTCCTCACAGTGCAGAACTGTGTGCCTGTGGACCAGGATGAAGGATCTGGATTCTCAGGGTGTTGTTGACATTCCCGTCATAGCTGAGGTTTATTCATCAGCACCAGCGCGAGGTCCTTCATTACCCGGAGACTGGGCCTCTGTCTCTGCAGACATTGTTCGCGCCTGTCCCCGTGGTCCTGGTCTTGATTGCAGCCTCGCTGAGTCCGCGTGTCGACCCTCCTCTGACATTCCTCACGGATCCTGCTGAGTCAGCCGATGAGGAGCGACAGAGGAGCGTCTGTGAGGAGGTGACCCGCCGAGGTCTGACGCTGCGAGATCTCGGTGCGGATGTACAGGATTGGGTCAAAGGGTCTTTGTTGAGCGCTGTGGTGTCTTTGGCCTTCCTGAAGGTTCTGGAGAGTCCTGCTCGGGTCAGACGGTTCTGGAGGGAGTCAAAAATGTCTCCAGAGCTTCTTAAAAGTTTTCAGAAAGTCGGCGTGAAGGAAAACCGGGAACCCTGACAAGAGTTTTTGTGAAACCATCTTGGAGGGATTTCCTGAAGGCCGATCTGGACCAGGAACCTTAGACTCTGAAATCCTTAGACTCTGAGGTACACTGAGGTCTGAGGAAGTCCGAGTTTATGTCTCAGGTGTTCCTCATAAAACCAGGACTGTTCTCTGTGTTCTGGAGTCTTGAAGACGTAGACACAGTGTGGTCTCTCAGAGGAGTTCCCGCACTCTTGTTGTCCCGGACAGAGGAGGTATTCATGAGGATTTTTGGACTTTCCAGACCTCCACGTGAGCCGTTGTTTATCTGGGAGCCTGTGGGGTAACAGGACCCGGTCTTGACTAATTGATTAGCGAGCCTCTGCTGTCACCAGAGAAGAGACTCCGACAGTGACCTCCACCTCCGAGTGTAACATCAGACAGCTGCGGGGTTTTTCCACATCTCCTGAAAAACCAAAATCTAAGAAGTCCACTTTCCTGAGCTCCTTTATCGGCGCCGAATATCGGACTCCGAGTTTAAGGTCTGCATTAAAACGGTGGAGGAAGTTCACGGAGACAGACGTGACGGTTAAACCAATTTAGAGTCCAGTTACTTACGGCAACACGGAAAAAAATAAACATGATCACAATCCCCAAAGAAGTCGATATTGATTATCATCCCGATCAATCAAAAGTGATAAAGTTCTTTTTATCTCATTACGACTTAAGTAATCAGGTTAACTCTGAGGTCACAGCTGTTATTACTGTTTTAAAACTTACTTTTAACTTTATTTTAACTTCATTTTTCCTTTTTTTAACTCCCTTTTTCCTTTTCTTTTTTACTTCATTCTTACTTTTTTTTTACTTTTTTAAATTAGTTTTTACCTTTTTAACTTTTTTAACTAACTTTTAACTTTTTATCTCATTACTTTTTTAACTTACCTTTTTAACCTTTTTTTACTTAGTTTTTAATTTTCTCTGTTAACTTAATTCTTACTTTTTACTTACTTTTTAACTTTTAACTTTTTTTAAATTACCTTTTACTTTTTTACTGTTCTTTTTTCACTTCATTCTTGTATTTTTAATTTTTACTTTTTTAACTTACTTTTTAAATTTTTTTAACTTACTTTTTACTTTTTCTCACTTTTAATTTTTTTACTTCTTATTTATTTTACTTACTTTAAACTTTTTTTAATTACTTCTTACCTTTTTTACTTTTTAATTTTTTCCTTATTAATTTTTCTACTTACTTATTATTTTTTGACTTACTTTTTACTTTTTGACTTCTTACTTTTTTTATTTATTTATTTATGTATCTATTTTTTAGACTTATTTTTACTCATTTTATCTATTATTTATCTCCTCTTTCTGCTTTATTCACACTGGAGTTTCTGCACTGAAAAGCGATTATTTAAGTATTTCTGATTCTGATTATTGATGATTATTTGTAGTTGTTACAGGAGTCGACCAATCAGAATCGAGTATTTCATCATCATATAACGGTTTATAAACAATTTCCAGTTCCCGTTCGAATCCCTGAAAAAGTCTTTTAATTTTTTACCATAAAATAAGTTTGTATCGTCTGTAAAAAGTGAGACCACGAACATCATAGAAATATAAAGAGCAAAGGACCGATCATAGATCCCTGAGGTACTCTCTAGGTTACTTTTCTATACTTTGACGCTGTTTCGGGATCTTTAGTGATGTTGAAATCAGACGGACACACCTTGATGAGTCCAAACTGACACGGTGAGACTGTTTGACGTCTGGAGTTTGGAGGAAAATCTGAAACGTTTTCAGGACAGAGGAAGTGAAGAAGAAGAAAGAAGTTTAAAAAGCAGAATCGTCTTACAGAAGCAGAAGTGTGTCTTTCATATTTACAGACATGTGATCAAATATCCAGAGTTAGGTAATCGATTATCTCTGCAGACTTTCACTTTGATGTTCGGGTCTCTTCTCGGTTCTGGGAGTTCTTCATTTAGAGTTTTATGTGTGCGTCAGCAGGATTTGACCGTCCTCTCAGCCTCACCTGTCCGTCCACTCGGAGAGTCTTTTGTGTTGAGTTAATGTTCTGGACCGTCTGGTTAAACAGCATTCATTCACAGTAACACACACTCGGACACACACACACACACACACACACTCATACACACACACGCTCAGCAGGAGATTATGGCGGGAACTTCACAGAGTCAAAGGGAGCATCTGTTCGTGAAGGAGGGAGTGATAAAAGTGTGAAAAAAAGAGAGAAAAAAACAAGGAGCGTCTGCTTCACACTTTTGTTCTCCAACCATCTCTCTCCTCCTCCTCTTCCTCCTCTTCCTCCTCTTTATTCGTTTAAGTCCAATCCTGAACTTCTGAACCTGGTAAATACTCGGATCCTTTTATCGCCCTGAGCGCTGACTTCCAGGCACCTTTCCAGACAAGTTAGTTTCAGGTTGGATATATTTTCCTGTAAATACGGCGGTGAAGTTAGTTTCAGGTTGGATATATTCTCCTGTAAATACGGCGGTGAAGTTAGTTTTAGGTTGGATATATTCTCCTGTAAATACAGCGGTAAAGTTAGTTTTAGGTTGGATATATTCTTCTGTAAATACGGCGGTGAAGTTAGTTTCAGGTTGGATATATTTTCCTGTAAATACGGCGGTGAAGTTAGTTTCAGGTTGGATATATTTTCCTGTAAATACGGCGGTGAAGTTAGTTTCAGGTTGGATATATTTTCCTGTAAATACGGCGGTGAAGTTAGTTTCAGGTTGGATATATTTTCCTGTAAATACGGCGGTGAAGTTAGTTTCAGGTTGGATGTATTTTCCTGTAAATACGACGGTGAAGTTAGTTTCAGGTTGGATATATTTTCCTGTAAATACGGCGGTGAAGTTAGTTTCAGGTTGGATATCTGATGGACATTCTCTGAGGATCTACCGGTGTCTTCTCACTCTCCATAACCGGGAATAACAACAGCAGCGCGGTTAAATCTACTCGACACCCTCACTGTCAACGTCGGTGTTGAATAAGGGACCGTCAATAAATTACTGGTTGATGTTCTCAGAAAAGGCTGTTTTCCTTCAACAGCTTCACTGTCATGTGACCAAAAGACCTAAAAGTTGGTGTTAGGCCCTGAAGGGTCAACTTTGGACACGTCAAGGACCTTTACGACGGTGGGAGGAGGTCTGTTCTACCTGAACAGCCTCTCTAGAGTATTTATCGTAATTTCTTTAAAATGATAAATTAAACTTCAGCTCGACTTTCCCTCAGAGCCTCACTGAAGTTTCTCTGTCAGGGCGTCAAATCTTTCACGTGTCGTTGTGCGGCGCCGACTCTGACCCTGTATTTAGCGTCTTTATTTAGAGGACTCGTTGGTCTGAGCCTGGCAGACCGAGTTCAGGGTAAAGCTGTGAACTGCGGCCTATAAAGCGATGATAGCGATCGTTGTAAACACTTAAAAAGAGGAACCATCTCCTGGCTGTTATCTGACAGCGGCTGATAAAGTGAAGTGGGTCAGAGTGCGTTGACGTTCTGGGCGGGTGTGTAACCGCGGCGGGTCGATCCGTTCAGCCTGGAGGCGGCGTTTCCTCTGCAGTGTGTGCCACGGCCTCTGCAGCCGGACTCGCTTATGTAAGACGCCACTGGGAAGGTTATTATTAGCTGCCACTGAGTGTGTGTGTGTGTGTGTGTGTGTGTGTGTGTGTTCCAGTTCACATGTCGCAGCAGAAATAGAAAAAGAGAGAGAGAGAGAGAGAGTCGCACTGAAAGACAAACAGAGTGACCCTGAGCAGAGCTGAAGTCAGACAGAAACCTGCTGAGCCAATCAGAGGCCTCCAAAGCTGACGCCGCAGTGTGTCACTTCCTGGACGAAGCTCCAGGAGACGTCGAATCACCGAAACAAAGACGAGACGAGTGTCGACTTCGACTCAGAGAAAGGCTAAAGTCGAAAATCACTCTAATCTCGGTTCACGTAAAACGAAACACCTCTCAGCGCCAGCAGGGGGCAGAAGTCCAAATCAAGCATTTTCATAACCACTGTCTTTATCGCAATTATGGTGAATTCGTGTTTCCTCGGAAGTCAGATGTCGGAACTGAAATTAACGTCTCACCTGACCTCCCAGCGTTTCAGTAACCGAGTCGGAATAAAAAGCAAAATTGGAGGCGGAAACAAGGTGGTAACATTTACGAAAAATTAAAGCCCTGTCCGAAAATATTAGGCTAGGCTAAAACAACTTTCATAAATGTAGCCATGTTGATTCCGTCTTCGATTTTGCTTTACATATTAACATATTTGCTGCTTTCCAATTTCTTCAGAAGTCAGATGTCGGAGCTGAAATTGACGTAAAACCGGAGCTCCCAGCATTTCAGTAACCGAGTCGGAATAAAAAGCAAAATCGGAAGCGTAAACAAGGTGGTAACATTTACGAAAGTTTAAAGCCCTGTCCGAAAATATTAGGCTAGGTTAAAATAACTTTCGTAAATGTAGCCATCTTGGTTCTGCCTCCAATCTTGCCTTTTTTCCGACTTTGTAACTGAAACGCTGAAGTTTTTTTGGGTCTTGCTTTCTCTAACTATCTTTCGCGCACAACCGCGCTAACATTTTTGCTGCTTTCCACTTTCTTCGGAAGTCAGATGTCTGAGCTGAAAATAACGTCACACCTGAGTTCACAGTGTTTCAGTTACTAAGTCGGAAAAAAAAGCAGAATCGGAGGTGTGAAACATGATGGCTACATCTAGAAAGTTATTTTAGCGCTAGCCTTATATTCGGACAAGACAAGCGCTAAAATAACTTTCGTAGATGTCACATCCGAGTTCCCAGCGTTTCAGTTCCCAAGTCGGAAAAAAGCAGAATCGAAGACGGAAAGAACATGGCTACATTTACAAAAGTTATTTTAGCCTAGCCTAATATTTTCGGACAAGGCTTTGATTTTTCGTAGATGTAGCCATCTTGTTTTCGCCTTCGATTTCGCTTTTTTCCGACTTAGTAACTGAAACGCTGCTAACTCGGGTGTGAGGAATTCTGACTTCCGAGTAAACTCAAACGCAGCGTTATAACCGTGACCGCCCACTCCGGCAATCTGACCAATCAGAGAGAGACTGACAGAGAAACGCCGAGATTTCACCTGTGTGTCATCCATGATGGCGCCGAGGTCGAAGACGAGGACGTCTGAGATCTGAACGTTTTCATCAGCACGTCAGTTTGACAGTCTTCACAGCAGCAAATCAGGAGGCGGATCATGGTCATGTGACTTTCTAATGTGACGTTTTTTCTCTGTGTCTTCAGGACTGTTTCGAGGACGCCTACGACAGGATACCTGCGTGAGTACAAGCAGAATACACACCTACCTGTGTGTGTGTGTGTGTGTGTCTGTGTGTGTATAAATATGTGTGTGTATGAGTGTGTATATGTATATTTGTATGTGTCTGTGTATATATGTGTGTGTATATGTGTGTGTATGTGTAAATATATGTGTGTGTATGAGTGTGTATGTGTGTGTGTGTATGAGTGTGTATGTGTGTGTGTATATATGTGTGTGTATGAGTGTGTATGTGTGTGTGTATATATGTGTGTGTATGAGTGTGTATATGTATATTTGTATGTGTCTGTGTATATATGTGTGTTTGTGTGTATATGTGTGTATATATGTGTGTATGTGTGTGTGTATATATGTTTGTATGTGTGTGTGTGTATATATATGTTTGTATGTGTGTGTGTGTATATGTGTGTATATGTGTGTGTATATATATGTGTGTGTGTGTATATGTGTATATGTGTGTGTATATATATGTGTGTATGTGTGTGTGTATATGTGTGTATATGTGTGTGTATATATGTGTGTATGTGTGTGTGTATATATGTTTGTATGTGTGTGTGTGTATATATGTGTGTATATATGTGTGTATGTGTGTGTGTATGTGTGTGTGTGTATATGTTTGTGTATGTATATATGTGTGTGTGTATGTGTGTGTATATATGTGTGTATGTGTGTGTATATATGTGTGTATGTGTGTGTATATATGTGTGTATATGTGTTTGTGTATATATGTGAGAGTAAATGTTTGTGTGTGTGTGTGTGTCTGTGTGTGTGTATGTGTGTGTGTCCTTGATCAAGAAAAGATCAGTGTGTTGGTGTGAAGCTCGATGTCACTTCCTGTCTCTGTATCTCTGCTTTTTGTCATTTCCTGTACTAATGTGTGTGTGTGTGTATCTGTGTATGTATCTGTGTGTGTATATGTATCTGTGTGTGTATCTGTGTGTGTGTGTGTGTGTGTGTGTGTGTGTGTGTATCTGTGTGTGTGTGTGTGTGTGTGTGTGTGTGTGTGTCTGTGTGTAGTGCCTGTCAGATGGACCTGCAGACAGCCATCCAGGAGACTCAGTGCGCTCTCAATCTGGTCCTCAATAACAAGTTCTCGGAGGCCCTCGACCTTCTGAAGCCATGGTAACCACGGCAACAAGCCCCCCCTATCACATTACATCATACATACAACAGTGTGCGCAGGTGTACAAACGGGAGGAAATGACCCGTGTGTGTGTGTGTGTGTGTGCGCGTGCGTGCGCGCAGGTGGAAGGACAGCATGTACCACGCTCTGGGTTACAGCAGCATCCTGGTGATGCAGGCCGCCATGACCTTTGAACACAGAGACATCCAGACCGCCATGGCGACCATCAAGGAGGCGCTCCACACCTGTCAGAGGTGAGCGCGGCGGTCTCCCTCTGCACCAATCAGACGATGTCTTACTGAAACCTGCTGTAACCCTAACCTCAAACCCTCTGCTGCAGGTTCAGGAAGAAGAACTCGGTGGTCGGGTCTTTGTCCAGCCTCATCAGCAAACAGTCCAACCTGCAGGAAGGTACGTGACCACGCCCACACACGCTCTGATTGACAGCTCCTCCGCTGACGTCACGCCGCTCTCTCTGTTGTGTTTTTTTCAGAGGAGATGCACGCGGAGATCTGCTACGCCGAGTGTCTCCTGCAGAAAGCCACGCTGACGTTCGTGCAGGTCGGCTTTAAACCTCTAAAAGACTACATTTCCCATAATGCACCTCACAGTCAGCTCTCATTGAAATACCCTTGATGACGTCGTACATTCAGCTGTGAGACTGGTATGAGGAAAAAAAGGCAGGGTGCAGTTCTGGGAGTGTCCACCAGGGGGAATAAGAAGATTACAGTTTCCTTTGAATCAGTTTGATGTTAAAATCATTTTAAGTTCGTTTTTCTAACTTAGATCGTTTCATGTTTGGGTTTTTTGTCCTTAACTCACCGGATTTTCTCTAAATCACTCAAATAACCTCAAATAAAAATCAGTCAGCAGTTTAAACACCTTAAATCAACTCAACCTGATCACACAGGAGAAAGGTTTTAAGTCTCTTTTAATGACAAAAAGACCAAATGTTTCTCTACGATCCTGCTGCAGCGTCACCAAAAACATAAATCTGTTCCTGATAAAACCAGAAACACTTTCTAACAACACAGCATCCCTTTAAAGTCTCAGTGACGTCTTATTAAATATTACATCAAATTAATATTAAATCATTTTAAAGGGGGAAAAGCAGGAATCTGTTAAAGAAACATCTTTTTTTATTAGTTATTGATTATTTGGTAATATATCGATATCTCTGTGTTCTCTTATGTCTGTGTCGTCAACATTTGAACATTTTTGAGCGGTCCGCTCTTTCTGACTGTAAACAAAGCCGTTCTCCACCTCCTCTAACCTGATTGGTTGACCAAAACAGTCAACACCTAAACAGTCAACACCAAAACAGTCAGCAAGAAAACAGTCAACAAGAAAACAATCAACCATAAACAGTCAGCAAGAAAACAGTCAACAAGAAAACAGTCAACAAGAAAACAGTCAGCAAGAAAACAGTCAACAAGAAAACAGTCAACACCAAAACAGTCAGCGAGAAAACAGTCAACAAGGAAACAGTCAACAAGAAAACAGTTAACCATAAACAGTCAACAAGAAAACAGACAACAAGAAAACAGTCAACCATAAACAGTCAACAAGAAAACAGTCAACAAGAAAACAGACAACGAGAAAACAGTCAACAAGAAAACAGTCAACACTAAAACAGTCAACCACAAACAGTCAACAAGGAAACAGTCAACAAGAAAACAGTTAACCATAAACAGTCAACAAGAAAACAGACAACAAGAAAACAGTCAACCATAAACAGTCAACAAGAAAACAGTCAACAAGAAAACAGTCAACAAAAAACAGTCAACAAGAAAACAGTCAACCATAAACAGTCAACAAGAAAACAGTCAGCAAAAAAACAATCAACCATAAACAGTCAGCAAGAAAACAGTCAACAAGGAAACAGTCAACAAGAAAACAGTCAACAAGAAAACAGTCAACAAGAAAACAGTCAACCATAAACAGTCAACAAGAAAACAGACAACAAGAAAACAGTCAACCATAAACAGTCAACAAGAAAACAGTCAACAAGGAAACAGTCAACGAGAAAACAGTTAACCATAAACAGTCAACAAGAAAACAGTCAACAAAAAACAGTCAACAAGAAAACAGTCAACCATAAACAGTCAACAAGAAAACAGTCAGCAAAAAAACAATCAACCATAAACAGTCAGCAAGAAAACAGTCAACAAGGAAACAGTCAACAAGAAAACAGTCAGCAAGAAAATGCTGCTCCCCCGTGTCGTTCAGGAGCCCAAACAAAGTTAGCGTGCTACAATATCGGACAGTAGAAACCAACCAGAAAGTTCGGAAAATTGTCTGAATCCTCCTTTGGCCACGACTGCCGACACAAGCAAGAAAACAAAGTAAATACCGGAGACTCTGGAGGAATAACGGGCGCTTAAAACGGAGGTAGACCGGACAAGAGCTAAAAAGCCGGGTCAACATAAACGATGGGGGACGCTTGGGGATCTTGGTGACCCTGTAACCTTTCTGCTGGACAGGTAAACCGCTTTAACAAAGTAAGACAAGTGTCTGTAACAGAAGTGTTTCTTGTCAAACGGACCTGCTGTAGCGTGTTGTAGCGCCATCGCTAAACTGTCCTCCCTCGGGTCCTGGACTATGTCACTTTATCCTCGTTGTAGAAGTCCTGCAAACATTGTGTTTGATTTCAACCAACCCGGACCCTCTTTCTCTCCTCAGGACGAGAACATGATCAGCTTCATCAAAGGAGGCATCAAGATCAGAACCAGCTACCAGATCTACAAGTGAGGGTCTCCTCCAAAACCACCTCTGACTTATCTCGGTGTTCTATCGGGTCTGTAAAGAACGGGTTTTTATGTCTGATGTCGTCAAACAGGGATTGTCAGAACGTGCTGAACGTAACTCAGGACCTGGCGGGCCAGTCTGATTCGTTCAGGCAGTTTGAGGGCGGAGTCAAGCTGGGGATCGGGTCCTTTAACCTGGTAGGTTTTCGAAGGTGTCAAGAGTCAGTCCACAGTCTGTCTCGAAGATCAAACTGAATCCGATTTTATTGATTATTCCCCGACACGATCAAACGTGAATCATCAGCATATCGGCGAATCCTTACAAATTAAAAGTCTAAGTAAAAGTGTTTATTTTATTCTGAAAGGATGAACTCTGTCTGTCTGTCTGTCTTTCAGATGTTGTCGCTCCTCCCTCAGAGGATTTTGAGGTTATTGGAGTTCATCGGATTCTCAGGAAACAGGGTCAGTACGTCAGAGTCCAAAGCGGTTCCGGTCCAGGTGAACAGGTGATACTAACGCTGTGTGTCTCCTCAGGGGTTCGGTTTGTCTCAGCTGAGAGAGGGAGCGTCCAGTCACAGTCTGAGGTCCATCCTCAGCGCTCTGACGCTGCTCTTCTACCACACATACGTGTCTCTGATTCTCGGTACGACACAGAAGCAGAGATCCAGGGTTCTACTTTGAGTCCAGACCTCTTTTTAATGACATTACGGTTGAAGATAATCCTGTTATCCCCGTTTGTTTGATCAGGAACCGGAGAGGGGAACCTGGTGGAGGCTGAAGCTCTGCTGGAGCCGTACAAACACAAATACCCCAAAGTAGGTGGACCAAAAACAAGACGGATGAAAGTCGACAGAAATACGACACATTAACCCCCAATTTCCACCGCATCCGGATCGACTACGATTCGGAACGGCGGCAATTTCTGCCGTCTGCCAATTCCTACCAGATCCATTTGTGAGGCGAATTTCGTGGCGGATTACGGACAGCAGGAATCATGAGAACTCACAAGAGTTCTTGTAGAATCAGCATCTCCTCATCCATGGTGTCATCGGGGTGAAATCGGAGTTGGTTACGATCAGCTACGATCGGAAGATACAACCTTTTAGTAGACGATCAGGATGAAGGTGGCGATCGGGGGTAACACTCTTCGTTGAAAGGACAGTTGGACTTACTTGGGACGTTTCGCCTTAGGTGAAACGTCCCAAGTAAATCCAACTGTCCTTTCAACGAAGAGTTGGAAATCATAGATGCTGCATCCTCAGTTTTAAACAATATCTCCAGGTTTAGGAGCAACATCTGCGTCCATCCAGAATTTTCCAGGGAAGACCTTCAGATGATCCAGAACCACATTCTGACAACAGTTGAAATGTGGAAAGTCGGTGTAAATTGACACGTTAACTTGAATGGTTACGATCAGCTACGATTGGAGGATACGACGTTTTCGTAGACGATCAGGATGAAGGTGGAAGTTGGGGGTCAGACTTGGACTCAAGAGTTTGATATTTGATCATAAGAGGATAAAAAAACGAACTCTCTTTCTTTCTTTAGGGCTCCATCATTCTGTTCTACTCCGCTCGGATCGCCACACTGCGAGGAAACTTCGAGAAGGTCTGAACCCCCCCGACACACACACACACACACACACACACACTTTTACTCTTTCTACTGACATGAAAAACTGAACCTCAGCTGAGACGGTGGTACTTTCCAAAGTTTGACGAAGATTAGGGTCGCAAAATTCTGGGAATTTTTCAAAGTTGGAAACTTTCCACAGGAATTAACGAGAATTAATCTGAAATGTACAAAATCGAAGGTTGGCCCTCAACAGGAACTTAAATACAGTTGGTGAAAATATCTTGTAGCATCATCTTGACTGAAACAACCAGATTTAATGCGAGTACAGATGATTTCTTGAACCCTGGAGGCACAAGACTTTTGAGCCCACAGACTGTAGAAAGTCAAGTTTGGATAATATTCTGGGGTAAATATATCTGACCTATAATAGTATTAATATTTACAGAGTGATCATGGTCAGTAATTCTGCTCCCGGTCTCGTCGTGTTCTTGGGTCTGCGTTTCAGGCCCGGGCTCGGTACGAGGAGTGCATCAGCAGCCAGCAGGAGTGGAAGCAGATCCACCACCTGTGTTACTGGGAGCTGATGTGGACCCACTCTTACCAGCAGGAGTGGCAGCAGGCGTACCACTACGCTGACCTGCTGTGCAAAGAGAGCCGCTGGTCCAAGGTAAACACGCCTGAACCTGATACCTCACCAAAGTACCCATAACCAGGACCGGTACTCTTGTCAATGAAAAACTGGTCTTTGCGTCTTCTTTTTGTCTTTCCAGGCGATTTACGTGTACCAGAAAGCAGCGATCCTCAGCATGATGTCTGAGGAGGACGTGAAGAAGACGGGAGAGGACATCGTGGAGCTGTTTGGGTAAATCGGCCTCATCGAAAACCATCTGGAGATATCAAACACCCGAGGGTCTGACAGGAACCATGTCCAGGGTTCTGGTTTCAGGTTTCAGTGTTTTTGTGTTTCTGCGGACAGGCAGGTGGAGGGCCTGAAACAACGCCTGGCAGGAAAGTCGATTCCCACGGAGAAATTCGCAGTGAGGAAGTCGAGACGCTACAAAGCGGCTAACCCCGTCCCCCTGGTCATCCCCGCGCTGGTACGAACACGGACTCAAACACACATTTATGAAATAATCTGGGAGTCCTCAGGGCTCTTTGCTCGGCCCACGTGTCGTTATTTAATGATTTCAGACTCTATACTGTTATATTAACCTGTTAGCGACCTCTAGTACAAAGGTGCAGCGGTCCTTGTTTTAATACGTAAAGACGTTTCAGTTTTTTTAACACACCTACAGGAAAATGTTGTAAAATATAAAACATCACTGTTCGTCAAAATGAGTTTTAAATATCAAAAAAAAAAAAAAAAATGTTTCCCTGGGGAAAAAAAAGTTTAAATTTCCTCACATCCATTTTTACAACAACAATTTAACAGCTATTAGAACAATTCATTTTACAAGTGGTCTTAGTAAACCATCGTCTTTTGTTTTTTTTTGTTGTTTATATATATATATTTTTTTATACACATGTCAGTGAGTAAATCAGAAAACCAAAATTTTAAAATATAAGAAAGAATGAAAAGTTAAAAAAAAATGAAACACAACAAAAAAAATCATTAAAAAAACACTAAACAAACGAAAAGGACTAAAGAAAAAACACAAAAAAAGAACCAGACAAAAACAGGAGATACCTCCTTTTTTAATATGTTTACATGTTTAAATGAATAAATCAGAAAACCTAAATTTTAGAAAATTAAAAAAAAAATACACAATACAAAAAAAACACCACCCAAAAAAACCCCACAAACAAACAAGGAGGAAAAAAGAAAAAAACAAAAAAGTAAAGCAAAAACTGGAGGTACTTGCCTTTTTGTAAATATATATATATACATGTACACATGTGTAAATGAATAAATCAGGAAACCAAAATTTTTGAAAATTTAAGAAAAAATGATAATTAAAAAAAAATACAAAAACTACCATAAAAATCATCGAACAAACAAGGAGGACAAAAGAAAAAAACAAAAAAAAAGAACAAGACAAAAACAGGTGGTACTTGCCTTTTTTCTGATATATATACATGTACACATGTTTGAATGAATAAATCAGAAAAACAAAATTTTTGAAAATTTAAGAAAACATAAAAATTAAAAAAAAAACAACAACCATAAAAACATCAAACAAACAAGGAGAACAAAAAAAAGTACCAAAAACAAACAAACAGACAAAAACTTTCGAGGTTATCATTCCATTCCAAACTTATTTAAAAACAACAAAACAACTCCAACAAGTCCATTTTAAAAAGTTTCCAACACTGTTAAAAGCTTTTAACTTTGAGTTCATTTTCGTTTGGTTCCCTGCAGGAGATGATGTACGTCTGGAACGGTTTCACCATCGTCGGGAAGAGAGCGGACTCCACCGAGGCCCTGCTGATCACCATCGAGGCGGCTGAGGAGCAGCTCCGCAACGACCCTGGTGAGTTAAAACCCGGGTCACTGTTTCACTTATAAACCTGTTCTGAGGGAGTGAAGACGGGACTCCACAGGGTTCCGGTCTCGGCCCACTTCTGCTCAGACTGTATGCAGATGATGCTGTTCTGTACTACGACTTTTTGTGTCCTGACCGAGCTCCTAAAGGCCATAAAAAAACTTTTTTACCAGAACAAAATACGTTTGTATCGTCTGCAAAGAGTGAGACCACAAATATCACAGATACCAAAGAGCAGAGGACCGGTCATAGATCCCTGAGGTACTCTCTAGGTTACGTTTCTGAGTCGGGGATGTTGAACTCAGACGGACACACTTTAATGAGTCCAAACTGACATGATGAGACAGTTTGACGTCTGGAGTTTGGAGGAAAATCGTCTTAACCCTTTAATGCCCGAAACCACAAATTATGGCCAGAAAATTCAATTTTTTTTCAGAGCTAAAATATTTATTTTATTTACTACTGAAAACCAAAAAAATCCAAAAATGTCCTTAAAATTTCACAAATATATTTTTATTTATCTCGTTTGATACATCAGATGTTTTTGGAAACTAATAAACCACAAGAGGATGTTTTTATGGTTTATCTGACTGTATTCAGGTGTTTTTATTAATTTGTTGATCATATTGATTAGATAGAAGTTTATAAAAGCATATATCAAATATGATATAGGTTTGTCTTTTATATTTACAGACAGAAACGTGATCAAATATTCAGATTTAAATCATTGATTATCTGAAAGTTCATTAAAGTTCATCACGATTAGTTTACTTCTTAGTTCTGCGAGTTTTCAATCAGAGTTTATTTTTAAAAAGCAATTTAAATCAATTTTAAAATAACTAAAGGCCATAAAAAAACGTAGTGTGTGAAGTTCATAGAGCTTAAATTATGAATATTAAATTTTATTAATAACGCACTTTTACAGGCGCTCAAAGACGCTTAACAAAAATAAACAAAATCTAAAATACGGAAAATTTTTTAGACTAAAATGAAAAGACAATAAAAGAAGAGTTCACAGGTTAAAAGCCGATTTAAAAAGTTGTGTTTTTAGGAGTGATTTTAAAGTACGGGGGTCTGTAGGGTCTCGTCTAACATGACTCTTGTTTTTTTACCGTCCTGCTCAGACCCGTCAGAGTTTCACCCAGACGACAGCTGCCTGGTCCAGATGTTGAAGGGACTCTGTCTCAAACACCTGGGCAGGTTACTGCAGGCTGAGCTCTGCTTCACACAGGTGCTCTCCAGGTAAAACACACACACACACACACACACACACACAGATATGCAGACGGACTGGTTCAGCCGTCTCTTTAGTTTATCAGCTGGAGGTGTGAGAGTGATAAGATAGAGAGCGGTTTCTGTGCTTCTGTTCACTTCCAGTGAGAGTCGGATCCGATACGATCACTACCTGATCCCCTTCACCCTCTACGAGCTCGGCCTGCTCTACAAACAACAGGGAGACTTCACCAAGGCCGCCGCCTACATCGAAAACGCCAAGTAAGTCACTTTTATGATCTTGTCACCTTCATACCGAGGATGAGGACGATTAAAGGCCTGGGGCTCTATTTCCGTTCCCACCGGCGGACGGTGGCGCAACCCCGCGCAGTGGTATTTTCGTCTCGCAGAGCCCGGTGCACAGCCAGTTTGGCACCGAGGTCCGCCAAGCTGGGCGTGGGGTAGAGCGTGACACGGGGGCGGATTTTAACCCCTGTCCCGTCCCACTCCCAGAGAAAAAATCCCGGACCGGAGTAAAAAAATGAATCCTGTCCTGTCCCGCTCCCGTTTGAATGAAACCAAAACGTTGAAAAAACGTTTCATTTTTTGTTTTAGGTAAAAGTGGCGGCCGAGTTGGAGCGGCTGCCACTTTTTTTCTCTACTTCCGGTGGTGACAGGAAGTCGAACCACTGTTGTCGTCCTTTCGTGTTGCTAGCCGCGGTCAAGAGTGTTGGCTCTCACTGAGAGATGATGACAAAAATGGACGCATCTGTTCATCTGGTTGTTTGACACAGCTGAAATGATCATCCGTTAATGTTGTTCCCGCTCCCGTTGCTTTTTTCCTGTCCCGTCCCGATCACGGGATTAAGTAAAAAATGACTCCCATCCCCTGGTATCCCGCGGGAATCACGTGACCCACGGGAATTCCTCTAGCGTGGTGGCACGGTAGGAGGAGGGTGTTGACAGAATCAGGTGGCGCGGTGACATTTTCGTGCCCGCCGGCGGCGTAGAAAGCGCGTTGAAAGCTTGATGATTCAAACCTGGTCAGCTTTTAGTGCAGGCAGCTGGTCTAGTGGTACTTTAGTAGACCGGCGGCGTAGTGCACGGATGTCACGTTTCCACAGTGCAAGAAATAATCAACACAACCAATCTTCTGAGTCAGCACAAACATTCAGATCTATACCGATAAAGTTAACAAGATATTTAATTCGTCTTCTGTCGCCATCGTGTGGCGTTGCTGTCTTCAGACATCTCTGCATGAAAATTGTAATTCGCCTCGCCGGTGGTGGATTTAAAGGCGAGGAGAGGAGCTGATATGATTCGTGAAGACAGGTCTCGGCTGTGTTAAACCCACGCCATGCCTTCTCTGCTATTTACGCCGCTGGGAGGTGCTGAGTTAGAGAGGGGGGGTACTTACGCCGCGCCTGCGCCGTGCTGCCGGCGAGGCAGAAAATAGAGCCCCTGGTGTTAAAGAGAAGGTGGATCATAAAAATCAAACATCGTATCATTAATTTAAATGATCATGATCCGTCTGGTCCGGCCTCTTTCATGGTTCAGTTTGATCCTCATTGGTGTAAATCAGTCTTTAAGGTTCTCATGTACGGTAGATGATGAAGTCCTGCCTGAAATGAGTTTGTTGTCCTCTCCATCAGGACCAACTACAAGGACTACTCCATGGAGTCCAGACTTCACTTCAGGATCCACGCCGCCCTCAGCAGCCTCAAAGGTTCACCTGTAGGAACCCCCTAATCCTCCAAACTGGGTCACAGTGCAGCTGGAAACAACCGGGTATCCAACAAGAACCTCCACCATGAAGACCTAAATCAGGGTGGGAGGTCACGGGTCCCGCTGGACTCCGCCTCCTTCAGTCATAGCAATGATGTATTTATGGTTATTTGACGTATTTATTCCTTTTATTTTATGGACGCTGAGATGATTAAAACGGTTTAACGCCAAATGTAGATTTGATCGGGATACCGAGAGATAGACGCGGTTTCTCTGTCGTCATGGAAACAGGAGGAGGTTCAGCCTC
This sequence comes from Xyrichtys novacula, assembly GCA_962446985.1. NCBI lineage: Eukaryota > Metazoa > Chordata > Actinopteri > Labriformes > Labridae > Xyrichtys > Xyrichtys novacula. The sequence continues at coordinate 1,010,659 of CAUIWU010000006.1, forward strand.
AGGCGCCCGTCATTCAGAGCTGATCAATGCTGCGTTCCAGTTACCTCGGAGGTCGTAGCTGGAACGACGTTACACCCGAGTTGACGGCAATCCAGTTAACAAGTCGGAAAACCAAAGTGGACGCCTACAGTTACCGGTTGTTAGCCTTTGTTAACAATTGTTAGCAGTTGTCAGTCGTTTTTAGCGATATCAGTTGTGAACAACGCACAACACAGTATTTCGGAAATCCCGACTTTCGAGTACAACTGGAACGCAGCATAATATTCTGTCTGATTTGGAGGCGACTTGAGAAGTGGAAGCATGTTCGTAGAAAAAAGCACAATGTGGGAAAAGTTCGCCGATTTCTATAAAACACCGACTGTAAACAAAGATGGCCGACAGAGCACAGCTGATGCCAGAACACCTCCGAAACCGTGAGGAGGGATCTGCAGTGGAGACAGGCCCTCAGAGGTACAGAAGGTGTCAATCATGGGGCCACACCCCCTCCTTATACGGTCAGATAACTGAGTCAAACTGAACCTGATAGAAAAATTAACATTCGGACGTCAATCAACGAGTCTGGAGAACTTTTATTTGACCCGTGTTTCGATTTTTCAGTTTGACCCATGTCCCATCTGTTTACATGGAGAAGGCGGTCGTGTCGTCCATCTTTAATACAGTCTCTGTGAAGTTCTGAGGGAGTTAATCGGTATTTCTAGCACATCAGATGCTCCGTTCGAGTTACTTTGGAGGTCAGACGTCAAAGATGAAAATGACGTCACCCGCGAGTTACCGGTGTGTCAGAAAAAGTCGGAAAAAAGCAAAATCGGACGCCTGAAAAAAGATGGCTACACCTACGAAAGTTATTTTAGGGATCGTCTTGTCCAAATATAAGGCTAGCGCTAAAATAACTTTCGTAGATGTAGCTATCTTGGTTCCGCTTTCGATTTTGCTTGTTTCCGACTTCGTAACAGAAACCCTGGTAACTCGGGTGTGACGTAATTTTCAACTCGGCCTTCTGACTTCTGAGGTAACTCTAACGCAGCATTAGTCCCTTAAATCTCCGACTAAACGGGCCCTAAAATAAACCCCTCCCTCTGAATCACCGACCAACCTGATCCAGGTCTTAGACTGGACCGGATCCTCCAGCACCAGTTTATCGTCTTGGCGTGAAAAAAAAAAACGTTTTTATTTTGTGATGATAATCCTGAATTCATGCAGGTCACATGACGTCGATAAAACTGATGATGATGACGATGATGATGAGAGCTTTATATGTGTGCGGCAGAGAAACACTATAGATCTATATATACATAGATGCTTTATACATATATATGGACTTCTTTATATTTTGCCTTTTTGATTTCTAATAACGCCACACAAACGTGTCCGTGCGCACACGCAGTCGCAGCCTTTTCACCGAGCGTGGCTTATATTAACACACACACACACACACACACACACACACACACACACACTCATTCAGAGCTTGCACATTTACAGCGAAGTATCCAAGTCAGCTGGTAACGCACACATTTAGCAGCAATAGAAGAAACTCCTGCTGTCCGGTTTTTGGTTTCGCAGTGGCAGCGAATTTTACCCCCAATTTCCACCGCATCCGGAACGGCTACAAAAATTCGGTGTCCTCCGATCGTAGCTGATCGTAACCATTCAAGTTAACGTGTCAATTTACACCGACTTCTTTCCGTTCCTCTGCGGATCGCCGGACTCCTCAGCTGATATCAAGAGTTCTACATTCCACATTTCAACTGTTGTCAGAATCTAGTTTGGGATCATCTGAAGGTCTTCCCCGGAAAAATCTTTGTCTGGATGGACGTAGATGTTCCTCCTAAACCTGGAGATATTGTCTAAAACTGAGGATGCAGCATCTATGATTTCCAAGTCTTCATTGAAAGGACAGTTGGACTTACTTACTTACAAGTAAGTCCAACTGTCCTTTCCGAAAGAGACTTACCCCCAACTTCCACCTTCATCCTGATCGTCTCCTAAAAGGTCGTATCCTCCGATCGTAGCTGATCGTAACCATTCAAGTTAACGTGTCAATTTACACCGACTTCTTTCCGTTCCTCTGCGGATCGCCGGACTCCACAGTCTTTAGAGAGACAACTCGTTATCGCGAGGTTGGGTTCTCGTGATTCCTTCTGTCCGTAATCCGCCATGAAATTCGCCTCAAGAACCAGATCCGGTAGGAATTGGCGGACGGCAAAGATCGGCGCCATTCCGAATGCGGTGGAAATTGTGGTTTAGTGTTGGTTCAGTCCGGAGAGGATGGAGAGGAGGTAAAGGGTTCAGTGAAGGATCGTAGACTCCAAACAGATTCTCCTTAGATGTATTTTTGTTGACGCGTGCACACAGAGAGGAACATTTGCACAACTGAAACTCCTCCCGAAGGTCGAACGTCAGAGTCCTCTCCTCTGAGACTGAAATCACTCTGACTCCGTTCCAATCATGAAGGATCGCTTCTTTACGTTTATATTTATGAATTTTTGGGAAAAAGCACAATCGACGTTCTCCTCTCACCACCAAACCCTCAAACTAAAGGACAGGACCGACGTTTACAGAGTTCGTTTTTCTCATGTTTGAGATCTGAAAACCAAAAAAAGGTACTATGAGTGGATCTGGGGCATCGGTGGATTAAAATACTCTAATCTCTGCCGGAGCAGGAAAGCTGATCTCCACTAAATTAAAGTGAGTACATCTGAAGAATAAAAGCAACTTCACTTTGATTTGAAGCAGCTGGATGAAACTGAACGTTCAGTCTTCTCTTCTTCACCTCGAATTTACCGACAGAAAGACCAAACTAGAAGAGTGTGCGTCTCAGTGTGTGTTTCGTGTGAATTTTGTGCCTCTTCATCGTCTTTTTCGTGTTTGTGTGAAACTTCCAAAGTCGGCCAAGTGCAGTAAGTCCTCATGAAGTCTTTATAAAAGTCGTGGTTGACGATCGGAGAAAAAAACGGAGCTACGACACGCCCCCTCCGACGGAAGATCCTACGCTAGCTTCAAATAGGATTCACCATGTCGGATTGTTAGTGACTAGCGGCGGGAAACGCCAGCTCTGCTAGCGAGCGCCGTCTGCAGCTGCCTGGTCAGCCACGATAAAAGGCGACATTTCCTCTTCGACTCCGCCCTTTCTTCTGTCGGCGTTTGCGTTTTCTTTCCACTTTTGGCGGTGGCGCTCCTGTAGCTAAGCTGCTACGCTACTTTTAGCCGCTCAGAGCTCCGAGGAGGGATTTTTTTTTTTTTTTGTAGAATGGAAGGGCAAAGTCCCGCCTCCTTCGCCTCTGATTGGCTGTGAAACGGCATCACACACTCCGAACGCTGTCGGCTCTGTACGTCGAACAGAACATTATCGCACTTCTGAATCTCCTAACCTTAACCAGAAAGACGATGACGTTTCAGAGCCATAAGGAATGACCAATCAGAGCCCAGCACTCCTGGCCAATCAGAGGCGAAGGGGGCGGGACTTTGCCCTTCCATCCTACAAAAAAAAGTCTGCGGCCAGGAGAGTGGGAGGTGACGACTTGGAACTACGGGAGAGGGGTGTGTCGAATACAGCGGGGGGATTGGATGGAGATCGACCAATAGGAGCCGTCCAGGACGGATGGCTCCCATTGGTCGATATTTTTGCAGCCCTGCACCTGAAAGGGTGATTGGATTTTTTCCGTTCTTTTTTCTCTTCACTTTGTGGAGGTCGCACTATCGGACCATGATCGCCATAGAAACGAGGTTCGTAATAATTACCGATCTCTTCGATCGTCAACCGTGACTTTAACAGCCGTCTCTCTGGGACGGTAAAACGAGGAGAAGATCACAGACGTCTCTCTCTCAAACCCTCTCTGTCCTAAAACTGGACTCATGGTCAGGGTCTTTCTCCCCTGAAGGTCCTGGTCTGTGTTTGATTTCGTCGTGCCTCCGTGTGTCCGTACATTTTAATGTCGCATGTTCCTCTCTCTTATTTAAAACCATCCTCCTGAGATGAAATGTTTCCGTGTGTGTCGAAGGCGGCGGGTGGAAAAGGTTATAAATAAAAATATAAACATCTGTTCGGCTCCGGACGATGGTGCAATAAAACCACAAAGAGAAGAAGAAGCGTTTCTTTGGAGTGATATGAAGTGAATGTTTGATTTCTGCAGTTTTCACGTACACGTGCCTCTTTCTGTGTGAGTATTTAGCCTTTTCTCTCTTCAGCCTTGTGTTTATATTAAATATCTTTGATTTCAATCGGCTTATTTGTCTCGTTCATGTTTGTGGATTTTTGACACTAACGAAAGAGTTCGCTCAAACTGTTCATCTCAAACTTTAAGAACAACAAAAAACACCAACTAGAAACAAAAACACTGAACAAAGTAACGTGTGTGTGGCGTGTGGTGTATTTTGTGGACCCAGAAGCAGACTAAGAGACAGACAGACAGACAGTTAAAAGACGTCATTTTAATGTCCAAACTCAGACACTGTGGAGAAGGAGGTGAGAAGACATGCAAAGAATCACAGGGAGCAAACAAGTCATGAGCACTTATACGCGTCTGTACCACTCAGGAGTGACGACAAAACTCAGGCGCTGAGACTGAGGGTTAGGGTTAAGGTGTGGAGTCTCTCTCAGCCTCAACGACCAGGGGGAGTCCTCTGAAAGACAGTCAAGCCAGACGAGGGACACAAGGAAAACAGGAAGTTCTACCAAAATAAAACCGGAGATGGAGGCGTCTCACCACAATATGTTTGTCAAAAATAAACAGTTTGAGAAGGAACAGAACGGAGCAAAAAGCTGACCTAGTCCTGCCCCTTCACTGCAAATTAGACAGTTCATTTAAGATGAAACGATCCGATAACTCATTAAATTTACCAGCACAAACACGAATCATTTTCAGGAGGATTAAGTTCTTACTTTGTTTGGGCTCGTGAACGTTATTGGAGGAGCAGCGTCTGCCTCACAACCAATCAGGTTAGAGGAGGTGGAGAACGGCTTTGTTTACAGTCAGAAAGAGCGGACCGCTCAAAAATGTTCAAATGTTGACGACACAGACATAAGAGAACACAGAGATATCGATATATTACCAAATGTCATCAATAACTAATAACTATTGACTGATATTAGAAGAGTTTTGTTTATACAAAATAAAAAGATGCTTCTTTAACAGATTCCTGCTTTTCCCCTTTAAAACAGTTTTAAAAGTTTTTGTAAAGCTGTTTTCTAAAAGAGTTAAAGAGTCCGACTGTCTGAAGAGACGGTTTTATTTATTAGAACAGCTTCTTCTGAAACTCTGGTTGACTGATTTCTTGTTGACTGTTTTCTTGTTGACTGTTTTTTGTTGACTGTTTGGGTTTTGACTGTTTCTTGTTGACTGTTTTCTTGTTGACTGTTTGGGTTTTGACTGTTTCTTGTTGACTGTTTTCTTGTTGACTGTTTGGGTTTTGACTGTTTCTTGTTGACTGTTTTCTCGTTGACTGTTTTCTCGCTGACTGTTTTGGTGTTGACTGTTTATTGTTGACTGTTTTCTTGTTGACTGTTTTGGTCAACCAATCAGGTTAGAGGAGGTGGAGAACGGCTTTGTTTACAGTCAGAAAGAGCGGACCGCTCAAAAATGTTCAAATGTTGACGACACAGACATAAGAGAACACAGAGATACCCCTGACTACCCCACCTTTACTAATAAACATAATGAATATTTTAAACATAATAATAATAAATCAGTTAAATCATTTCTGTTCAAAGGCAGACTGGACTTGTTTTTAAAGTTGATAACTTCATGTGGTCTCATCTGTCAGGGATTGTAAACCACAGTTTGTACCCAGGACTGAGTCATTGTATTGATCATGTGTGTATTTGTGTGTGTTTGTGTTGTTGTTGTATGGACATATAGGAAACCCCGACACACTGACCCTTTATCACAGGAGCTGGACTTCCTGTTTGGACCTGAAAGTCCAGCCCCCTTTGGAAAGACTCTCTTATTGAAACAGTGTCGAACATTAACTTGTTTGTTCTTCCTCCGTTTCTGTCCCGTTCAGGGTCTCCTGTCCCAGAATGGAACAGTAATTTCCCGACACACAACCTGACTCATCAGAGAAAATGTTTCATAACGCTGGTTTTGTAATTCTAGTGAATTTCCTGTTCCCCTGTTGTCCTGTTCCTTGTGTTTCCTGTTTTATTTTGTAGGAGTTGACTCCTTGTGTCTCGTCTGTCTCACCTGTGTCTCGTTTACCTGTCTGTATATTTAGTTCCTGTCTTCCCCTCTGTCCTGGTTTGTCGGTCAGTGTGCGTCACTCTTAGTTGTGTGAATCTCTCGTCTCCTCGTGTTTTTTTTCCCCCAGTGTTTTTTGTTTGATTTTTGCCTTTGGGATGTTTCAGCTGAACATTTTAAAGTAAGTTTTTGTTGTTTAAAGTTCTTTTTATTAAATCTTTTTATGTTAAGTCTGCATTTTTGAACCCATGACAAGTCTAAAGGTCTTGATTTGGGTGGTCACCATATTGGAAGTACTGAACCCGACAGACACAAAATAAAACACTCCGTGTTTCAGGAGGATCGTATTTCACACCATGCAAATGGGCGGAGACGAACAAGTGAAAGGTTTTTAGACGTCATTTCACCCCGATGACACCATGGATGAGGAGATGCTGATTCTAGAAGTCTAGAAGTAGATTTCCTCCGCTGGAAGGAAACAATCTACTGCTTATATGTCTATGTGTCTGTCTTTATCGAGACAACTCGTTATCGTGTGACGGGTTCTTGTGAGTTCTTGCGATTCCCGCTGTCTGTAATCCCCCACGAAATTTGCCTCACAAACAGATCTGGTAGGAATTGGCATACGGCAAAGGTCACTGCCGTTCCGGATTGGTGCCGTTCCGGATGCCGAGTAGAGTTGAGTAGATTTTCATAATATCCTCCAAAAAAAGACAAACATCTTATTATAGTCTCACAGGCATTCATGTAAAACCTCATTTCAGTGCCGTTCAGTCTCTGTCCAAGATGCTTCGTTCTTGCTGCACTTCCTCTGACGGGAAGTGAGCTTGGGGTGTTACTTTTTACTGCTTTGCGTTCATGAAATGATCTGAATGTCTGTACAGGGATTATACGTCCATCTGTGTGTCTTTGATGGTTAAACTTTGTCGTGGTTTATTATAGACGTCCAACAGAGTGAAGGACTCAGGCACCCTACTGACGGTGGTCTCCAGTAAACAGACGGTCTCAGATCAGACTGACATTATCTCACACCTTTAAACCTTAAAGTAAATTTTCTCTCAAACTCAGCTGACCCGCTTTTTTTTTTACCAGGTCAGCTGATTACTGGAATCCACGTTTTGGTGTACAAACAAACACAGCCCCTCCCCCGACCTCCATGTTACAGTTCAGGATGAGTCAGCTGACTGTGCGTGTCCATGTTGACCAAACAGGTTAATGATTGATTGATTGATTGATGGCATCATCAGTGGACAGACGCTTGTATCAGACCGTCAGTCACATCCTTCCCTCTCAGAGAATCACGTCCTCCTGTCCTGAACTGTTTTCACTTTGAGGCTGAGGAACCTTTATTTCTTCTTCAGCAGCATTTTGTGACGTTTATCAGGATGAGATCAGCCCCAGTTCCTCTTCTCTTGTTGTTTCTTCTGGTCGTTTCCTCTGAAACGGTGAGTGAACTTTACCTTTTTATTCCTATAACGACAATTGTGTCCCAGATCAAGGGAAGGATCCCCATAAGGCTTGGTCCCTCAGAGGATCCAGCGGTCTACGCTAGTCTTATCTACGAGGGATTCCCAGCTGTTCCCACTCTTGAACATGCATCCACCTCCCTCTGTTGCTTAGAAACAGGAAGCTAACTAGGAATCCTGCTAGCATGTGTGGTATTAAGATACCCATGTTCAGGATATCTTAGTGTCCACTTCTTTGCCTTCAAAGTCCTTTTCTGTAAAGGTAAACAGTCTGCTTTTCTGGACCACTGACACAGAGAGCTCCATTATCAGTACCTTCGTTTATTCAATGTGGGACTTGACAAACAAGGACCGAGTATGCTCATGAAACCAACATGGTACCCCAAGATTTTGGCCGAGTGACCAAAACTCACAGAAACGGCTGAGGAAGTCCATAATGGCCGGAATAAGAGTCTCTTGACAAACTTAAAGTCGGGGTAGTCAGGATCTGAGTTAGTTCTAGTTTTTAGGAGAAATCTTGAAAGTAAACTCTACCCCTCCAACCAGTTTTCCCCTCAAGCCCCGCCCACAAACAGACGCTCCTGCTCGCTCCTATCGTTCCAATTAAATTCCGGTATAATGCAGATAAATACTTCAGATCATTACAAATGGGGCCCAGTCAAGGTGAAAGTCAAAAGCATTGGTGCTACTGTAGATGCCAACAGACTACCAGCAAACACAATGTTTGCAGGACTTCTACAACTAGGATAAAGTCATTTGAGCAGGACACGTATCTGATGAAAATGCTCTGTGACAGTTTCAGCAGAGGTCAAGAGAAGATTTTCAGCGTGATACGTCAGAGGATGAGATCGTCCAGCAGACTCCACAGATACTACAGTTACCGACCTGGCCCCCCCCACCTTCAGTAATCACTCCTGCCCCAACCACAGCTGGAGTACAGGAGGAGGAAGAGGACGAGTACCTGGGTCCAGCTGAGTGTGTGAAGAAGAAGTAAGTGGGTTTTTTTTGTGGCTGGGACAAACTTTTAACCTCTCCTTTAAAAGCTGTATTTATTCTGTTTCTTCTTAGACGAACTTTAACCTCCTGAGCACAGAGTTAAATTCAGCGACCACATACTGTGAACTTTAACCCCAGTTTGTTCTTAAGTCTCTTTTTTATTTAACTTCTCACAGATATACTCGAGCATCATGTGGCCTGGTGTTTTGTCCTCCGTGGGAACGCTGCGTCGATGGACATTGCGCCTGTAAAGCGCCCTACCTGTGTCCTACGGAGAATGTGACGCAAGTTTGTGGGCGGGACCACAGAACCTACCGCTCTTACTGCCAGGTAACAGTCGGGTATCTGCTGCTAATCAGAAGTTGGAAATTTCTAGAACGATCAGCAGCCAAGCATTGCTAAAGTCCTGAAACTGCAGTTCCTCAAGTGTCCTCAAGAGTCCACTTGTCCTTTTTGCCTGTTTCCAGGTCCATCAAAAGTTGTTTTGTCTTACTGAGTTGTCATCCAAGATCAGGAACTATTTGTCAGGGTTGAAAACCTGCTGACAAGAAACACTTCTGTTACAGACACTTGTCTTACTTTGTTAAAGCGGTTTACCTGTCCAGCAGAAAGGTTACAGGGTCACCAAGATCCCCAAGCGTCCCCCATCGTTTATGTTGACCCGGCTTTTTAGCTCTTGTCCGGTCTACCTCCGTTTTAAGCACCCATTATTCCTCCAGAGTCTCCGGTATTTACTTTGTTTTCTTGCTTGTGTCGGCAGTCGTGGCCAAAGGAGGATTCAGACAATTTTCCGAACTTTCTGGTTGGTTTCTACTGTCCGATATTGTAGCATGCTAATTTTGTTTGGGCTCGTGAACATTATTCGTGGAGCATGCTACCTGTGGTACCTACCCTACCTGTGTCCTACTGAGAATGTGACGCAACCACAGAACCTACTGCTCTTACTGCCAGGTAACAGGTATCTACTGCTCCTCTGAAGTGAGAAGTTTCTGGAGCGAAGCCATTGCTGAAGTCCTGAAACTGCAGTTCCTCAAGAGTCCACTTGTCCTTTTTGCCAATTTCCAGGTCCATCCAAAGTTGTTTTGTCTTATCCCAGTTAAACCCCAAACCCCGATGTACCTCACATTTTCATGTTTTTTCTTTTCCAGGCTATGGCGCTATCATGCCGAACCAAGAGACTTGCCATGTCCCACTTTGGAGAAAACTGCGGAGGTTGTCTCTCACAGATACCTTCAGTTTTATGTTTTTTTTTTTGTGGTCCTTTTTGACTCGGTCTTATCGTGAATGTCTCCTTTATATCGCATTGTCTCACCACAGAGGAATATCCAAAGTTTCAAGGTGACGTAGACCAGGACACAGGAGTGGTCCAGGTCTTCATTCCTGACAGAACAGAGGGAAGTCATAGTACGGAGGCTTTACTGGTTTGTAAGAAGATCTGGGACATGGCAGCTGCGAACGTAGCCTGCAGGGAGAGCGGCTTCCCACTGTGAGGAACGATTCATAAATATTAACAAAGAGCATGCAACTTCAGTTTCAGTCCACGCTTCATGACCGATGTGTGACTGTCTGTGTTCATAGAGGTGCAGAGACTGCCGGCTGGGTTTCATACAAGTCCCTACAAACTGGGAGAGAAGACGAGCAGCTCCCAGACAGGTGTGTGAGCATCCGCTGCCAAGGCTACGAGAATTCTCTGGCTGAGTGTCTGATCTACAACAAGGTGAAGATCGGCAACAGGAAAGTGGCAACTGTAACCTGTTATAAGGATTCAACGGCGCCAGGTCAGTATGTGTGGTTTCTATCCCAGTCCTGAAGTTGATCAGGAGATATAACCCATTTATCACCAATCATGACCCAACCCAAGCATCTGCTTCACCTTATTGTGAAGTCTGAGGAGTTTCCAAACAGGACAGGTAACAAGGTACAACCTCTCCGGGGTCAGTACTCCCTCAAACATCGATCAGTTCAACTACAATTTATTACAGTATTAGGGGAAAATCAAGATCTTTGGACTATGGGAGACAGGTGTCTGAGGACCATCCAGGACACTCTCCGTGTGACTATTAAGAAGTAGTATGTGGGTTAGGTTGGCTCGTTCCTGGTCCCTGGTTTATCCAAGGTCAAGGAGATGAAACCAAAAACACTCAGTTCGAAATGATCCACCATTGCTCAGTCCATGATGGACAATAAAGTCAAATCCACGTTCTCTGGTTTCTGGAAAGGGTCACTCAGTACGTTTCCATGACACTCAAGAAAACTGAATTATCGCCTTATTCCGATTAAGACCGAACAACTGAAGGTCATGTAAACACCTTAGTCCGACTATAATCAGAGTTTGAGAACTCTGATTAAGACACCCAGATAATGCGATTGGAATTCAACTTTCTCTACCATGTAACCAGCGTAGTCGAAGTATGATAGGACAATGCATGTGCGCGTGCACCACGCCCCCGTAACCCCGGAACAAAAACACCAGAGAAGAAGTGGCGCTATCATTTAACGAACTTGCGACTCAGAAGAAACTGCAACATGGCTGAGGCACAAAGGGCGTCCACTTTTGGAATGACCAGGAGAGCGCCGGTATGCTTTCCTTCCTGACAGAAATGGACGTTTTAAAGTTTATGGACGGTCACAAAACAAGGAACGGAGACATCTTTTAAAAAAGGTCCGGAAACAGCACCACTGAAAAGACCCATATCGCCCCCTAGTTTTAGGGAGGAGGACACCGTTCACGTCAATAATTCAGTTTTCTCAGCGGCATGTAAACGCAGACAAGGAGAGAAGTCCGATTCAGTGAAAAAAAGGAATAATGAGCTTAGTCCGATTAAACTGTGACAGTAAACATACTGAGTGTTGTCAAATGTGTTTCAGAGAAGGACTGTGGCTTCGAGTGCGCCAACACCAAGTGTGTGTCTCTGAACCAGACCTGTGACGGGGTGGACGACTGTGGCGACCGCAGTGACGAGATGTGCTGCAAAAGTAAACCAGATACCTGCTCGTGATTCGATCTTGTAACCTGGTACTTCAGGTTTTCACAGTGCTGGTGTCTCTGTGTTTGTGTGTCAGAGTGCAGGAACAACAGTTTCCGCTGTAAGTCGGGAGTGTGTGTGCACAAAGAGGCGGTCCACGATGGAAAGATGGACTGTCTGGATGGCGAGGATGAATCCCCGATGACCATCACGAACAGTGAGAAACACAAACATTTCAGCCTCTGCCTGAAACGCTCTGCTTCTCCACTGATGGACAGTTAGGCTCAGCTTAGTGGGTGTTACTTTTTACACAGCTGTGCAGCAAACAAACAACAGGAACGTTACCTTCTAAGGCTAACTATTACCCGGAGATTCCAATGGATCCAGAACGGCTCCGCTCCACTCCGGACCGGCAGGCGGATCAAATCATATAGTGCCGACCGGATCCAAGCCACCGCCACCATCGCAGGAGAAGCGCTTGCGATATTACCTATATTTAACATATCTGGCAAAAAAAGGAAGCCTTGCGTATCTGATCTGGCCACTGAAGCGGATCTGCAGCAGAGCCGGATGGCAGGCATTTGTTTAAAAACCTTTCACGTGCAGAGACGAACAAGTGAAAGTTTTTTAGACGTCATTTCACCCCGATGACACCATGGATGAGGAGAAGCTGATTCTAGAAGTCTAGAAGTAGATTTCCTCCTCTGGAAGAACACAATCTACTGCTTATATGTCTATGTGTCTGTCTTTATAGAGACAACTCATTATCGCGCAATTGCACGTGAATCCGCGGGTTCTTGTGAGTTCTAGCGATTCCTGCTGTCAGTAATCCACCACGAAATTGGCCTCACAAATGGATCCGGTAGGAATTGGCGGACGGTGAAAATCGCTGCCGTTCCGGATTGGAGCCGTTCCGGATGTGGTGAAAATTGGGTGTTATAATCTGGACTCTTTAAGCAGATCATCATCAATAACCTTCCTCTACTCTCATTGGTTAGCTCAGACAGTTTGAAGCCGTCTGTCTGTCAAACTTTGATTTATTTTCACGTATTTCCTCTCCAGAGACCGAGGCTGACAAACTGCTGAACAACACAGGTATGTGTGTCACCGAGGGATAAACAGCCGAGTCTTAAAACCTTTCAGATTAAATTGTTGTCCTCTGTGGTGATAATGGTAATGCTGTCTTTTTCTTCTTTATTTCAGAGTATGAGTCGCCCATGAAAGGTAAGACTAGTCACAGTACATGTTGGTAAAAACCTGGGCCCTACACTGTGAGGCCGCTCAAGATACAAAAGTAGTCCGGATAATTCAAGCTGGTGTAATAAGACCTCTTTGATTGGCGTTGACGCACCAGTTTGGCAATAACCATTGGGTACATATGAAATCACTAATGTTACCATGGAGACTGTGTTCAGAGAAACAAAACCCATCCATGCCAGTAAACAACCAGGCTGTCAGGGTTTGTTTGGACCTCAAATTATATGTCCAGTCCAGCTTCAGCCCAGTAAGGCACCACTGGTTTGTGTTTGCCGGGAGATTAGCATTCACCCGTGTAGGAGGACAAGTCCTAAAGGCAGGGTTGACTTCTTCTGGAAAACCTGAAAGAGAGAAGACCTTTACAACAGCACATCCTGATTTTGGAAGACCATGTCTGTCGATCAGAGATTCCAGAGTAATTCAGGGTTGTAGAAAAACCACCCAGGTGTAATTTCCCCGGAACAGCTGACCGCGGATGAGGGTACAGCCTGTGTGTCCAAGTTCAGGTCATCAAATAACCTCGGTAAATATCACGAGAGCTGTGTGTGACTTTTGAGGAACTCTGTTTGTCCAGAAATAACCACCAGCAGGAAGTACTTGGAGTCCATGGTGTACTGTGGGATTCCCAACGCGACCACAGTGGATGACGTGACGATGGAGGATCGAGGACGGACCAGCCGAGTCAAGAGAGTGGTGGGAGGAGTCGCAGCCAATCCGGTCAGTGAACACACCAGTGTGTCTGTCCCACTGTGGGTGTTTTTGATGGATGTCCTGAGCGTCACTTCGAAGTGTAACCCGTGTGGACCTTGTGTGTTTGTGTGCAGACCCAGATCCAGTGGCAGGTTGCTCTGGACGATTACGAAAAGGCGCATTGTGGGGGCGCATATATCGGGGGTTGCTGGGTACTCACTGCTGCTCACTGCGTGAGGTAAAGCAGAGATGATTCAGGAGTTCAAGTATGAAGTACTGGAGGTTGTACCATTACGACTCAATAAAAGAGCGCCCCCTTTCTTAAGATGGTTGTTATAAAGGTCTCCCACACCTCTCTTTACCAGGCAGAACCCACTGGCATTCAGGGTGAAGTTTTCTCTCTGGAAAAAGTATGAAGCTCAGGGCACCACTGACATCGTCCCCGTTCAGGACATCTACATCCATCCACGGTAGATCTGTATCTGTGGAGCATATAGATCCTGAATGTTCGTGTTGATTGGATGCTAACAGAAACAAAATTCACTGCAGGTACAACGCAAACACATATGAGAACGACATCGCTCTGGTGCAGCTGAAGAAACTTCCTTTTGAGGAAAAGTGTTTCGTGGATAACCCGGCCATCAGCGCCGTCTGTGTCCCCTGGACCGAACACCTGTTTCAGCCCAACCACGTCTGTAGCATCTCAGGGTGGGGGCGGACTGCAGGTGTGTGCATAAACAGACACAACATGTCATTTCTATCCAATCAAAGTGTAGATCTTAGTTTCTGAGGACTTGAGTGATTGGTACAGTGGAATATCATCTGCGTAGTTAGTTAAAATGATTGGTCTGAGCACTGAACCCTGTGGAGCTCCATAACTGACCGGAATGATCATTAAAGGTGGGGTAGTCAGGATCTGACGAAGTGCCAGTTTTTGGGACAACCAGGATAAAGTGACATAGTCCAGGACCCGAGGGAGGACAGTTTAGTGATGGCGCTACAACACGCTACAGCAGGTCCGTTTGACAAGAAACACTTCTGTTACAGACACTTGTCTTACTTTGTTAAAGCGGTTTACCTGTCCAGCAGAAAGGTTACAGGGTCACCAAGATCCCCAAGCGTCCCCCATCGTTTATGTTGACCCGGCTTTTTAGCTCTTGTCCGGTCTACCTCCGTTTTAAGCGCCCGTTATTCCTCCAGAGTCTCCGGTATTTACTTTGTTTTCTTGCTTGTGTCGGCAGTCGTGGCCAAAGGAGGATTCAGACAATTTTCCGAACTTTCTGGTTGGTTTCTACTGTCTGATATTGTAGCACGCTAACTTTGTTTGGGCTCCTGAACGACACGGGGGAGCAGCGTCTGCCTCACAACCAATCAGGTTAGAGGAGGTGGAGAACGGCTTTGTTTACAGTCAGAAAGAGCGGACCGCTCAAAAATGTTCAAATGTTGACGACACAAGAGA
Organism: Xyrichtys novacula; assembly: GCA_962446985.1. Lineage (NCBI taxonomy): Eukaryota > Metazoa > Chordata > Actinopteri > Labriformes > Labridae > Xyrichtys > Xyrichtys novacula. The sequence goes on from CAUIWU010000006.1 coordinate 1,025,669, forward strand.
ACACAGAGATATCGATATATTACCAAATGTCATCAATAACTAATAACTATTGACTGATATTAAAGGACTTGTTGTAAATACACCACAAAAACAGACGCTTCTTTAACGGAATCCTGCCTACCCCACCTTTAAACCAAGATAAAGTGATGCTAATTAACACTGAGACATTATGATGTTGGTCCTTCATTATGATTCTGACCCCGATAATTACGTTGCCGACAGAGGGCCGAGCTGCAAAGGTGCTGCTGTGGGCCAACGTCTCGCTCATTGGTCAGTGTGAACGTTTCTACGGAGACCGCTTCAGACCGGGCATGATGTGTGCAGGTGAGTGACCCTCACAGACCCTCAGGCTGGTTTACAGACCCTCTACCCGGATCCTAATGTCAGTCCGTGTGTATTTGCAGGTGACCTGGAGGGCGACGTGGACTCGTGTCAGGGGGACAGCGGGGGTCCTCTGGTCTGTCAGGATGAACTCGGGGTTTCTTACCTGTGGGGCATCGTCAGCTGGGGAGAGAGGTGTGGTCAGCCGGGGTTTCCTGGAGTTTATACTCAGGTGAGATAACCACAGGTGGAAAGAACTAGAAGAGGTCGGCGAGATCGCGCTTCCTTAAAAGACCTTAACCAGATCCTAATTATATTTATTAGATTACAAACATGTTACCTGTTTTTACACCTGAATGAACCTCTGTTTGACGATAACACGTCTCTTAATGAGTTACACTGACACAGAATAACATCCCATCTCCGATATCGGCACTTTTTTGACCTTAATTCTCCGTTTTTCTTGCAGGTGGCTCACTACTTCGACTGGATCAGACATAACACCGGCTGGCCTGCAGTCACCAAGTTTAACTCCTGATCAGATTTCTAAAAGTTTCAAACAGATTTTTGTCCCTGAAAGAGTTTTAAATGTCTGATAATCAATTTTTGTTCCAGTGAATGATAAAAGCTCATTGGTGCAGCTCTACCATCAGAATCACAATGTTTTTGTAGGCTTTTATTTGTTTGTTTTAAAAAGAAATAAATATTCCTGAAGGACCAGAGAGCATCTTTGGAAGAACGAGAGCGTGGAGCGTTTTGGACTTTTTATTGTCTGTTGTCAAAAGTCCTAAAAAATGTAAGAAATCAATAACTCTATAAACAAAATGTGCAAATAAGGAACAAAATTATCACATTAAAAAGGGGAATCATCAGGGGGAGTTCTGAGGCTGGTTCTGATCCGAGGGCGGCAGTATGATGCTCCTCAACCTCCCGAGATCCGCCTCCACCTGCACACAGAAGACGTCCGTTAGAGGTCAGGTCTGCAGGTTTAAAACGCCACGATAAATATCCGACAGTAACGCACCCTTCAGTCGGTGCGTTTTCATGCACAGTTTAATCGGATTAAGTTCTGCTCCTCTTCTCTGGTGTTATTGTTCTGGGGTTACTGGGGCGTGGCGCACAAGCACATGCACTGTCCGATCATACTCCGACTACGCTGGTTACATGGTAGAGAAAATCGAATTCCAATCACATTATCTGGGTGTTTAATCAAAGTTCTCAAACTCCGATTACAGTCGGACTAAGATGTTTACATGACCTTCAGTTGTCCGGTCTTTATCGGAATAAGGCAATAAATCGGTTTTCTCGACTGTCATGGAAACAGACTGACTGAAGGCAGCGGTGCAGAATGTTGTGACCTATTAAAAGGGCGCATTAAACAGAGAGTTAAATGCGCCCACTTTAACAGGTCACTGAACTCTTCGTGTGAAGCCTTTCTACAGTCGGAGTAATCCTCCAAACATCCTCCGAGGCTTTGGTGCGCTTTAGTTGCAACTTTTCGGTGCAATTTATATTGTGCAAAAGAGTTGAGATGGCGCAAGTGCTCGACAAATAAAATATTCAAATCAGTGATGGAGGATTTTTTAAGTAGTTTCAAACTAATCTGACTAAATCTGAGCAGGATTAAAGTGACAAAGAAAAACTAAAGAAAATACAAAAGCGCATTAACCAGAGAGTTAAATGCGCCCACTTTAGCAGGTCATTAAACTCTCGTCGTGCGCAGCCTTTCTGCAGTCGGGGTAACCTGCTGAACATCTGCACCACCTCAGGAGGTTTTAATGCGCTTTAGTCACAACTTTTCGGTGCGATTTATATTGTGCAAAAGAGTTGAGACGGCGCAAGTGCTGAACAAAATAAATCATTCAAAATAGTGATGTAGGACTTTTTAGGTAGTTTCCAAATCATCCGACTAAATCTGAGCAGGATTTAAGTGACACATAAAAAAAACAAAAGAAAAGATAAAAGCGCAGTAAAATAACAGTTAAATGCGCCCACTTTAACAAGTCATTGAACTCTTGTTGTGTGAGGACTGTCAACAGTCGGGGTAATCCGCCGACCATCTGCACCACCCCGGGAGGCTTTAGTGCACTTTAGTCACAACTTTTTGGTGCAATTTATTGTGCAAAAGAGTTGAGACGGCGCAAGTGCTCGACAAATAAATCATTCAAAATAGTGATGTAGGACTTTTCAGGTAGTTTCCAAATTATCCATGTGTGACTAATGACTGTTGGTTAAAATGGTTTAACGTCTTTTAAGTAATGCATAGTTGTAAATCTGGACCCTGCTGTGTGCTGGGCCGACGTTATGAGTGTTGGCGTGTTTGTCACCTTTGCCAGCTCGGTTCTGAGCTCGTTGTATTTTTGGACGTTGAATTTCTGGTGGGACGCTGAACGGTGGAAGAAATGAAGGAACTGACGGTCCCGGGCCTTTGGATAGATAAAGTCCTGCAAACAGACGTATAAACAGATGGAGTATCAGAGTAACCAGGTGTAGCTATGCTGCTTTTCTGAACCGGGTCAGAACCTGTTTTTAAAGACACTGGTTAACTCGAGTATCTCCAGGACTCCTACCTGTCTGGTCAGGATGTAGTAGCTCAAGAAGATCATGCTGGTGGCATAGGTGATGAAGTAGGTGACCGGCTCCATGACGTCCCATGGGAACACAAACCTTCACAAACACAAACACACACGTTTGAACCCGAGCTCAGTACTGGGCAAAGCCGCCCCACATCATTGGCTGGTTCAGGATTCCAGGATAGGTGGGTGCATTTATGAATAAAAAAAACACCTAACCCTAAAAAAATTCTAACCAAATTTTTGGATTTCTCTTTTTATCACTCTGTAAATGACAAAATACTGTCGTTCGTTTTCTTCTGTTTATCCAGCGCCGGGTCACAGGGGCAGCAGCTTCAGGAGGGAAGCCCAGACGGCCCTCACCCCAGCCACTTCCACCAGCTCCTCCTCCGGGGGGATTCCCAAGCGCTCCAAGGCCAGGTGAGAGATATAATCCCTCCACCTGGTCCTGGGCCGACCACGAGGTCTCCTCCCGGTGGGACATGTCTGGAACACCTCTAACAGGAGGCGTCCAGAAGGCGTCCTAACCTGATGCCCGAGCCACCTCAGCTGACTTCTCTGGACGTGGAGGAGCAGCGGTTCTCCTCTGAGCGCCTCCCGAGTGTCCGAGCTCCTTACCCTATCTCTAAGGCTGAGCCCGGACACCCTGAGGAGGAAACCCATTTCAGCCGCTTGTATCTGCGATCTTGTTCTTTCGGTCATTACCCAAAGTTCATGACCATAGATGAGGGTCGGCACGTAGATCGACCGGTAAATCCAGAGTCTCTCCTTACGGCTCAGCTCTTTCTTCACCACCACTGATCGGTTAAACGTCCGCATCACTGCTGACGCCGCTCCGATCCGCCTGTCGATCTCCCGCTCCAGCCTACCCTCACTCGTGAACAAGATCCTGAGATACTTGAGCTCCTCCACTTGAGGCAGGACCTTCCCTCTGACCCGGCGAAGGTAATCTAGTTGAGAAAAAGTCTTTGGGACCAAACTTACCAGGTGAGATAAGCCAGGAATCCACCCTGAAAGGACAGGTAGGCAAGCCCCACCCACCCGAGAACAGATGTTTTAGCGTCCGCCTCCTTCGCCATCTCCATTCTCGCCTACAAACACAAACATACTCCTTTAACAACGGCTCTGTTACCGTCACTTTGCGTTCTCGCAGTAATTTACTGTAAATGGTCATTTTCGTGGTCGTACCTTCTCCAGCGGCTGCAGCTGCTGTCGGAGCGTTTCCTGTCGGGTCAGCAGCTCTCTGTGTTGGATGAGCTGCTGCTGAGGAAGATTCAGAGCCGAGTGAAGAAGGCGGACCACGTACTTCATATCGTCGACGCCCAGGACGTGTTCGTGAGACGACTCTGATGGACACAGACCCACAGGTTTACGGTGGACTGAACCAGCGAACACTTCATGGACTGATGCTGAAATATTTACTCCTCCAGGCTGCATGAAAAAAGACGCTTTTACCTTGACCAAGTGAGCGAACGTTGTGTGTGACGTCGTTGATGACCAGCTGGAAATCTTTATTTAAAACCGTTTCCATGAACGTGCAGGACGAGATTCTCTGTCCGTCTGCAGGAGATAAGAGAGTCCTGATAATGTCTCAGAGGAAGGGGTTACGTGTTTCAGGTCACGTGACCTTACCTCCGTTCAGCAGACTGGTCGTGTGGACCCCGGGGTCTTTGGCTGTGATGTTTTGCAGGAGGTCACCCACCGTGGTCAACATTGGCGTCAGAGTGAAACGACACTGCTGACCTGCGGGGAGGCGCAGAGAGAGGACGGGGCGACCGAAGCTGTAATGTAGGTAGGCATCTAAAAAGAGAGAGAGAGAGAGAGACAGAGAGGAGGGGTCAAAGGTCACATCCCATGGTCATGTGACTCACAAGTGTAGACGGTAGATGTTTGAGTGAAAGTGAGTTTACCTTTGGATGGAGGCTGGCTGCTGTAACTGGAAACCAGTCCTGAAGACCAGACTGAACTGGGCTGGAGGAGAAAGAGAGAAGACTTGGTCAGCAAGTCTTTGTTTCAGTCATATGATGTTAAAGGGATATTCCGGCGTAAAATTTAGGGTCAAACGCACCGTAACACCAAGTTTTTATTGAGCCGAATTAATAATAAAATCGTAATTTTGTTAATAGGTATGGATTTATGTGCTGTTGAGTTAGTATGTTTGAACAAGAGCACAGTAAATTTAAATCAGCTAATTTTCCGATGAGGTTCTGTTACTAAACGGAGCTACACCATGTTCTACTCAGGTTAGTACATATAGGGTCCCAGCCATAGTACTAGACACCAAACATCTTTTTAACTTTGACTCATTTCTTTAGCAAAGAGACTAAACACAACTCACCTACCCTCTTCCAGCAGACGCTTGTTTGTAGCGAGACCTCAGGCCAGTCCATTACGGACTACAGTGGGGTGCCGCAGCTCAAGGAAGAACATTTATGATCATTTCTTCATTTCCTTGAAGTAATAATCACCATCACTTTTCTCTGTAGACGCGTTAGTTCTTCTGCCTTAAGGTCTTAAGGGAGAAACATTTATATTCTGTGTCATTAATTTTTTAAAGTTTGTCCACAGCTCCATAAGGAGGCAGGATTTATGACCTATACTGCAGCCACCAGAGGGCGCTGTTCTTGGAGTGGCTTCACCCAGAGAGGAGGCAGACGGCGTCTATTCTATACAGTCTATAATCTGATTGCATTTCCATGAAGAAGTTATCTTAAGCGTTCTTCCTTGAGCTGTGGCACCCCGCTGTAGTCTGTAATGGACTGGCCTGAGGTCTCTCTACAAACAAGCGTCTGCTGGAAGAGAGTAGGTGAGTTGTGTTTAGTCTCTTTGCTAAAGTTAAAAAGATGTTTGGTGTCTAGTACTATGGCTGTGACCCTATATGTACTAACCTGAGTAGAACATGATTCTGTTCAGTAACAGAACCTCATTGGAAAATTCGCTAATTTAACTTTACTGTGCTCTTATTCAAATATATTAACTCAACAGCACATAAATCCATACCTGTTAACAAAATCATGTGTTTATTGATAATTCGGCTCAATAAAAACACCTTTGTTTGAGGTTTGTTTATGGCTCCTCAGACCGCTGTGTATTGCTATCGTGCGGTTGTTACTAAAGTTGGTATAACTAGAGAAGCAAGCGGTCGGCAACATTCATCTCTGGAGGGGAGGTCTAACTCGGTGTTACATTTTGTTTGACCCCTAAATTAATTTTACGCCAGAATATCCCTTTAAAGAGGCGGGAGAGCAGCGAACGCTGAAACGAACGGTCTTCTCCACCAAAGAGGTGTGGTCACAGAGATACCAGAGCAGAGAGAGAGGAGTTGAGAAATACTGAGAAAAAGTTGGAGGACGGACAAAAAGAGATTTACAGCTGCACGCCATCACACCCGACACAGACGCACATTCCTGTCTGTAACTGAGAGCAGAGTCAGTAAAAACTGTAGATTTCTGCTGCAAACCCAGAGGACCGGGAGAACTTTGAACAACAACAACAGAGGGAGTTTGGTTCCTGTGTCTGTTGTGATGCCGGTGCAGCTGTTTTAGTTCCTGCCCAGTTTGAACCCACAGACAGAGGATATTTGGTTCACAGCAAACATGATTCAGCTGAACTATTCAATCCTGTAACAAAAGCAGCTTCCCCCTTTTTTCTTAAACTTACCGGATAGATCCGCAGTCTGACACATCCGGGACTGAACCTGCAGAGAAATCTGGAGACCAACATGCTGAACTGAAGGAGAAGAAGAGAGGAACTGGAGCGTCTGTAAACTGTGCTGAAATAAAAAAACCCAGCAGAAACCTCGGGGCTAAAAGTTTGAAATGTTTGAGAGGCGAGTAGGAACAGGTTTTAGGGCAGGAGGGTTAACCCTTCCCTGACTCGCTCAGATCAGATTTCATGTGGAAACACTTTGTGCTCAGGCAGGAAACCGTCCCCAGACAGGAAGAGACTTTTCCCCGTAAATGAGTCATGGAGCGTCTTTTATCGGCTAATACAATGAACACTGAACCCTTAAAAAAAAGGTCTTTGTCTGTTTGATGCCAGACTTGTTTTAAACAGCCTGACTTATTCACGTGACGTTTAAGATTGTGTTCGATTTAAATCTTCAAACGGTTCAAAAGAACGATCAGATCAGATCCTGTAAAACAAACGAAAACACGATAACATCGGCGAGCGTCAGCCCACGCTGAAATAAGCATCACTCTGTACTCATAAAAACAAAGACAACGTTTGTAGTTCACATGAATACAGAAATGATCCAGAACTGCCTCTGTTCCAGGCTGTAAACATCTTTATTTCTGCTGTGATGTTTTAACATGGGGCTCCATGGGGACAGACTGACTGAAGGACACAACCTCTAGTGGACACTGATGGAACTGCGGCTTTTGGGACATCATGATCACCCCCACAGTACAAGGTTACCTTCCTGATGTTGAATGTAATATTCCCATTGATTAATTAATTATATATAATTATATTAAAATAATACATAATAAAGTATAATAATGTATATATATATATAATCTAAAATATATACATGATATTTATGTATATTTATATATATATATTGTACAATTTATATATATCTTGCATTTATTTTTATATATCATGCATTTATATATAAATATATGTATATATAAATATATATATACATATATATATATATTTATATATACATATATGTATATATAAATATATATACATATATGTATATATATTTATATATCTATATATATATATATATTTATATCTAAATATCTAAATATACATATATATTTATTTATATACATATATATATATATATATATACACACACACAATATAACCATATACATAATTATAATAATTGTATTTTTGTATCATTAACTTTTTTGTTGAGAAAATCTTGACGTTCGTATTTTTCTATCTTTGTGACCGCACCATCAGATCAGTTTGTTGTGACCTCGGCTGAGAAGCAGAGCCCAAATCCACCTCCTCATGCCTCGCCGAGAAGCCCAGGATCTGGTCTGGACCTGCTGGGTCTGGTCTGGACCTGCTGGGTCTGGTTAACCCTGATGAAAGCTCAAAGATGAAGAAAGAAGAAAAGCCTGGAGGCTGAGACAGGATTCCCCCACAGAGGTAATCTGAGTTTATTTGATGACAGAAATCGTGAGGTTTCAATCTAGACCATCTTAGCTTAGCATGCTAACAAGCTAGCTTTAGGAAAGTTAAATTTCCTTCATCGTAATAATTTATCCTGACGTGTGTTTGACTTCGACCTCTGGGCTAATGATCCACCCAGAGAGACAAACTCTAATCTTCATCTCCTGCACTGGTGGGGCCTGAGGAGAAAATCTGGTTATCAAAGTAAGATTCATCCTCAGGGGATCATGATTGTGTTACCACTTTACGCACAAACACTCCACATAAATACTGTACATTATCTAAAAATATAACACATGCACCTCGGAGATAAAGGTCAATATTACAGATGTGATCTCTTCGATGACTAACAGCTGCATCATCAAATAAAAATACAGTTAAACACCATTTATGAAGGTTCACGTCATCAGATTTCGTATTTCTGAAGTTTCAGACTTCTCCTGAAGCTTTCTCAGTTCCTCGTCAGATCTGCAGTAATTCCATCATCTGTCCTCAGTCTGTACAGAGTCTTCATGAACCTCCTCAATCTCATAATCCATCCGACCCTCACTCATGAGCAAGACTCTGAGATACTTGAACCCCGTCCTCACCCAGAGGGGGTCAAACCATCGTTTTCTGGCTGAGAACCCCGGGCTCGGACTTGGAGGTGCTGACCCACTTTCACTTGGCAAACCCGCCTTGGAGAAGCCAACAGAACCACATCATCTGCAGACAGCAAAGATGAGATCCAGAAGGCCCGGGATCAGTAACCCTCCTCCCTCTGGCCGGACCCCAAGATCCTGTTTTTTTTGGACGAGTCTTGGATTAGTTGGTGTTGGTGACTTTGGGGTTTGAAGATAAGTCCAAGGTTTTACAGACTTCTGGTTCTCTTCGACTTTCCAGAATCTGAAACAAAAAAGACCATTAGATGTCTTACAGATTATAAAACATAAAAATCCAGGGAAAGACGCTCTGTTACCCGGGATTTCCACCGCATCCAGAACGACCCTGACTTGGAACGGCCGCAATTTTTGCCGTACGCCAATTCCTACCAGATCCGTTTGTGAGGCGAATTTCGTGGCGGATTACAGACAGTGAGAAACGCGAGAACCCACAAGAACCTTCACGTGCAATCGTGCGATAACGAGTTGTCTCTTTAAAGACGGACACATAGACATATAAGCAGTAGATTGTGTCCTTCCAGAGGAGGAAATCTACTTCTAGACTTCTAGAATCAGCATCTCCTCATCCATGGCGATCCTCAGAGGAACGGAAAGAAGTCGGTGTAAATTGACACGTTAACTTGAATGTTTACGATCAGCTACGATCGGAGGATACGACCTTTTAGGAGACGATCAGGATGAAGGTGGAAACTGGGGGTGGAAATACTCTAAGAAGGATGTCGTTCTTCACTCACCTCTCTGCGATTTTTCTGGTCGATTTCACCCTGGAAGGAAGAGGACACCACGGGTAAAGAAAACAGAGAAAATCAAGAACGGTCTTTTCTGATGTGAACTAAAGACACGAAAGCGCCGACACTCCTCACCTCAGCGGTTCAGCCGACAGTGTGAACCGTCTTGTTCCTCATGGAGCCGTTTTGAGTCCAGCAGCTGGTTCTCACTCAAGTCCAGCTCTTTCAGAGTGAAGGGGTTGGACTTCAGAGCAGATGATAAATAAACACAACTCAACTCTGACAGGGCGCAGAAACTCAATCTAAAAAAACAGAGAAAAGAAAAACCGAGTATCACTGACCGTGTCCGACAAATCCAGAACCAGTGATACCGGATCGACAGGGACCAAAACAAACTCACCTCAGAGTCTCCAGACCACACTGCGGACTCTCAAGTCCAACAGACAGCAGCTTCACTCCTGAATCCTCCAACTGGTTAAAACTCAGGTCCAGTTCTCTTAAACTGGAGGTTTTGGACCTCAGGACCAGGGCCAGAGAAGAACAGCTGCTTCCTGATAAACCACAGTGCCTCAGACTAAAAAGAGAGGAAGGCAGCGTTAGCATCACAAAGTTCAGATGAAGTTAAATCAGCCTAGATCAGGGGTGGGCAACTGTGTGCCATGGAGGACCGAGAGGCTGCAGGTTCTGTCCAACCCAAAACTCCACCAGGTGAGTTCACTGATCAGTAAAATCACCTCAGCCTCTCGGTCCTCCATGGCACATGGTTGCCCACCCCTGATCTAGATTAAGACTTTATATCAACCGTGCAAGAGTATCTTACCTGAGAGTCTCCAGTCTGCAGTTTGGACTCTCCAGTCCAACAGAGAGGAACTTCACTCCTGAATCCTGCAGCTTGTTGTTGCTTAAGTCCAGCTGTCTTAGGGGGCAGGTCTTGGACTTCAAAGCTGAGGCCAGAGAAACGCAGCTGTCCTCCGATAACCAGCAGTCCGATAATCTAAACGAAGAGAGAGACTTGAACATGCGGATCATGTCGACAAAAGTAAAAACCAGAATCTGTTCCGGTCGTCTGTCAGACCTGAGGGTCTCCAAGCGACAATGTGGGCTCTCCAGACCAGCAGACAGCAGCTTCACTCCTGAATCCTGCAGCTTGTTGGTACTCAGATCCAGTTCTGTCAGATGGGACGGGTTACACTTCAGAGCCGAGGCCAAGACCTCACAGTGGGGGTCAAAGAGTCGACCGCAGCAGACCCTGCAGAGGAAGTCTGATTACTGGACCAAATCTTCAGTGTGACCTTCTCCACAGCTGGATCTCCACCGAGGAGATCTTCAAAATATCTACATCTCCACTGTCAAAGAAACACCAAACACTGATCTGACTGAGTCTACAGGATGGAGCTACACCCACTACAGTCAGAAGATTCACCTCCCACCTCCACCCACCTCCTCCATCTGTTCCTGCTGTCTGATTTTGTTCTTACCCAAGCTGCTGACCTCCAGTGCTTCTTCTCTACACAGGAATCAAGATGTTCCTCAAAGTCCATCTGGGCCTACTCTGAGAGTCTACGGTATGATCTGCATAAGTTCTGGTCCTGGACTCACCGAGCCTTTCTGCAGTTCCTCACAGCTGGGATCAGTCGCAGCCGCCCCTCCTCCGATGTCCTGTAGACCTTCATGTCCAGCTCTTCCACGACCTCCTCGGACATCTTCAGCATGTAGGCCAGAGCAGAGCAGAGGATCTCAGAGAGTTTGGTCTGGGATCGGTTCTCTGACTTCAGGAACTCTTGGATCTCCTGATGGACTGAGCAGTCGTTCATCTCCACCAGACAGTGGAAGATGTTGATGCCTCTTTCTGGAGAGATGTTGTAGGTGCTCATCTGCTTCAGACTGTTGATAACTTCGTGGATGGTTCCCTGATGGTCCTCCACTGGATTTAAAACATCTCCTAAGAGTCTCTGGTTGGATTTGAGCGACAGACCGTGGAGGAAACGGACAAACAAGTCCAAGTGTCCATTTTTGCTCTTCAGGGATTTTTCCATGGCACTTCTGAGGAACACATCTAAAGAGGGGTCACAGACACGAAAAGGACCCCAGGCTTTCCCCAGAAATGACTCAAGTGTCTTCATGACCCTGTTGGTGTGACAGTGGAACATGTAGACCGCGGCGAGGAACTCCTGAACGCTCAGATGAACGAAACAGTAAACAGTTTTCTGGAAGATCACACTCTCTCTTCTGAAGATCTCTGTACAAACTCCTGAGTACACCGAGGCCTCTGAGACATCCAGACCACACCGCTCCAGGTCTTCTTGGTAGAACATGATGTCTCCTTTCTCCAGATGTTCAAAGGCCAGCCTCCCCAGCTTCAGGAGGACTTCACTGTCAGCCTCAGTCAGCTCCTGAGGACTTGTCTCATGTCCTCCTTCATACTTCTGCTTCTTCCTCTTAGTCTGGACCAGCAGGAAGTGTGAGTACATGTCAGTCAGGGTCTTGGGCAGCTCTCCTCTCTGCTCTCTGCTCATCATGTCCTCCAGAACTGTCGCAGTGATCCAGCAGAAGACCGGGATCTGACACATGATGTGGAGGCTCCTGGAGGACTTGATGTGTGAGATGATTCTTCTGGACAGATCTTCATCTCTGAACCTCTTCCTGAAGTACTCGTCCTTCTGGGCGTCAGTGAAGCCTCGTACTTCTGTTACCCTGTCCACACGAGAAGGAGGGATCTGATTGGCTGCTGCAGGTCGAGAAGTTATCCAGATGAGAGCTGAGGGGAGCAGGTTCCCCTTGATGAGGTTTGTTAACAGAACGTTCAGTGAAGACGTCTGTGTGACGTCAGACACCACCTCAGAGTCTGTGAAATCCAGAGACAGTCTGCTTTCATCCAGACCGTCAAAGATGAACAGAAGTTTACAGACAGCCAGCGTCTCTGCTGTGACCTTCTCTAGTGTTGGATGGAAAACATGGAGCAGACTCAGAAGACTGAAGCGCTCATCTCTGATCAGGTTCAGCTCCCTGAATGAAAGCAGGACCACCAGATGGAGGTCTTGGTTCTCCAAACCCTCTGCCCAGTCCAGAGTGAACTTCTGCACTGAGAAGGTTTTTCCAACACCAGCCACGCCGTTGGTCAGAACCACTCTGATGACCTTCTTCTGTTGGTCAGGTAAGGTTTGAAAGATCTCATGACACCTGATGGGCGTGTCATGGAGGGTCTCCATCTTTGAAGCTGTCTCCAGCTGTCTCACCTCATGTTGGGTGTTCACCTCTTCACTCAGTCCCTCTGTGATGTAGAGCTCAGTGAAGATCCTGTTGAGGAGGGTCTTCCTCCCTCTTTCATCGGACCCTTCAGCTGCACATTCACATTTCCTCCTTAGACCCTCCTTATAGGCGTGAAGCTCCGCTGGTTGACCTGAAGTCCACGAAGAAAAAAGACAACAGAAAAATGAAAGAGGTTAAACAAAATTCAAGAATAACCTCCGACCTCCACCTTCATCCTGATCGTCTCCTAAAAGGTCGTATCCTACGATCGTAGCTGATCGTAACCATTCAAGTTAACGTGTCGATTTACACCGACTTCTTTCCGTTCCTCTGAGGATCGTCGGACTATTTTTTCCGAACGCCGGAGCATGGCGGATGAAGGCTAATAATAGCCTCAATCGTCTTCTTCTGTACGATGACGATGTTTGTTTGCGACTCTCGGATCAGAGTCACCTGAGGTCTCAGTCAGCAGAGTCTGGGAGGTTATCTGAGGAGCTCACCTGTCCAGGTGGTTTCTGCTGACTCCAGAGACCGTTATCTCTGATCTTTGACCCTCATCGTTGAGACTTTTCTTCGTCTGTGGAAAAGTTTGTCCTCCGAGACCTTTTAGAAAATAGACGGACCCACTTTTTTTAACTTTGGTTAGAACCTCCGTGACCCGGTTCTTCAGGTTCTGATTCTGAGGAAACAAGATCCTGAACTAACATACCTGCGTTCGTAGTTCTTGTTCTCCTTTTTATCTTACTGTCCCGTCAAAACCCAACACCAGTCCGAGAACTACGTCTCAGATCTTTGATTGTCACCCGTCTACAAAGTCAGTAGTCCGCACCTCTAAAGGTCCTGGTGTTCAAAACCAGGACCGGGGACCTACATTCAGTCTTACCTCTGATGGTTCTGGTCTGACTGTGGGTTTGCCGGTCACATCCAGTTCTGTCTTGGGTTTTTGTTGAACCGGACTGGTTCTGGCACGAGTTCCTAAGACGTCCATAACTGGTCGTGGTTGAGTTCAGACTTGGGCGACGGCGGTTCTGCAGGCCCTCTTTGAACCTGGTCCTCACACTGTGGACATGAAGAGGACTTTAGAAACCATCACAGGATTTAGATGATCATCAGGGTCAGAATTAGAGGTTGAAAACTGGATCTTTGGAAATTCGGTTTGACTCTGGTTTGGTTCAACATTTATGTGAAAACCCTCAGAACAGGTGGACTCTGAACCTGTTAAATCCTGAACCTGTACTGTCCCCGCAGGTGTAAACATGTTATTTCCATGTTACTGTCTAACAGACCGTTCAGAAACAGGGTTTCACTTCAGTTTGACAGATTGAAACTGAAAACTGAAACTTTCTGCGGAAATAGACGGTCTCCAGGGCTCGACACGAACTGAAAAAGTGAGGAGCACAAAGAACTTTAGAGGATCAATGAAAACTGATCAATAATGTTTGTCTTATTGATCGACCTTAGTACTATCATTATAAATCAATTTTAGGTCTTTTGGTCACATGACAGTGAAGCTATTGAAGAAAACAGCCTTTTCTGAGAACATCAACCGGTACTTTATTGACGGTCCCTTATTCAACACCGACGTTGACAGTGAGGGTGTCGAGTAGATTTAACCGCGCTGCTGTTGTTATTCCCGGTTATGGAGAGTGAGAAGACACCGGTAGATCCTCAGAGAATGTCCGTCAGATATCCAACCTGAAACTAACTTCACCGCCGTATTTACAGGAAAATATATCCAACCTGAAACTAACTTCACCGCCGTATTTACAGGAAAATATATCCAACCTAAAACTAACTTCACCGCCGTATTTACAGGAAAATATATCCAACCTAAAACTAACTTCACCGCCATATTTACAGGAAATATATCCAACCTGAAACTAACTTCACCGCTGTATTTACAGGAAAATATATCCAACCTGGAACTAACTTCACCGCCGTATTTACAGGAAAATATATCCAACCTAAAACTAACTTCACCGCCGTATTTACAGGAAAATATATACAACCTAAAACTAACTTCACCGCCATATTTACAGGAAATATATCCAACCTGAAACTAACTTCACCGCCGTATTTACAGGAAAATAAATCCAACCTGAAACTAACTTCACAGCCATATTTACAGGAAAATATATCCAACCTAAAACTAACTTCACCGCCGTATTTACAGGAAAATATATCCAACCTGAAACTAACTTCACCGCCGTATTTACAGGAAAATATATCCAACCTGAAACTAACTTCACCGCCGTATTTACAGAAAAATATATCCAACCCGAAACTAACTTCACCGCCGTATTTACAGGAAAATATATCCAACCTGAAACTAACTTCACCGCCGTATTTACAGGAAAATATATCCAACCTAAAACTAACTTCACCGCCGTATTTACAGGAAAATATATCCAACCTGAAACTAACTTCACCGCCGTATATACAGGAAAATAAATCCAACCTGAAACTAACTTCACAGCCATATTTACAGGAAAATATATCCAACCTGAAACTAACTTCACTGCTGTATTTACAGGAAAATATATCCAACCTGAAACTAACTTCACCGCCGTATATACAGGAAAATAAATCCAACCTTAAACTAACTTCACAGCCATATTTACAGGAAAATATATCCAACCTGAAACTAACTTCACCGCCGTATATACAGGAAAATAAATCCAACCTGAAACTAACTTCACAGCCATATTTACAGGAAAATATATCCAACCTGAAACTAACTTCACTGCTGTATTTACAGGAAAATATATCCAACCTGAAACTAACTTCACCGCCGTATATACAGGAAAATATATCTAACCTAAAACTAACTTCACCGCCGTAGTTACAGGAAAATATATCCAACCTGAAACTAACTTCACCGTCGTATTTACAGGAAA
Source organism: Xyrichtys novacula (assembly GCA_962446985.1). NCBI lineage: Eukaryota > Metazoa > Chordata > Actinopteri > Labriformes > Labridae > Xyrichtys > Xyrichtys novacula. Next base: position 1,041,238 of record CAUIWU010000006.1, read on the forward strand.
ATATATCCAACCTGAAACTAAATTCACAGCCATATTTACAGGAAAATATATCCAACCTGAAACTAACTTCACTGCTGTATTTACAGGAAAATATATCCAACCTGAAACTAACTTCACCGCCGTATATACAGGAAAATATATCCAACCTGAAACTAACTTCACCGCCGTATTTACAGGAAAATATATCCAACCTAAAACTAACTTCACCGCTGTATTTACAGGAGAAAAAAAAAATTGTTGATTTTTTTTATTCGTGACCCTAAATATATTTTACACACATCTATTTTTAGTCGTTAATGCGAGTGAAACGGTCACACTGTGGAGCCCCGATCTCTACGTTCTCGTGCAGATTCTGGATCTGTTTGCCTTCTGCTTGTACGTCAGCACTTCTTTAAATATTATTATTATAAACAGCAGCTAAACTTTTTTAGCAGCAGCAGGTTTATTTTCGCCTCGGGGATTTCCTCTTAAAGTCCACCACGCTTCACTCTGATTGGCTGATTTATTATAGTCTATGTATTATTATCATCCTGATCTGACCACCTTCAGGTCGCTCTCAGCGCTCAAATATCTGATAACTATTTCTCCTTCTCTGTTGTTTGTTTCTCCACATACCAGTCCTGATCTCATGACCTCCTCTAAAACCTGATTATGTCGCCTGACCGTCAGACAGACTCGGTTATTTCCTGGTTTTACAAACTGGTTCTTTGTTCCTGCAGGAGTAACTCTGTTCTCTTCGCAGTAAATCCTTCTTCACACTGAGAGGTCAGTACATGGATCATGAGTCCGTTTCATTCATACGATCGTGAACTCTTACTTTGGAGGGGTGTGGTCCCTGCTGTCACTCCTGGTGGACTTTCTCTCTGTCCGAACTCTGCAGAAATAAAAACCCACACAGAGGACCCGGGTTCAGCTCTGAACACGTCACTTCAGAACCAAACAGAACCAGAACTTCTCTCTTACCTCGGTCTCTTTTCCTTGAACAAAATAGGCTCCCCCATAGACCGTCTGTCGCTCCTCAGGGACACACAGCCCAGTCCTGCAGACGGCGCTCTGCAGCCCTCCAAACAAACGCTCATCTTCAGGACTTCACAGAGTCGGAGAGGAGAACTGGAATCACAGCAGACACACAGAAGAACCCGAGTTTAATGTTTCTGCAGAACTTCCTTCATGGTTTATTGTCAGACAGACTCTCCCAGTCTGCTCAGTCATTTCCTCAATCTTTTTAACCCACAAACACGCCCATCACTATGATGTGGGCCGGCTTTCCTCTCAGACTAATGAGACTAACAGAAAGCTCTAAATCTCAGTTCCTGTCAGCAAACCCAGTCGAAGTGCAAAGTCACTGTGAAGGAAAACAGACGCCAAGATCAAATAGATTCAATAAAAATATCAAAAATGCAGGTAAGTCCTGATTGTTGCCCCAAACTTCCAAGTAGATTTCCTCCTCTGGAAGGACACAGTCTACTGCTTATATCGTTAACCTATGTGAATATGCGGGTTCTTGTGATTTCTTGCAATTCCTGTTGTCTGTAATCGGTGAAAATTGCTGCTGTTCCAGATCGGAGTTGTGGAAATGTCTCATCTTTATCAACATCCAGTCTAAAATCTCAACAGTTTCAATTTACTGTCTTGCAAAGAAATCACCTCCTGTTTTTACAAAGAGAGCCGGTGCAGTTCCTCTAATGTCCACTAGAGGCTGGCTCCTTAAATGAGTCAGTCCCCATAGAGCCCCGTGTTAAAATATCGACTTTACAGCAAAGATAAACACGTTTACAGTCTAGAGATAAAAAGTTAAAGGTGGGTTAGGCAGGAATCACGCTGCTCCCCCGTGTCGTTCAGGAGCCCAAACAAAGTTAGCGTGCTACAATATCGGACAGTAGAAACCAACCAGAAAGTTCGGAAAATTGTCTGAATCCTCCTTTGGCCACGACTGCCGACACAAGCAAGAAAACACTCAAACATAAACAGTCAGCAAGAAAACAGTCAGCAAGAAAACAGTCAACAAGAACACAGTCAACACCAAACCAGTCAACAGGAAAACGGTCAACACCAAAACAGTCAACAAAAAACAGTCAGCAAGGAAACAGTCAACAAGAAGACGTCAACTATAATCAGTCAACAAGAAAACAGTCAACAAGAAAACAGTCAGCAAGAAAACGTCAACTATAATCAGTCAACAAGAAAACAGTCAACCATAAACAGTCAACACCAAAACAGTCAACAAGAAAACAGTCAGCAAAAAAACAGTCAACAAAAAACAGTCAGCAAGAAAACAGTCAACAAGAAAACGTCAACTATAAACAGTCAACACCAAAACAGTCAGCAAAAAAACAGTCAGCAAGAAAACGTCAACTATAAACAGTCAACACCAAAACAGTCAACAAGAAAACAGTCAGCAAGAAAACGTCAACTATAAACAGTCAACACCAAAACAGTCAACAAGAAAACAAGAAAATGCTGTTCCCCCGTGTCGTTCAGGAGCCCAAACAAAGTTAGCGTGCTACAATATCGGACAGGAGAAACCAACCAGAAAGTTCGGAAAATTGTCTGAATCCTCCTTTGGCCACGACTGCCGACACAAGCAAGAAAACAAAGTAAATACCGGAGACTCTGGAGGAATAACGGGCGCTTAAAACGGAGGTAGACCGGACAAGAGCTAAAAAGCCGGGTGAACATAAACGATGGGGGACGCTTGGGGATCTTGGTGACCCTGTAACCTTTCTGCTGGACAGGTAAACCGCTTTAACAAAGTAAGACAAGTGTCTGTAACAGAAGTGTTTCTTGTCAAACGGACCTGCTGTAGCGTGTTGTAGCGCCATCGCTAAACTGTCCTCCCTCAGGTCCTGGACTATGTCACTTTATCCTCGTTGTAGAAGTCCTGCAAACATTGTGTTTGCTGGTAGTCTGTTGGCATCTACAGTAGCACCAATGCTTTTGACTTTCACCTTGACTGGGCCCCATTTGTAATGATCTGAAGGATTTATCTGCATTATATCTGAATTTAACTGGAACGATACGAGCGAGCAGGAGCGTCTGTTTGTGGGCGGGGCTTGCTGGTTGGGAGGGGTAGAGTTAACATTCAAGATTTCTCCCAAAACATCCTGACTACCCCACCTTTAACTCTAGAGTATTCAAGTTATCATCTGCGTTAGTTTACTGCATTCAGGGCGGTAAATAAACGAGATCCTTCATCAGCAAAGACTGGGACAACCTGTCACTCTCAGAGTCCAGAACCAGTGCGGTGACGCACATGGAAAATATGGACCTGGAGCTGCTCTGGAAGGCATCACTGGTGTCAAATAAGGTAGTGAGGGAGAGTCAGCTGTGGATGAGTTCATCCTGCAGCTGCTGGACACCGCCTGGAGGAACAGAAACAGAACTGTCTCTTTGTCTTCCTGTTGAATGTTACTGAGGAAGACCCTCCATTGTGAGTCCATGAGTCGTGTCCTTCAGCGTTGTTGTGGGTAATCCCCTTATAGAAAATTTAAGACCATTGTTCAGACGAGCCTCCGGTCAAAACCCACTTAAACATGATCCTGGTGTTGACATCAACTTCTCTAATTACAACACTCATCCACTGTTGCCAAAGTAAAGTCCCAACCTTTCATCATCTCAGTCTGAAGTCATTCTGAAACAGATGAGTCGACCTCAGGGACTCTTTCTCAACCTGTTCTCATTTCAGTCATGTTAAAACAAAACAGGGACTGTACTATCTGTGTATATGTTAGACTGAGACTCAGAAGAGTTTTGGTTACTGTATGACTGATACCTCAGGAAGGAGGAGGAGGAGGTTTCAGCAGACACAGGCAGAGTTCAAAGAGATAAGGTAAATATTTCCCTACCTTGTCATCAGAGCGGTTTCACAGTCTGGTTTTAATGTCTCCAAGAGAGTCTGTCAGGTTGAGTGAGCTGTGACTCAGTGTGAACCAAAATCAATACTCCAATAAAAAGAGTATTGATCAGTGACTCCTTTATAAAAGTGAAAATATTTCCTGGTTCAAAGAGTCAGAGCAGGTGATGACTGTAAACCAGGAAAGTGGTGCTTTATTAGTTATTTTTTTTAAAGTAGAAACTCCTGATCAATAATAATAACAATAATTATAATTATTATCATAATAATAACAAAAAAATCATTTAGAAATAATTTTTTAAAAATAATTAAAATGATGATGATAATGTATAATAATAATAATTATTATTATTATTATTATTATTATTAATAAATAATAATAATTATTTTTTTTTAAATGATGATAATTTATTATTAATAATAACAACAACAATAATAATAATAATGATAATCATTATTATTATTTTTATAAATATTATTATTATGATAATAATATTTATAATAATAATAATAATAATAATAACAAAAATTTAAATAATAATAATTTCAAATAATAATTATAATAATGATACAATACAACTAAATAAATAATATTTATAATAATAATAATGATAAGAATAATAATGACACTAATAATAACAATAAAAACAAAAGTAACAAAATAATTAAAAAATAATAATTATAACAAAAAAAACAAAATAATAATAATAACAAAAAATAACAAAAATAACAATAATAATAATAACAATAATAATAATAATAATAATCATGCATTGTCTTCATAGGCGCCTTTCAAAACACTCAAGGTGACCTTCCAGGAGAGGTTTAAAACAAGACAAATATAAACGTCCACAGCAACAAGGTCAAACACTCAAACATGTCTGGAACTTTCCTCACCGCACTAAAGTGATCCCGACGTTTCAAAAGTTCGTTTGGTTTTTACACTAAATTTACTCAAACTAAGAAGTTTCTGCAGCTTCTTGTCTTGCAAACATGTCATGAGAGGCGCCAGAGGACGCCCAGTTTGAGAAAACATGACCAAAGTTTGTGATCGACTCCACCAGCTGACTTTACAACATTTCACCTGGACTCTGTGGTTCTGGACCCATTAAAGGAGTTTTAACAACAACAAGTTCTGAGCAGCTTAAAAAGGAGTCGTTACCTTTCTGCAGCTGTGTCCTCCATGAAACCAGACCAGCACACAGACCTCTGAGCCGTCCTCTGAGCTCGTCACCTTCACGGACGTAATTCGACCTGAACCCTGGCAGTCAGCCATGTTTACAGGTAACCACAGGTGAGCGCAGTGACGCGTCTCCACTGTTTCCAGACCATCATCAGAGCTCTTTGTTTGACCCCCCACAGAGCCAGCAGACCGGTGCGGACTAGAACGGTCCAGATACTTTATTATCAGGTATCATAAAACCTGTTCGGTCAGGGAAAATGACTCCACAGTCATGCTGGTCTGCAGTTATATCACTTTTTCCATCTTACAGGACATCAATCTCTACAGACCAAAGACAAACACTTGACCTGTGACTCGTCTACACCTGTTTTAAAAAGCTTTTGTTCCAGTTTAAATAAAGAATAAAGTCTCAAGGAAGTCCAGCAGTTCCTGTGAACCCCAAAACAAAGAAAGAGTCTCTGCCTTTTTCTAATATTTATAAGATCATTAAGTTTATTCTGTGTTATATTTAGTGTGTTTGAAGTTAATAACAATAACACGGTTAAAACGGAGCAGCTGCTTTTTCACAGATATAATACCGATGCGCTACAGCGGGGTGCTGCAGCTCAAGGAAGAACATTTATGATCATTTCTTCATGGAAATACAATCAGACCGAGACGCTAAGATCTGCAGTGCAAAATGATTAAAATGATGATTATTACTTCAAGGAAAAGATAAAGAAATGATCACAAAGGTTGTAAATTGGCTGATATCTGAGCGGACTCAAACACAAACTGAGAGTAAATACAGAAGTGTACTCACGGTGTAGGTCCTGCTCGGAGTCCTCCTCTAACGGCTCTGAGACTCTACAACCCGCTTGTCGTGTCTATTTTCAAATCTGACTCCTCCTGCCTTTGACACTAGACCAAATACCGAGACCCAAACCAGCAGGGGGACCATACATGGGTCCAGAGGTCTTTCAGATGGTGAGGAGACACAGCTTGCAGCTGAAGAGTCCATCAGTCTCTGTAGTAGTGGTCGACGGGACTGTTAGAGGGGTTTGATTGACTGTTTCGTTTCAGGGAAAACTCATAGCTGCCGAGAATCGCCTACGGTTGTTTCGATTCCTACTTCGGTCTTGACCACTAGATGGCAGTGTTAGTCTAGCCTTTGTTCCAACAGATTCACGTTTACAAATTCGAATTTATCATAATGTGAATGTAATAATTTCTCTTTTTATAAACTAATGAGTTTTTTATTCATGAACTGCTTTCTCTGAAATACAAATCTGGAGCTTCGCGTGTGTATAAATGTATAAATATATATTTTTTTCTTTTTTCTGTGTAATTTCCTGTGCCACATTCCAATCTAGTAGATGGCGGTAATGTTCCTTAAACATGGCTGCCAACCGCCAATAAAACGAAGAAGAAGAAGAACTTCCTTTTCCTGTGTCTCTTCAAACAGGAGCGCGGGATGGCGGGAGAGTAAACACCGCTGAACGCTTTACAACCAAATAGGATCCCTGGTAAAGACACAACCGAATTCATTCACAGTGAGTTTAGCCTCAGTAATCTGATTAATATTTGTTATTCTTATCTAGTCATGTAGCTCCACGCAAACTGCTGCGAGCGCACGTACACCAAACCCCATTGGGAAAAATGTCAATTTAAGGCCTGGCGTCTCTGAATGCGAGACGCTATTAACAGTTTAATTTTTGGTTAAATCTTTAAGGGAAGGTTGATTTTGTGGGTTTTTTTGCTGCCGTATTGTCACTTTCAACTGTTACGTCAATTCATTTTGGTTATTTTCTACATGTTAGTTTAATTTGAATCAATTGGACTTAATTATTCAAATCTCAATTGAGGTTCGTGTATGGTGTTTTTGTTTAGTATTGTCGTTCAGGGACTTATTTCTTCTTTCTGATCTTTTTTACAGTTTTCTTTTATACCCTTTTCAACGACCGACTAAGATGGAGAGCAAACTGGAGCTGAACCATCACCTCACTGAACTTCAGCGGTAGGATAAAAGTTTGAGACTGAAACACAGAAAATGAGGATTACTTTAATTAAAAACCAAAGACTGACAGAAAGAACTCTTGGATTTTTGAAGAACACATGGATTTTTTTTAACTTGAGTTTCTTTTCCTCTTTCTTTGTCTGAGTTTTGGATAATTAATTTAACTGTTGAATCACTTTACACCTCGTTTCCTGTTAAGATTATTTGAATCCATCATTTAAACCTAACTTTGTTGTATTGTTTCATTGATATTTTCACAGTCTGGGCTGTTTTTAATAAAAAGTTTAATTTTTCTAAATGTATGACTTTTCTTTTATGAATACAGACTTTTTTCTGATTTAGTTATTCTTTAGAATTTGCTAATTTTAATTCTCAAACTTGAACTCAGATTGAAGAGAATGACAATCGGTGATTTCACTCTTGTTTATCGCTTCATACCTCTAAATTTAAGACCTTATTCTTGTGACTTTTCCACATTATTGATGTCAGTATTCAGTTACTTCTCATTTTGACTTTATTCTCGTAGACTTGTTCATTCATGACATTAAAGTGAGGACTTTTTATCCAGGAAAGTTCAGACTTTTGTTCCCAGAAGTCTGACCTTATTCCTGAAATTTGAAACTAAAACTGAATTTCCCATGTTTTAGTCATAACTCTGATGTACTTTAACTTTTGTTTTGTCTCATTTTAAGAAATGGAAACTTAATTCAAAGAAGCATGAAGGAGAAAAGAAGCTTTTACATCTAATTTACAGACATCATGAGCACTAAATCAAACAAACTAGTCATTTTCCAAAAAGAGGGGGAACTTTGAAACAGAAGTTGAAATGGTTTTCATGGACTAAGGACTGTTGTCATCAGAAATCTGCTGTTTCTTTAACACTCGACACATCCAGACATCAGATATAGATAATTATTCTAAAAATATATTGTTCTGACACTTGACTGCAGAAAAAAATCCCCTCAAGTTCAGGAGGTCCCCTCTGAAACTCCAAAAGTTCTCTAAACTTTCTTTCTGATCCTGCAGTTCTCAATGCGCCCCACAAGAGGGCAGTCCTGCTCTGATGAGAACAGAAACTTCAGATCATTTACAACCATCTGTTTCTGTTAATCTACAAACACACACACACACTCTCTGCAACAGAGTGTGTTTTATTATTTTCACTATGTAGAAAGTTACAGTTAGGTGTTAGGTGCTGATTCCTGAAAAGACTGAGTTCTGGTTTATTTTTAGAATCTGAAGATCTTTTAAAACAGAGTCAGATTTCAGAATAAGTGAGAAAAAACATCAGTTTTCTTTATGTAATTCTGGATTTTGTTGATATTTCTGAGGGAAAAGTTGGAGTAACTTTTATAAAATAGTCTGAACTCTGCCATGTTCCCGGTAAGATTTTATTTTATTTATTTTTATTTTTCATTTTTTTTTAAATGCCGAAAGATGTCGGAATGTATTCAGAAGAAAAAGAATTGAATTTTGACTTTGTTCTTGATTTTTGAGATTAAAGTCAGAATGTAATTTTTCAAAGACAGAATTCCGACTTTGATCTCAGGATTCTGATTCCGATCTCAAAGTTCCGTCTTTGATCTCAGGATTCCGACTTTGATCTCAGAATTCTGATTTCAATCTCAGAATTCCGACTTTGATCTCAGGATTCTGACTCTGACCTCAGAGTTCTGATCTCAGAATTCCGACTTTGATTGCAGGATACGGACTTTGATCTCAGCATTCCGACTTTTATCACAGAATTCCGACATTGATCTCAGGATTCCGACTTTGATTTCAGAATTCCAACTTTGATCTCAGGATTCTGACTTTTCCATTGAATCCTGAAATTCGTTGAATTACTATAAAAAGTCAACGTAGAAATCTTGTCACAAGTTAAATTTAGGTGTTAGATTAGCTTAAATATATATTTTAAACTCTCATACTGAGATCAATTTGACTGTTGCTGTTGAGATTGAGCTAAAAATCCAGTTAAGAAGTAAAATTATTCGTAAAGTATGATTTCACCTACTGGAAAAGTTTAGGCACAGATTTCATTGTTAGCAGTGTCAGCCTTACACAAATTGTTTTAGCCTGTGCCGTAAAATAATGCAAATAAGTAATTTTCACATAAATTTAGTCGTGTTTGGTCGTCATAAAGGGCTAAAAAAGAAAAACAGACTCTGATTGTACGGGGGTTCAAATGTGTATTTCTGCTGTAAAGTTCGACAGTTTAACATGGAGCCGTATAGGGACTGACTTACTTTAGGAAACCGCCTCTAGTGGACACTCAGGGTATTGCAGATGCCACTCAAGTAAAAGGAGCTGTGTTTGTCATGTTGAATATACTTATTTATACTTATCTATACTCCTCTGCGCTTTGGGTTTTATAGTTTGATAAGTTGTTTTAAGTTTGGTTGAACTTGTAATGAGAAATATCCCTGATCATCTTTCACTTTAGGTCCTGTCCTTTTTAGTTCTCGTTTATTTTCATGTCTTTCTTTCTTTCTTTCTTTGTGTTTCACTTCCATGTTTTCAGCTGCTCTTCCTGCCGTAATGAGTAACTGATACAGGATGTTCTTTGGGAACGTCTTCAGAAGTGATGAAATGAAGTTTGTCCGTTTTCCATTTTTCCATTCAGGAGCAGAGAGAGGATATCTGGTTTCACTTCTGATAAACTGATATAACACACACACACACACACACACACACACACACACACACACACACACACACACACACACACACAAACTGCTTTAGGTCAGGAAAACACTAAAGGAAATTGGTTTGAGAGCTTTAAATATGAATCTGATGACATAATCTGTGTGTGTGTGTGTGTGTATATGTGTGTGTGTGCGCGCGCGTGTGTTACAGTAACAGTCCTTCATGACTGCAGCTCTGATTTTATCGACCAACCTTCAACACAGGCGCAGGTGTAATAGTGACGTGAGTGTGAAAAGGTCAAATGTTGCTGAATGAAAGGTCACGAGTTTAATTGTCATCAAGATAGAGATGTATGTAAAGACTGTGTGTGTGTGTGTGTGTGTGAGAGAGATGCTGATCATACTTTAGGAGGTTACACTTTGATGTCGTTGTACGATTGAAACTCCTCTAATAATTGTTTATTTATTTAGTATGAACCTTTCTGTCCCTCAGATATTCTGACGTTCCTACACAAGTATGGAAATAAACTTCATCAGTTTCCAGGTTTTAAAAAGTTTGGAGAATGAAAAATAAAGTATGGACAAATATTTATGTTTTCCAGACTATTACCACAGTTTAAAAATAATGTTTTTCAAAATAGAAAAGTCGGTATTTCCAAAAATAATTCTAAAAAGTAGGGTATGGAAAAATACGAGAATTCCGACTGTGTAGAACACTGCTAGTTCTGAGGAAAAAGTTGGAGTGACTTTTAGAAAATAGTCTGAACCCTTCCTCATTCCTGAAGGTTCTTTTTTATTAAAAATGCTAAAAGATGTCAGAAAAAAAGTTTGGTTTTTGACTTTATTCTTGATTTTTGAGATTAAAGTCAAAATGTTTTTTTTTCAAAGACAGAATTCCGACTTTGATCTCAGAATTCTCTTCTCAGGATTCTGACTTTGATTTCAGGATTCTGTCTTTTTCACTGAATCATTTAAAAATAATTCTACATTAATTCACGTAATTTCAGAATTCCAACTTTTCCTTCTGAATTCCAAAATAAAATGGAGAAAAGTCTGATTTTTGAGGACTTACTTTGATCCCACAATCCCGACTTTTTTTCTTTTCTGAGATCGATTAGAATTCCAATTAAAAAAAAATAGGCTGAGTAAATAAATGTAATTTTAAAATCCTTATTTTTCCACAACATTCTGAAGTTCTGAGGAAAAACTTTGAGTGAATTTTAGAAAAGTTTCTTTAATAATAAAAAAAAAATGCAGAAAGATGTCAGAAAAAAAGTTTGGGTTTTACCTTTATTAAAGATTAAAGAGATTAAAGTCAGAATATTAATTTTCAAAGACCGAATTCCGACTTTGATATCAAAATTTTGTCTTGATCTCAGAATTCTGATTTTGATATCAGGATTCTGTCTTTTCCGTTGAATTCTTAATTACGTAGTTTTAGAATTCCAAACTTAAAAGGAAAAAGTCAGATTTTTGAGGACTCACTTTGATAGCAGAATCCGGACCTCTTTCTTTCCTAAGATCGGTCAGAATTCCAACTAAAAAATTATCTGATTTTTGAGATTTAAGTCAGAATGTAATTTTTAAAAAACAGAATTCTGACATCGAACTTAGAATTCCGACTTTGATCTCAGAATTCCGATTTTGATCTCAGGATTCTGTCTTTTCTGTTAAATTCTTAATTCACGTAATTTCAGAATTCCAAGTTTTCCTTCAGAATTCCAAACTTAAAAGTAGAAAATTCGGATTCTGGAGGACTTACTTTGATCCCAGAATCCCGACTTTCTTCTTATCTGAGATCGGTCAGAATTCCAACTAAAAAAAAAAAAAATGGTCTGAGTAATTAAATGTGATTTTAAAATCCTTATTTTTCCACAACATTCTGGGATAAAAGTCTGAATCCAGAAAAAAGTCGCCCTTCATTTAGTTGTGTCAAAACTGATTGTCTGATTTTTCTCTCTGTGTTATGATCTTGTTTTTTTTTTTCCGATGATTGCGATGTTGACATCTCTTCACCTTCACGTGTATCGTCGTCGTCATCTCCACAGTGACAGAGACATGTCTCCACACGTGTCGGAGAGGAAACAAGAACGGTCCAGAAACCCGAAGTTTCATTTCTAAAGAGAGAAGAATCAAATCCAGACCAGGATGGAAACGGTTTTAAAAATCATTTTAGAGTTCAAGAAAATAAATGACCCTGAGAGGCTGGACCTGTGTGAGGAAGAGGAGTCCACGGATCAGAAGGAGAAAGTGTTACAGAGGAGGAGGGAGAAGATGGAGGTTCAGGGAACAATCATCAGGTAAGGAGGGTTTTTACCGTCTGAGCCGACTTCCTTTTTTTGTTTCAGAGACTAAAATTTTTTATTTCTGAGATGATTTTTCAAAAATTCATTAGAACATAAAAAAATATATATTTTACAAACTGAAGATCATTTACTGTTTAACTTTTTATCACTTCTAATTATCTTTGACTTTTATTCTCATTTTTCTGACATTAAGTTTCATAGTTACAGGATTTTTATTTTCACAACCATCCCATAATTTGAACTTTAATATCATGACTTTTTTAGAACTTTAACTTTTTATCTCATAATCAGGACTTTTATTTAGAAATTCAGACTTTTTTGTGTAAGATTTCTGTCTCCACCACAGTTTTACTTTTTATCTCAGTCTTTAAACTTTTTATTATAAAATATGAACCTTTTCCCTCTCAGTTTGGACTTTTTTTCTCATTTTTTCTCACTTTTTATAATTCTTATCTCAATACAGGGTTTTTTTTGTCTCACAATGTTTTCTTTTTATCCCTTTCTTTAAACAGTCTATGAAATTTTATCCCGCTATAGATGTTTTAAATCTCATTTTTTGGACTTTATTTCATCATTTGAACTTTTTGTCGATATATTTTTGACTTTTTAAACATTTTTCCAACTTTTTCACCTCACAATCTCTAGACTTTTTATCCCACATACTGACTGTACATTTTCCTTTAAAGCTTAATGTTTTAATGGCAGAGATGGGCCTCCATACCTGTCATTTAAAAGCATCTGTTGCTTCAGATTTTGGCTTTTCTTACTTTTTTATTATAAACTTTTTCATTTAACACTCAGAATATTCCCTCTTTTTTTTATGAGTTTTTACTTTCCTGAAACATCATTTGAATGAAAAACGTCCAACCTTCCGTTTAAAACGGTTCTCTCTTCCTCAGCCTCTCTCTGACTCTCTCCCTCTCCCCCCTCCCTCTCTGTATCGATGGCTGCAGGTGGTGGTGGTGGGGGCGCAAAGGTATCGATGTTGGCGCGGGGAGGGGGCGGAGGCGCGCGACCGAAGCCACGAGCTTGAGCGGGATCCCGCGAGGAGGCGGCAGAGTATAAAGACGAGCGGGGTCCGCGTGCATCTGGGCAGGTGTGATTCCTACAGACGGAGGTACAGACGACAGACAGAGGTACAGACGCTTCAGCTTCAGCAGCAGCTTCAGCAGCATCTGTGCTCACCTGAAGAAGTCCGAAACTTACCGGATTAAACTTTTTATTTGGAAAAAACGAGTCAAAGAAAAGAAACTTTCACCGAGAATCAGCAGGTAAGATTTAGATTCAGTCTGTTTTCACTTTTTTCCGCTGCTTCACAGTTTGAACTTAGTTTTACAACCTAGAGTGTCTGTGAAATACAGTTAAACTGTGAAAATACAGTTAAAAGATCAAGAAACTGTGACATTAACTCCTTAAAAACCAGAAAACCTTTTCATAAAATGATGTCAAATATCACAGTGAATCTTTAAAAGGTATTTTAAAATCTTTTAAGTCTTAATCTGATGTGTAGAAACTTAACCGTAGAGGGAGGAAACATCTTAAAAATAAAAAAAACTTAACTTATAAAGAGTAAAGTTAGGGGCCGATCCAGCACACTGCAAGGGGGGCTTTGTCCCACAATCTGAAAATTTATCTCTTCATAGATTTTTTTGACCTTTTTAGAGGCATAAATTACTTTTTTTGTATCAAGATGTTTTAAAAAAATTTTAAAGTCAGAATTTAAGATCTAAATGCCCCCATACTTTTTTGTAACTTCAAAACTATTTATTTATTTAAACAAGAGAAGGAAAAAAAGTATTTTAGGGAAGGTTAGTGTTGGACCATAAATGCTGCCAAAAATAAAAAAATACAGTTAAAAGTTTAAGAAACTGTGACATTAACCTCTTAAAAAATTCATAAAATGTTGTCAAATATCACAGTGAATCTTTTAAATGGTATTTTACTTTTTTGTTACTTCCTTAAGTTATTTTTTATTTTTCCTTTTTATCAAAACGTACCTTTTTAATCTTTCTTTTAGCTAAATTATATATCATTAACTTTTAAGTGTTTTATCATTTATCTCTTTCTAGTTTCAATGACAGGATCGTCTTTTATTGATCTATTTTGCTGCTCTTATTTAAGTATTTTTTTACTGTTGTTTCTACTTTATTTTATTAATTATTTCTTAAATTTCATTTTATGTGTCTTTGTTTTTAGATTTTAACCCCCACTGTTTCCTTATCTTGAGTTTTATCAGGAGTTTTAATATCGTGTGTTTTTCTCCTGCAGCGGTCATGGCTCATCTGTTGGTTCTGACGTCGTTTCTCGCCCTCGTGCTCTCGGCGTGTCCCCGGGTCGGAGGGGAACGTGTCAAACTGAACTCCATCAGGACGGTGGTCCTGAGGGAGGGTCACGCTCTGCCCCTGAACCGCAGCCTGTGGGAGCCGAGTCTGGACCTGACGGTAAGACGTCATCTCTGACTTGACCTTCATCGTAAACGCCACGGGTAGACCCGTTTATCACTTCGTGGTCGTCATTAACGGCGTGTTTCTGTGTGTCTGCAGCTCTATCAGTGCATGAGCGACCTGGAGTGCAGAGAGGGGAGCTACTGCCACGCTCCCACCAAAGGCCCCGCCCACTCTCGCTGCCAGAACTGCCGCAGGAGGAAGAGGCGTTGCCATAGGGACGGCATGTGTTGCCCAGGAAACCACTGCGTCAACAGTAAGAACCACTTTATGATAAAGCAGGAGTTTTAATTTAACTTGAACAATACAAATGTGTTTTATCATTTAAAAGCTTTTAAGACGTTTTAAAATCAGAATAAACTTCCAGGATTTAAGTTAGCTGAACTTATGTTAAACTTAAGTGAACTGAACTCAAGTTAGGTGAACTTAAGTTTGCTGGCCTTAAGTTAGTCAAACTTAAGTAAACTCAACTTAAGTACATTGAACATATATTAGCTGAACTTACATTCACTAAACCTTTTGTTAGCTGAACTTAAATTACCTAAACCTAAAATGTATTTTATCATTTAAAAGCTTTTAAGATGTTCTAAAATCAGCATTAACCTCCAGGAAGTTAGCTGAACTTATGTTAAACTTAAGTTAGCTGAACTTAAGTTAACTGAACTTATGTTAGCTTAACTTCAAGTTGCTGAACCTATGTTAGCTGGTCATAAATTAGCTGAACTTAAGTTAACTGAATTTAAGTTAAGCTAATTTAAGTTTGCTGAACCTTACGTTAGCTGAACTTAATGTAAGTGAATTTTAGTTAACATAACTTAAGTTTGCTAAGGTTGAGTTTATGTTAGCTGAACTTGTGTTAGCTAAACTTGAAGTTGCTGAACATACGTTAGCTGAACTTGTGTTAGCTAAACTTATGTTAGCTGGACTTATGTTAACTGAACTTTTTTAGTTAAACTTACGTTAGTTGGATTTAGGTTAGCTGAACTTAAGTTAACTGAATTTAAGTTCCTGATTCTTATGTTGGCTGGATTGAAGTTAGCTGAACTTCAGTAACATCAGTATCTCGTTTAGCGTTTCCATGTGAACGTTGTTTCCCTGTCATCACGTGTTCGGTGTTTATTTAAATACCAAAGATTTAATCGTCTTTCTCTTTGTTTCTCAGGTGTCTGCGTTCCTGACCTGGACAGTTTCGTGTCTCAGAGGATCCCGGACTCGGACGGAGGGATCGGCTCGCCGTCCAAGAAGAAAGGATGGAAGAAGAAAGGGAAGATGAGCGTGAAAGCGTCTTCGAGTCGAGGTGAGGAACACGTTTATCTGCTGATTACGACATGAAGGTTCTAAGAGTTCGTATTAACCGTCTTCGTCTGTCTCCAGGTCAGGTCGGCGACCCCTGTCTTCGCTCTTCCGACTGTTCGGACGGTCTGTGCTGCGCCCGCCACTTCTGGACTCGAATCTGCAAGCCGGTGTTGCGCGAAGGACAGGTTTGCACACGCCAGCGGCGTAAGGGGAACCACGGCCTGGAGCTGTTCCAGCGCTGCTCCTGCGGCGACGGACTCAGCTGCCGAACGCTACGGGAACCTGGCGCTCAGCCTCCGTCGCCGCCTTCGTCGTCTTCATCTTCATCGCTTCTAGCAGCGGCGAAGTCAAAGTTTGCATCATCATCCTCATCTTCTCGCCACTCCTCCCCCCACACGTCTCCTCTGTCTTCATCGGCGGGGAAGTCGTCATCGGAAGTGGCGAAGACGAGACTTCACGTGTGTCAGAGAAACTAAGGAAGGCGGGACAGAGCGGAGAAACGGTCTGAAAGGACGGCGGTTTCTTCTTCTTCTTCTTTCTGCCAGTGACCAATCAGAGAGAGGCAGAGACCGACGGCAGATGGGGGGGGGGTTGGATAGAGATACCTGTTCACACCTGTGAAAACCCCGCCCCCCGCCCTCCTCCTCCAGTATCTCTATGTTAATGAGCTTCCTGTCAGGCTGCATTCACACTCTAACTCGGCGGGATGTGAAACTCTTTGTTGTGGGTCAGATCTGGTTTCCTCCTCTACGTCTAGACGAGCAGAAACCGCTTTGAAATCCGGTTTGACTCCATTTACACAAACGAAGGAAGGACACATTAAAACTGAAAACCTGATCCAAGGATGACGCAACGACCCTCCAGGTGACCGTCCAATCAGACGAAACCTGGAAGCTCAAACCGTCAGATTTTAAAACAAACTCCAGAGAACTTTCAGGACAGAAGAAGGACGATGGATTAAAACTGTTGAAGCTGTTGGTGCGAACGAATCCAGGTTTAGATTTTAACGTGTTTTCACTGATTTTAACTTCCAAACAGCTGCTGAGATTAGCCGAACTTCATTAGCTGGACTTAAGTTAGCTGAACTTAAGTTAGCTGGACTTAAGTTAGCTGAACTCACATTTGCTTAACTTATTTTAGTCAAACTTAAGTTAACTGAACTAAAGTAAGTTGGGCTTAAGTAAGTCAAACTTAAGTTAGCTGAACTTATGTAAGCTGGACTTAAGTTATCTGAACTTTAGTTAGGTGTACTTAAGTTAGCTGAACTAACATTTCCTTAACTTATGTTAGTCAAACTTAAGTTAACTAAATTTAAGTTAGGTGAACTTAAGTTAGCTGGGCTTAAATCTGCTGAATTTTGTAAGCTGGACTTAAGTTAACTGAACTTAAGTAAGTCAAACTTAAGTTAGCTGAACTTAAGGTAGGTACTTAAATTTTTAACTTATGTTTGTCAAACTTAAGTTAACTCAAATTAAGTTAACTGAACTTAAGTTAGCTGGATTTAAGTCAGCTGAACTTATATTTGCTTAATTTATGTTAGTCAAACTTAAGTTAGCTGGGCTTAAATTAGTTGAACTTATGTTAGCTGGACTTAAGTAAACTGAACTTAAGTTTCCATTGGACATAAACTTGCTGAGCCTTTGTTAGCTGGACTTGAGTTAACTAAATTTAAGTAAGTCAAACTTAAAACTTTAAGTTAGGTGAACTTAAATTTGCTGGCCTTAAGTTAGTCAAACTTAAGTTAGCTGAACTTAAGTTCATTGAACATATTTTAGCTGAACTTACATTCACTAACCCTTTTGTCAGCTAAACTTGAATTTCCTAAACTTAAGTTAGCTGAATTCACGTTAGCTGAATTCGTGACGCCTCACTCCACAGTCTCCACATATCTCGTCTCAAACTTCTTGCGTGTCCGTCTCAGTTTTTCCGTCTTTTTTTGTCCTAGCGCAGATATTGGTGGTAAAATGCTGAGGTTTGTCCAGACGTCTGGTTTCGATGGCACTGTTGTTAATGTTCTAGAAATGTCTATAATCTGTATATTTTGGATGAATGTTGGTGTGATTATTTGCCTGTTTTTAAGTGTCTCTCTGACAGTTTTTTTTATTTCCAACATTTGATGAAAGAATTTTAAGTTTCTGTCAATAATCCGTGTTATTATGATTAAAACTGACTTCTTAAAGGTGTCTGTGCGGTAGTTTTGATTTACTAGAGCTACGCTGTCACAGTCTACATGAACATCCTCCTTCCTGCTCAAAGCAAAGGTACATGAAGAGGCGTCTGTGTGTGTGTGTGTGTGTGTGTGTGTGTGTGTGTGTGTGTGGGGACCACGTGTAACTGGAAACCAGGCGCTGAATGTTCTTCCCTCCTCCGGTGGGTTGAGATAAGATTAGCGAAGAGGAAAAGATGTTCCCACAGGCCTGTAAAGACAGCGGGAAGTGATTCCATCTGTGCGGATAAAAGTTATTTCTGACCACAGAGTCTCACATTTAAATGTTCGAAGAATCACAGCTGATTTCTGTCTTCGTAACAAAAAACAGACCACCGAATCCAACCGAGGACAGAGCGTTCGCTGCTCTTCAAATCGCTGATTTTATTTAGATAAAATAAATTAAAATCTTCAGACAGACAGAGGAGTCGAAGAAGGCTCAGAATCGAAACCAGCGTGACACTTTTATAACCTAAGGTCGCAGTAAAGCTACGGTGGCCGAGAACTGCCACTGCTACAAATAAAAACAATTTTAAAAAAGAAACCAAAGCCCGCTGCAAATAAGAAAAGAAACAGAGCAGATAAAAAAAAAGCCATAATGAAAGTTAACAATGCAAAAAAAAGTGGCGATGGAAAAAAGAGTTACTGCGAAAATGAAAGGATGCAAATAAAAAAGAATGCAAAAAAGGAGTCACAATGGAGGTTACTGATGCAAAAAAAAGAAACCAAACCCCGCTGCAAATAAAAAAGAAACTGTGCAGATGAAAAAAAAAGCCACAACAGAAAATAACTACGCAAAATAAGTGGCAATAAAAATTTTAAAAAGTCACTTACTGCAAAAATAAAAACGCAAAATTAAACAATAACCTTTCGACTTACTTCTCTGCTCGTCACTTTTTTTTGCAACTTCCATAATGGCTTTTTTTATTTGCATTCTTTCCCTTTCAAAGTTAGTAACTTTTTTTTTTGCATTGCCACTTTTTTGTGTCGTAAGGTCACGTTGTTTTTGTATTAAGTAACTTTTTTTGCATTGTCATCTTTTTTTGCTTTAACTTCTTTTGTGGCTTTTTTTAAAATTTTGCTTCCTTTTTTTGCCGTGGGTAACTTTTTTTTTGCATTGCCACTTTTTTTGGGCGTCGTTAACTTACGTTGTGGCTTTTTTTATTTGCATCCTTTTATTTTGTAATACTTTTTTTTCAGCATTGCCACTTTTTTGGGTCGTTATATTCTGCTGTAGCTTTTTTATTTGAATCCTTTTATTTTTTTGCAGTAATAAACTTTTTTGTTTTTTTAATTTTTTTTTATTTTGCAGTTAGTATTTTTTTTTTTTTTACTTTGCCCCCATTTTTGCGTCGTTGACTGCCAAAGCGTTTTTTTTTTTTAACCTGCAGTGTTTCTTTTTTATTTGCATCAGTCACTTCTGTTGTGACTTCTTTTTTTCTTTTGCATTCTTTTTTATTCGCAGCAGTGGCAGTTCTCGGCCACCGTACAAACCTGATCTTCAGAGGATGAACCATCACCTGTGTCTCAGTGAGCGTGCTGTCTCCTCATTGGTCTGTAGCTGTCGGGCATCTCTGTCCTCACTGTGGTTACGGTAGTTAGGAAGATAACACGCCTACACGCACTCACACACACACGCGCGCTGATGTCACTCTTCCATCCGTCTTCCCCAGCTTCCTGGTACCTGCGTCCTGACCGTAGACCGCCGTGTTATCTCCGGTGTTTCCTCAGTGTCACTCTTTCCCTCGTTCTGAATATTTAGTCTGATTTTCCTTTTGTTTCTTATTAAAGTTTCACGTCTGTGCGGTAAAAATCTGATGGAAACGTGTGCAGGCTGGTCATAACAATAATAATTATTATAATAATGATGATGATGATGATGATGATGATGGCGAGGATCAGGACCTGGTTTCATCTCATCGGTGTGGTTTCAGGACAAACTGAGAGCGGATGAGGACGTTTCTCCTCAGACAGTTTCTCTTTATTCCACAGAGTTCAGGAACTTTCTTCTGTGGTTCTCCTCTCTTAAAGGTGCAGTCTGTAATATTTAGTCGAGTGTAATAATCAGAAGTTGGTTTAGATTCTTGTTTTTGAGTTTTGACAACCTTTCAGCATCATGGAGCTGAAACTGGACCGTCCTGATGGATTGATTCAGCTCTAAAGTCTCATTTCCTCTTTTTTATGGTCGATAATCCAGTTTGAACTCGGAGATCTCCACCTGTCCCTTTAAAGACGTCCCTTTAAATCTAAATGACATTTTTACGACCTGATAAAGATACAGAGCGAGGGACGGGTAGACCGGACGGGTGGATTATTAACCAGGTAACACACACACACACACACACACCGAGGTGAGGCAGTGTCCGTGTTCGCTGCTCCTGATACGACAGAGCAGGTGAGACTCTAAAACTGCAGGTTCAGTTCATCTGTTATATTTTCTGTAAAAGTTAATATTTATCTATACTTTTATTCTCCAAACAGCTGATGTCGTTGTTGTTTTGTTTTAGTTTTTAAGTTTCCAGGACGCAGTCGCCATGGCAACAACGTGTTCCGGAATCCTCAGTGGTTTTGGTCGTCACGGTGATGAGCGGAAAGTTCTGGCGCTGAACGTTCTGTTGCTCGGGGAGAGGCAGAGTGGGAGGAGCTCCGTGGGGAACGCTCTGATTGGTCAGTAGAAGAAGTTTTGCCGCGCTCAAGTTACCGCGGATGTCGGAGCTGAAAATGACGTCACAGCCGAGTTCCCAGAGTTTCAGATACCAAGTCGGAAAAAAGCAAAATCGAAGGTGGAAAGAAGATGGCTACGTCTACGAAAGTTATTTTAGCACTTGCCTCATTTCCGGACAAACTTTCGTAGATGTAGCCATCTTGTTTTTGGCTCCCATTTTGCTGTTTTTCCGACTTGGTAACAAAAACACTGGGAACTCCGATGTGACGTCATTTTCAGCTCGGACTTCTGACCTCCGAGGAAACTCAAACTTTCATCATCAACTTTTTAGTTTGCGTTCTTTGCCTTCTTTACAAACAAAATATATCAAAAAAAAAAAAAAAAAAAAACCTGTGAAAAATGTGACGAATGTCAAACACCTATTTTTTATTATTTTTATTTTTTTGGTTTACTTTATTTTATTTTTGTATTATTTTTAAAGGTTAAAAAACACTTTTATTATTTAAGGACTTTTTAAAAAGTCACCAACATTTAAAAAAATTTTTTTCTATTTTTTTTATGTTTTTATTTTTTTATTTGAAACAATTTTTTAATACTGAGAAACACTTATTATTTAGGGACTTTTTAAAAGAAAATCACTAACATTCATTAATTTATTTAAATATTTTTCTTATTTCTTATTTTTCTTAAAGATGGAGAAACACTTATTATTTAGGGACTTTTAAAAAAAATTACCAACATTTATTTATTTATTTATTTTAATTTTTTATTTATTTGTTTTTTTTAAGATTGAGAAACACTTTTATTATTTAAGGACTTTTTTTTATAAATCACCAACATTTATTCTGTTTTATTTTATTTTATTTTATTTTATTTTTTTTAGATTGAGAGACACTTTTATTATTTAAGGACTTTTTATAAAAACATTTAAACACTTAAATTGTAGTTAAATTTTTGCTGTACGTATAATCTTCATATAACAAACATTTATCGCCTCAACCGGACGACACATTTCGTATTTTTGTCCGTTTCTCGTTAAAAACAGAAAAACTTCGTCTGTCAAACGTCTTACAGGTGGGGAGGAATTCCAAACGGGCGTCTGCATTTCCGGTTCGTCCACGACGCCAGAGTTTCAGCTGCGCAGCCGAAATTTCCAGAACTTTTTCAGGAGACAAGGGGCGGAGTCTGACCTCCTGCTGAGAGTGTTAGACACGCCCCCTATGATGGCCCACCCACAAAACGTGCACCAGTTCTTCCCTGAGGGCGTGCACGTACTTGTGCTTGTCGTGAGAGCGAACCTGACCAATGAGAAGACACACCTGGAGGAGCGCGCAGAGGTACACACTCAAACACACACTCAGTGTTACACACCCCCGCTCAGTTATAGCGTTGACGTTTTCAGCGGCGTGTTTTCTTTTCTGTGGCGTTTCTTTAAAGGCTCTCTTGGGTCCAGAATGGCGTCGTCACACCGTGCTGGTTCTCACGTTCGCCGACCAGTTGAAGAAGGCGGGGCTTCGGACGGAACACTTTCTAACCCAGTGCAGTGATTGGCTGAGAGCTTTGGCTGAAAAAGTGGAAGGCGGGGCTTTCTTCTTGGACAACATCTCTGATTGGCCGTCCATCAGAGGGCAACCACTCAGAGAGCAACTGCTCCGCCTCTCAGCCAGAAACCGTCACGGAGCTTTAGAGGTCTCACCTTAACGACGTTCAGTACCTCCAGAGTACTTTATGAGTACTTAGATGGCGCTCTACTCTAAACAAGGATCTTTGTTAATACTGCAAGTGTAAAAGAAAATGTTTGTCTAATCTTGGTGCTACGAATAAAGCTAATTTGTAAATCCTAAAAAATGCAGTTCCTCCAGTGTCCACTTGAGGCAGCTCCTTACACCGAATTTTCCCTGCATCCGGAACGACTCCGATCCAGAATGGCGGCGATTTGCACCGTCAGCCAATTCCAACCGGATCTGTTTGTGAGGCGAATTTCTTGGCGGGTTACAGACAGCGGAATCCGCATTTATCCGCCATGCTCCGGCGTCCGGAAAACTCTTGCGATCAGCTGAGGAGTCCGGCGATCCGCAGAGGAACGGAAAGAAGTCGGTGTAAATTGACACGTTAACTTGAATGGTTACAATCAGCTACGATCGGAGGATACGACCTTTTAGGAGACGATCAGGATGAAGGTGGAAGTTGGGGGTCAGACTCTTTTGGAAAGGACAGTTGGACTTACTTGGGACGTTCTGGACATTCGTGATCGTAGATGATCGTACACAGACACCTGAGCTGAAACGCTTGTTTGGAGTGTTTTTATTGGTCAACAACATCGCCGTAAGAAAAAATGAACTCATTTGAATCTGTTTCTTCTTCTTCTCTCGTCAGCAGGACTAGCCTTCCTTTTATAAAAGTACTCCGGTGCGCGTCAGGTCCCTGCCGAGTCTATCTGATGCCGCAGTTGGTGAGGGTGGGGGCCCGGCACAGACCTTTACCCTTCACCTCGAACCCACAGCCTTTATAGTTGGCCACGCCCCGACCGTCCACCTGCAGGTCGGGTTGAAGGAGCTCCCAAACCCTCTGTTTGGACTGCAGCTCTTTGTCCGGGTCACCTGAGCACGAAAAAAAAAGGGGGAGGAGTCATAAGCAGATCAGATCTCCATGGCAACGTGTCATGATGATGGTAAAGTCATTGGCGGTTGGAGGTTGATGGACGCGCAGAAAGGTCAGGTGGTAGCTGGACGCGAAATTTTCTGTTCGTATGATGTTTGGGGAAGGTCCCGCCTCCTTCGTCTCTGATTGGCTAGAAGTGCTAGAAGTCGGAAAAAAGCAAAATCGGAGGCGGAAACAAGATGGCTGCATCTACGAAAGTTATTTTATCACTTGTCTTGTCCAAATATACAGCAAGCGCTTAAATAACTTTCATGGATTTAGCCATCTTGTTTTTGCCCTGATTTTGCTTTTTTCCGACTTGGTAACTGAAATGCCGATAACTCGGGTGTGACATCGTTTTCAGCTCCGACATCCGACTTTAAAGGTAACTCGAACGCAGCTTAAATTTGTGAATAATCATTTTTTTTGTCGGTTTGTTCGTGATGATGTTACCTGGGTAGTTTAGGAAGGTGACTCTGTCTCCGGGGTTCGACCCTGTGGGCGGAGTCAGAAGCTCGCTGCTGTCTTCGGAGTAGGCGCAACAGAGGATGCGGGCCTGTGAGACCACGCCCCTAACCCTGCAGGCCTTGATGTTGCAAAGCAGCACAGCGAGACTCCCCTGGATCTAGAGAGCGAGAAAAACGGTGTACTTTTAGAAACTTTAAAAAAGACGTGAAATAAAAATTTTAGAGACCAGAGGGACGCCGAGGTTAAATACAGGAAACAAAAAAGAACCAATTAAATATTTCTGCGTAATTTTCTTATTTTTTAAGTCGCTATGGTATAAAAACTTCATTATTATTAAAGACAATATTCGGCACAAAAACGTTAAGTTTATAAATCGGAATATTTAAAAAAATAAACTTGTGTTACCTCCTCAAAGTCTGTTTGTTCTTCGAGTTTGCTGACGACGGTGCGAGGGGCGTCCTCTCCCATGTCCACCTCTTGAACCGACATCGTCCTCGCCAGTGGGTGGCGCCGTATGTTCAGGACCCGTCCGACCCGCAAGTCTAGCCGTGACACGTCTACGCTGAGCTCCGCCTCCAAAGTGAACGAGTCTGAGGTGGGACGAGCTGAGAAAGAGAGAGAGAGAGTGAGTCTTCTCTTCGTTTCCTCTGTCCTTAATTTCACTCCTTATCGTCTCACCTTTCCTCTCTCCTTTCCTCCTTCCTTTCCGATCGTGA
Source organism: Xyrichtys novacula (assembly GCA_962446985.1). Classification (NCBI taxonomy): domain Eukaryota; kingdom Metazoa; phylum Chordata; class Actinopteri; order Labriformes; family Labridae; genus Xyrichtys; species Xyrichtys novacula. The sequence goes on from CAUIWU010000006.1 coordinate 1,065,656, forward strand.
GACAGGGGAGGGGAGATGTTTCCTGGAACGGCGGCTGTTGCTCCAGCGGGGAAGGCCGGCTGATCGACAGGTGACTTGGGGGCGGGGCTTGTTGTTTGAGGAGGCGGGGCCGGGGCGAATAAAGCTTTAGCTGAAAAACAAAAATAAAAAAACTGAAAGTTCTTGGACTGACGTAAAATAAACTCAGGAATTTAATCTCAATCTAAATTCGGTTTTATTATGTTTTTTTAATTTCAATCTGACCACAGCGACACAGAAGCGGCTCGAGGGGACAGGAAATCAACCACAGTTGTTTGTGTGTGTCTGTTTGTGTTTGTTTTTATGTCTATTTGAGGACCAGGGACAATATAAGAAAAATAACAAACGAGGACCCAAAAAGGAAAAATTAAGAGGACATTTTTTTGTACTTCAGAAAGTAATCCTGCCCTCGGTTCCTGTTAGTTTTGTGTGTTCAGAAAATAATCATTTTTAAAACATTTTTTCTTACTTTTTTTGACTCATGTCTCTTAAACAACTTTAGCATTGAACATAAATTTTTTTTTTAAAAATCCCCCTTTTACCTTAAATTCACCTTTTTATGCCATTTTTTTGCGCCATGTCGCTGCTATTTTTAATGGTAAAAAAACACAAAATCGCCATATTTCCATATAAAATGACCTAAATTAGCTTTTTTTTGATAAATAGAGTCCGGGCCATTTAAATGATGAGAAGAAAAAACAATTTTGATGCATTAAAATTATTTTTGTAGTGCCAATTTTTTATATTTTTAGCTCCATCCAGCCTCCTATGTCTCCTATGTAAAACAGACATGCAGATAAGAGTTTTTTTTTTCTTACTTTTTTTGACTCATGTCTCTCAAACAACTTTTATCATTAAAAAAAAAATTTCTACCTTTTTTGACTCAAATCTTCAGCTCTGACCTTAAAAAAAAAAAAGAATAATGGGCGGAGCTAAAATGTGGCGACGGAGAATTAGATTGTAATGCGTACCTGTGCGTCTCCTCTGTTTGTCCTGAAGTTGAACCTTCAGCTGCTCGATGTCCTTCTTTAATTTTCCGTTTTCCACCAGCAGTTTTTTCTGGTCTCTGATCGACGACTGCAGGACTGAAAACACAAAAACACACGACTGCAGTTTGGGGTTCGATAACACGCTGTTTCCTCGCCGTGTTGTCCTGTGTCGGATCGGTAACGTAAAGCGTGTTTTTACTCACGTGCTTTCTCTCTGGTTAGCAGCGCGTGGGTTTTAAAATACTCCACGATCTGCTCGCCGTCCTCGGGGTCGAGTTTAATGAGCGCCGCCGCCAGACTGAGAGACACAAAAACAGAAGGTCAAACTCTGAAAAAACAGAGGAACATATGAAAATGTGATCTCTAATATTCGTATGATAATTAATAATAAAAATATGATAATAAAAAATGGTAATGTGTAAAATGATAGTAAAAAAATACGATAATCAAAAATAAAAATACAATTATTAAGATAAAAATACTATTATTAAAATTTATAATAAAAATACTATTATCAAAAATTAACATATAATAATTAAGATAAAAATATGAAAATTAAAAATAAAAATATGTTAATTAAAAACAAAAATAGGATAATTAAAAATAAAAGTAGGATAAATAATAATAAAAATATGTTAATCTAAAAATAGATATAAAAATGCTCATCTTTAATACTAATATAATGATCTATAATATATATTATGTTAAATTATATAAATATGATGCTCTATAATATAGATAGGATGATCTGTAATATAAATGTAAAGATTAATAATAATAATAATATTTTGATCTATTATAATAATATGACTATCTTTAATGTTACTATGATGATCTATAATGTAAATATGATCATTGATAATGTAAACAATGATGATCTATAATCTAGATGTGAATCTGTTAATCAAAGGTCTATGACAGAGTGATCTGATATGACTGTATGTAAATCAATGTCATCAATACTCTGATCGGATGTTTATATAGATGATATCTGAGAGGACATTTGTCAAAGTCACTGCCGGAGGGTTAAACACACACACGCACACACACACACACACACAGAAATGTCAGAAATAATTGAGAAAAGGAAGATCATCGAAACATCATGAGATGATTCCTGTTGACTCAGTCTGACCACAAACATCCTACTGACACACACACACACACACACACACACACCTGTCAGTTTAATATCTCAGAGATTAAAAACAGAAATTCTCTGTTTTTATTATTTAGTTTCTGCTCATAAATTCACACCTGAACCTGACGTGGACGTTTTTGGGCAGAAAGAGTCATCAGTGAAGTTTGGAGAGACGTTATCAGAGCTGAAGGTTTTTCATTTAAATACCATCAAAAGTTCCACACTCACACACACACACACACACACACACACACACACACACACACACACAGTCACACACACACACACACACACACACACACACACACACACACACACAGAGGCTGAGTGAAACCAGCGTATTTACATAATGACAAACAGAAAGCCGCTGACGCACCCGTCAGCTGTAAGTCTGGTTCAGATTTACATACACAAATACACTCGAATGTCACAGACTGATATCTTCATCACTTTACTGTAAAGGAAAATCCCCTACTACTCTTTATCTCCTTCAACACGGACTAAAACCTGTTTGTGACGAGTTAACGTGTTAAAAAAACATGAAAAATAAAAGTTTTTAATTTTAGCAGCAAAATTATCAAAAAAGTTTTTCACTGATTCTCTTAAAACCCTTTATTTATCTTTTTTATCATATTTGATTCAAACTTTTATAAACTTCTATCTAATCAATATGATCAATAAATTACTAAAAAACACCAGAATACAGTCGGATAAACGATAAAAATGTCCTCTTGTGGTTTATTAGTTTACTAAGACAGAGTATCAGGGCCACATTAAGAAAAGAAAAATTTAAGACTTGATAATTACTAACGAGAATAAAACAAAGATGCATTTCTTAAATTTGTCCCGATATTTCTGACGATGTGACGCTGAAATGCCGAAAGATTTAGTATCTCCTTGTTTGTCAAACCAAACTATTAAAATTCAATTCATCTAAATGCTCCACAGCGCTCATTTAAACAACGAACAACAGGTTAGAATATTAGCTACAACTTTATTTATGTAAGAAATTAACTTTATTACTTTTTTCTTGTAAGTAATGATTATATTCCGACTTTTTTCTTGTCATATTAATATTACGACTTTATTCTTGTAACGATTATATTACGACTTTTTCTCATTATGGTTATATTAGGACTTTATTTTTGTAATGATTATATTACAGCTTTTTTCTCGAAGGTAATGATTATATTATGACATTTTTCTCGTAAGTAATGATTACATTACGGTTTCAGTCTTGTAAATAATTATTCATCACAACTTTATTCTCGGTAAAGAAAAATTTTAATTACAACTTTAATCTCCTAAATTATTTTTTAATAATTTAATAAGTCATTTTTTCTCGTAAATAATGACTTTAATTTCCAAGTCTTTTTTTTTCTCTTAATGTGGCTCTAATTCTCCGTTGTACTTTACTCTTTACGGTGTATTAATGTTAAAGATTTGAGTAATTAAAGTTTTTTTAAATAAAAAATAAATTTTCTTTGTTTAAATTTTATAAAAGTTGGTCACGACTTAAGGACCCTGGGAAAATGTGGGTCCCAGAGTGAGACCAGTTTAAAACCACTGATCTACATGAACAAAGTGAACAAAAACGAAGAACCTTTCACCCTGTCATTCTTTAATGTCTTCAAACCTGAACGCTTCTTTAAAAGGTTTCATTTGATCATGTGATCATCAGGTCCCCGCACTGCGAACGTCCCCCGGGGATCAAGTCTTTACAAAGACATGAAAACAAACGCAGTGACACACACACGTGCGACACCTGTTAAACGCAGAAACGACACGACAGCTGCTCTCACGCCTCCTGCTATAAATAACGTCAGCTGCTGTGAGACGAGCTCGGGGAGAAGAAGAAGTACACACTCAAATACTAGTACTACTGCGTTTTAATACTGCGTTTTAATACTGCGATCATCACAGGAAGAGACGGTAAACGTTAAAACTCTGTAAAAAAACACTTTTTAGGAATATTTGGAGATAAATTTAAGATTTAGGTGAAGTTTTGATGTTAAAGTCTAAAGGAGGGTCAACAGTTGGATTTTATATTATTATATATTTCACAAAGTCATTATATGTTTAACCTTTCTACTGTAAAGTCAGAGTTTTAAATACACACAGAAGTTTAACTTTAAAATATTCATCAAATAAGAAATAAAGTAAAACAAACCCTCCTGAATAAACCAGAGTATCATCTGAAGACCGACTCTGTCTTAAAACAACATAAAACAGTTTTTCTTCGCTCAGACACCACGTTTGTCCTTGTCGCTTCACAGTCAGTCACACAAACAGACAACTGAGTCGTTTCATTTAGAATAAAATCAGAAATCTGACCGAGAAAAGTTTCAAAAAGTTTGAATAAAATCAAAGTTCAGGTTGAGAAACGACTCAATCGTGAGTTTGGGGATAAAAACTGTTAAAACAGACACTAACTTCAGATTTAACCTGAACTCTTTACCCTCTGTAAGGACCGTTAATCCTCATATATCATCAGTTTGAAGCTCTCAGACGCGTCCGTCACTAAATAACGAGTATGAAGTTTAAAAACACGCCGCTCCTGTCGTACCTGGGGTTAAAAAGGTCGTCTGCGTTCTCCATGTTGGACGGACGAGGCGCTCGCTCCGACGGTCGGACACAGAAAGTCCAGAGTTTGTCTTCAGCCGGGAGGTAAACTCCGTCAGCTGTCCGCTTCCATCTCCAGCTGGGTGGAGGTCAAAGGTCAAAGAGCCCCCCTGCCCCACCCCCCTCTCAAAAACACAACTTGACGTCCACGTCAAGAAAGAGGATTTTAAACGTAATGTCAGTGATCATTAAAAAATCATTAAAATAACTAATGACACTGTTTAAGTTTGAATTTACATAAAAAATCCTCATTAATACATTTATTTAAATGAGTTTATATATTAACAAACACAAAAATTCTTTAATAAAGTAAAAAAAAAAGAAAATTTTTCTCAAAAACATTAATCCATGAGAAAAATCACTTATGGGTAAATGGTCATGTGGTAAACAGCAGATTTAATATGTTTAGAAAAAAGTCCTGAGTGTAAAAAAAGAGTCATACTTTTATTAAAACAAAAAAAGTGTCAATTTTTGAGCAGAAAAATTCCAAAAATTTAGTAAAACTTTGTATGAGCCGAAAGTATTTAGAATAAAGATGAGATTTGTCAGGAAAAAAAGTCAAAAAATGTTTAAAAATAAAGAAAAAAAAAGTTTCTTGTTCCAGAGACAAAAGTCAAAAAGCTGGAAAAAATTTTTTTTGAGTGTAGGCGCAAAGTTTTTGTAGTAAAGGAAAATTTTTTGTCAACATTAATCTGCGAGAAAAGTCACTTTTGGGCAAATGGTCATGTGAGAAACGGCAGATTTAATATGTTTAGAAAAAAGTCCTGAGTAGAAAAAAACAGTCGTACTTTTATTAAAACAAAATCCTAAATTTAAAAGAAAAATCAAGAGAAAAAAGTTTCAATTCATGAGCAGAAAAAGTCCAAAAATTTAGTAAAACTTCGTACGAGCCGAAAGTATTTAGAATAAAGATGAGATTTGTCAGGAAAAAGTAACAAAAATTTTTCAAAATAAAGTCCAAAAAAGTTTCTTTTTCCCGAGATAGAAGTCATACAGCTGGAAAAAAAAGACAAATTTAAGTAAAAATAAGTAAAAATACAGAGATAAATAAATAAAATAAGTATAAATAAAGAGATAAATAGGCAAAATAATTACAAATGAGTAAAAATAAAAGGATAAATAGATAAAACAAGTAAAAATATGTAAAAATAAAGAGATAAATAGATCAAATAAGTAAAAACAAGTTAAAATAAAATACAAGTATGTACAGTATAAACAACACAAACTGGTAAAACTGTGAATATAAACAGTAAGAACAGTCAGTATCAGTCTGTACTGAAGTGTTTGAGGTGTTCAGGCTCTTCTGTGCTCAAATAGCGCCCTTTAGTGGAGAAAATAAATATTACAACAGCAGCAGCAGCAGACCAGACTTCTTTTTTTCTTTGAGCTTTTCAGTTTATTTAATCCTCACAGACTGTTTTTTTTTGTATATAACATAATGGATCTAAGAGGTCAAATAAAAGCTGCTGGAGACAAATCTTATTTTTCTTTATTTTTATTCTGAACTTTTGGAGCATTTTTTTACAGACAAGTTTGGACATTAATTTAACCATTGAAGGTGATTTTAACATATTCCCACAAAAACTGAGGATGTGATTTAGTTTTATTTTGGAGCAGTGACTCTTTAAATCAAATCCTTCTCACTTAATCATCACAAATGAAAACAAAACTGAATAATTTTGATCTTTTTATCTTCAGTTTTGTTGATTAAAGTCAAAATTTTCGACCAAAACCGACTCGTTTCCCCACCGTGACGGAAAACACCGAGTGATACCGAGCAGGTGAGTCGAACTTTGAGTCATCAGGGAGTGTCACCGGAAGCTGCCACGCCATATTCGGAATTGCTGGGGGGAGGCTCGAGGGTGGGCGGGGTCCTAACCCGGACACACGCTCACTGAAACCGGTCGCGCGCTCCATAGGTGATCCGGAGAGCGCGAGGAGGAGGAGGTGGAGAAGCAAAAGAAGACTAAAAAAGTTTGAAAGTCGAGGAAGTAAAAAGTTCATCTGTACCGGTAAGTTTGTTCGACTCACCTTTACACGCACGAAACGAGTCGGTTAGTCGAGTTATTTCACCTGTTCGAGGGGAGAGAGGTGTGAGACCGCGGCAGACAGGTGTGACCGGGTTCCTGTTGATGTCGACATGCTCGTGGCGACTTTAGAAACTCTGCAGCCGAGAATTTTGTCGAAACAAGAAAGCGATTAACCGAGTGATCGACGCGGCGGTTATTATTTCTTTGTTTTTAAAGCGAAAAGTCGTTTTGAAACTTGAATACCTGGTGTGTGTTTTTTTTTAGTTCTGGATGATTTAAGAGTCTTTTTCAGGGTTGGTCAGTTCTTCTGAAGGCGTTGAGAAGACTGTGTGTTCTCCGGTTAATCGGTCATATTCAGATAATTTCAGCTGCACAAGAAACAGACAATTAACGAACATCTTCTTTTGTGTGATTATCACTAAAAATAACCAGTGAGGAATGAGTTTACACGTTTCTTCCTGGTTTTAAAAGGTGAATTTTCGGTTAATTCGGTTAAAACTTTCTGCTCTAATCGATAAGAGGTGATTACTTCCTCATTAATTCAGACTTTAAGATGAAGCTGATAGTAAAAACGTTCTCATAGATGCAGGATGAGGTCTGTGTAGCCCCCTCTCTGTCTCTCTGTCTCTCTGTCTGTCTGTTGGAGAGTCTTGTGGCGGTGAATCAGCTCTAATTTGGGGGAAATTGAGTTCTCATGGTCTTAACTTCGTTACAGTTAAAGTCTGTTATTCTGCGGGGCCGTAAACAGGACATGACATGCAGAAGCAGAAATACAAAAAAGAGACACACCAAAAAATCAGCTTCATCATCCTGACATGTTAGAGAGTAAGAAAAAGGAGAAGATGTGTTTAAGACAGGAGAGAGACCGCCAAAATAAAGTCCAAACACCTGCAGAGGAAAGTTAACGACAGTAATAATTATAAATGTTTATTTTTAATGCGCTTACAGGGGCTCAAAGACGCCTTACAAATAAATAAAATTAAAAAAAACCACACAATTAAAAATTCAAAAAGAATTTAAATTAAAAAAAAAAGAGAAGACATGTTTGTTTAAGACCGCCAAAATAAAGTCCAAACACCTGCAGAGCAAAGTTAACGACAATAATAATTATAAAAATGTTTACTTTTAACGCGCTTTTACAGGCGCTCAAAGACGCCTTAACAAAGAAAGAAATAAAATAAAAAAACACAATTTAAAATACAAAAATTTTGAGAAATAAAACAAACAATGTAAAAAGTGAAAAAAGACTCAAAATTAAAAAAACAAAACAAAAGAAGAATTCACAGGTTTAATTTAAAATACAAACATTTTGAAAATGATAAAAATGCAAAAGATGAAAAAGACTTTAAACAAACTTCAATAAAACTGGACTCACAGCACCATCTTTTTCTGGTACTTTAATTGTGTTTATTGTATATAGTTTTATTTTCTTTTTCCTTTTTCTAAATTTTTTCGTAATTATAACATTTATTGAAGTTCTTAATATTACGATCTTTATTTTTATAACTGCATTTTTGCACTATTCTGAAGACACAAAATGAAAAGACGATAAAAGAAGAGTTGGCAGGTTTAATTCGAAAAGACGTGTTTTTAAAAGATAACGTCATAATTTCGCAGTTTATGTAAATTATTAAAACTATGAAACCAGAGGAAAGAGTCGTCTCCTCAGGTAGGGCTGGGCGATACGAGAAAACGTTTATCATGATAATTTTTTTTCATATCAGTCGATATCGATCAGTATCAGGATATAAAAATGAAATTTAACAGTGTTTATTGGTCGCATGTCTTTTGAGATGTCTTTGTGTCTCTTTGACGTTTTGTCGTAAGGCGTCGCTCTAGAGAAAGCCGACTGAATGGTCGTCTGTTTCGGCTCCTCGCTCCTCTCGGGGTTTGTAACCTTTAGCGTTGAGCCTTCATGGTCATTTCTGTCGGGGGTAGCACTCATTTTCTTTGTTTCTCACCAACAGTGCTGTCGGCTTCACCTGTTAAAGTGCTATGGTTGGGTGGAGCTGCTGTCTGCTACGACGCTGCAGTTGGTTGATACGAATGACGACAACTGAAAAGTGTATTGATCATGTTTTATGTTGATATTGAGGGAAATTAATTTTTGATATATATCCTCCTCATTTTATCGCCCAGCCGTACTTACAGGATGTCGGACAGGTGCGCCGGCTAATGGACGTTAAAAATATCGTCTAGTTTCAACTTTAAAAACCAAATCTGAGGCTGAAATGTTTCACAGGAATCAAAGCGGTTCAGAGATGAACCAGGAGAACGAAAAACATGAGAAATGAGTAAAAATACAGACGTGTGTTCAGAAACTAAACCTTCATGTCAGTGAGAGGTGAGTTAAAAAGAGGTTTACCCTGAGACTCCAACACACGTGTGTGTGTGTGTGTGTGTGTGTGTGTGTGTGTGTGTGTGTGTGTGTGTGTGTGTCGGCACACATTCACGTTTGTGTGAAGAGTCGGTGGAGCAGTAGAAAGTATTTCACATTAGAGAGAGACATGACTCGGGTTCAGCTGGACTCAGACCAGGACCGACTCGGTCTTTGACTCTTCAGGACTGTTTTTGTTTGAGCAGATCTAAACCAGGGAGTCTGTAAACCTCCTCAGAAAGAACCAGACAGTTAGCTTTATTCATTTATGTTTAAATATATCTATTTCATTTTTATTAATTTCTTTTTCTTCTTCTTTCTCTTCTGTATCCAAAGGGAATAATGGGGAGGGTTAGAAATTATGTGGTAAAAAAAAAAAAAAAAAGCTGACATTTTATTTTTGGTGTTGTATCAATATAAAATAAGAAAAGATGTTTTTAAAAAAAAAAAAAAAAAAAAAGCAAACCACCAGACATTTATCTTTATTTATTTATTTATAGGTATATTTATTATGTGTATTTATTTATGTTTTTATTTTTATTTTTCTGTCTGTTTTGCGTCCCTGGGGAATAATGGGGAGGGTAGGAAATTATCTGGGTTTTTTTTCATTAAAAAAAAAAAAAAAAGAAGAAAAAAATTATTTTTAGTTGTTCTATCAATATGAAATAAAATAGATGTTTAAAAAAAAGGAAAGCACCAGACATTTATCTTTATTTATGTATTTATTTATAAATATATTTACTTATTTTATTTTTTATTTTTTTATTTTTCTTCCTGTTCTGTGTCCCTAGGAAGTCATAGGTATGGTAGGAAATTATGTTGTTTAAAAAAAAAAAAAAAAAAAGAGAAAAATAAATTAAATATGAAATAATCAAAAGATGTTTAGAAAAAAAGAGAGAGAGATTTATCTTTATTTTTTCATAGAAAGATATATTTAGTTTTTAAAATTTTTAATCTTTTTTAATTTTCTTTGTGTTCGGTGCCCTTGGGGAATTTTTGGTTGTTACACAATATGAATTAAAAATGATGTTGAAAAGAAAAAAAAAAGAAAGCAGACTTAAAACTGGATTTTACTCTTAGGCTGTGACTGACCTCTGGTTTTCAAAGCCTCATAAATACTTTAAAAACCGGTCTGCATACAGGACTGGGAGCTAAAATACCTGTGTTCTTGAAAAAATCCAGATGTTAAAATGTTTATTTGTTAAATCTGAAATGATAAAAATAAATCAGTATTTCCAGCTGAATTTGAAAACAGATGGTTCATCCACAGATCTTTTTATTTGAAGTCAAACGTTAAAAACTCAAATATCCAGAATCCAGAGTCTGAAACCCGTGTGAGAAATATGTCAAACATCTGAGCAGCGTTTCATTTTTACCCCCAACTCAGAAAATCTGCGACTTTCCGTGTCCTGAAGAAGTTTTTTACGACTCCGACTTTTTGTAACCGAGAGCGACAGAAGCCCGAGTTCATCAGGAACGAGTTTTCATGGGAAAAGGAGCCGATTCAGGTCATCCTCCTCCTGTTCCACCAGGATGCCGTCCGACCCGTTTTTACCCGGGTCACGGTGTGTGTGTGTGTGTGTGTGTGTGTGTGTGTGTGTGTGTGTGTGTGTGTGTGTGTGTGTGTGTGTGTGCGTGTTAGGAAACATGTCTGTTGGTGGGCGTGTCACTTTAAGAGGGAGTGCCGCCCTGAGGTAACTTCCAGTCAAACAGCCGAGATTCATTCCTACTGTGTGTGTGTGTGTGTGTGTGCGTGTGTGTGTGTGAGTGTGTGAGTGTGTGTGTGTGAAGCAGGTCAGTAACCTGGACTCGATAAACCGCACTGATAAGTGAATTCCTTCAGGTGTTTGTTGAGGATCCGTCACGTTTCTAAAGAGTTCCTGTTAAAGTCCGATGGTTACCTCGGAAACGCTTCGATACTGAGGGACCGGGTCCACTCGTAAAAAAAACGTGATATCCGATCTTTATGAGGTCGGCTGATAACAGTTTTTACAGGAGCTCACTGACGAGAAGTAAACAAGTGCATGAGAGGGAACCAGGTTTTATACGGACCGACCAGGGATCAGTCCCAATCAGCTGTTCAGATTCTGTGATTAATCCGGATCAAAAACGAACGAACGAACGAATCCTTTTCTTTACTCTTTAAAGGGATATTCCGGCGCAAAATTAAGACACCGTAACACTAAGTTAGACACCTCCTCCAGAGATGGATGTTGCCGTAATGTTGTTGTTCTATATTCAGAGTTGTCCTAACTCCTAAGAAAGTTTCTCCACTTCTGTAGTCTATAAGCTGGGCCAAGAAACTTCTACTGTAGTAAAATGAAAAGGTAAAGGTGTTTTTATTGAGCCGAATTATCAATAAAATGATGATTTTGTTAACAGGTATGGATTTATGTGCTGTCGAGTTAATATATTTGAACAAGAGCACAGTAAAGTTAATCAGCTAATTTTCCAATGAGGTTCTGTTACTGAACGGAACTACACCATGTTCTACTGAGGTTAGTACATATAGGGTCACAGACATAGTACTAGACACCAAACATCTTTTTAACTTTGACTCATTTCTTTAGCAAAGAGACTAAACACAACTCACCTACTCTCTTCCAGCAGCTGCTTTTTTGTAGTGAGACCTCAGGCCAGTCCATTACAGACTACAGCGGGGTGCCGCAGCTCAAGGAAGAACATTTATGATCATTTCTTTATCATTTCCTTGAAGTAATAATCATCATATTAATCATTTTACAGACTCAGTAGTTCTTCTGTCTTGGTCGGTCTGATTGTATTTCCATGAAGAAATGATCTTAAATGTTCTTCCTTGAGCTGCGGCACCCCGCTGTAGTCTTTAATGGACTGGCCTGAGGTCTCTCTACAAACAAGCGTCTGCTGGAAGAGAGTAGGTGAGTTGTGTTTAGTCTCTTTGCAAAAGAAATGAGTCAAAGTTAAAAAGATGTTTGGTGTCTAGTACTATGGCTGTGACCCTATATGTACTAACCTCAGTAGAACATGGTGTAGTTCCGTTCAGTAACAGAACCTCATTGGAAAATTAGCTGATTGAACTTTACTGTGCTCTTGTTCAAATATATTAACTCGACAGCACATAAATCCATACCTGTTAACAAAATCATGATTTTATTGATAATTTGGCTCAATAAAAACACCTTTACCTTTTCATTTTACTACAGTAGAAGTTTATTCTGGCTTATAGAGGTGGAGAAACGCCCCCGCTTAAGTTTATGTTTCTTAGGAGTTGAAACAACTCTGAATATAGTACTATGTCTGTGACCCTATATGTCCTGTTGATGAAGTTAGGTGCTGTTCTGAGCATTATTTGTGCGTTTTTACTGATTTTTGAGGAACTCTTATCGTGTGTGAAGGTTCCTGAAGTGCTTACTCAGGAGAAACACCTGCTGAGAAGGTCTGAACCAGAACCAGCAGATCTATAAACCTGAACAGACGTCCCACATGTCTTAGCGGTCTCTCATAATCTCCTTGTTAATTTCTTCATGTTTTCTTCTCAGTGACCAATCAGCTCCTCCTGTGTGACCTCCTGGAATCGATCACCTTATTGACCCTCAATCAGCGGCAGACTGATCAATGATCCTGGACGCCCTCTGACTGATAACCTCTGTTGACCCCTGATCCTGGATTAGCAAACTCGTCTGGACCAGATAAGACTGTGATTGGTCGAGACTCTCGCTGATCAATGGCGGCATCAGAACTGATACAAAGTGACGACGATGTCCGCCCTCACGTGGAAGCGAACGTCACCACGGTGAATCCTCCCACGCCTCCCCGTCCCCCGAGAGTGTCAAACGGCAACCCGCCACGCCATTCCTCCTCGCCGTCTCAGCCCGCCGAAACCAACGAGGACAAGAAGCAGCAGGAGCGCAACAAGCTGAGCAGCCTGCTGATCCACACGCTCAGCAGCAAACTCAAGAAACACTGCGACTACGTCAAGATCAGCGTGCCGGAGGAGCGGGCCAACCGCCTCCCCGCTGAGTGGTGGAAAACCGGCGTGGCCTTCCTCTACGCCATATTCAACCTGGTCTTCACCACCGTCATCATCACCGTCGTCCACGAGAGGGTGCCGGATAAGTCGGTGAGCCCGCCGCTGCCCGACAAGTTCTTCGACTACATCGACCGAGTCCCGTGGGCGTTCACCGTCACGGAGGTCAACGGGCTGATCCTGGTCGGACTCTGGTTCGTCCAGTGGCTCTTCCTCAAACACAAGTAAGACCAGGAACCCTGCAGTTCCTGTAAACAGTACTCAGAGTAAAAGGGGACGAGTAGGCGTGGAAAGAAAACTGATTTTAAAAAGTCTTAGCAGGGGGGGTTTATCGATTCACTGAAATAATCAGCTGATGACGCAACTCATCGGGAAAACTAACGACAAATGTTACCAGCCACCAAACATCTTTTTAACTTTGACTCATTTCTTTAGCAAGAGACTAAACACAACTCACCTACTCTCTTCCAGCAGACGCTTGTTTGTAGCGAGACCTCAGAGCCAGTCCATTACAGACTACAGCGGGGTGCCGCAGCTCAAGGAAGAACATTTATGATCATTTCCTTGAAGTAATAATCATCATATTAATCATTTTACAGACTCAGTAGTTCTTCTGTCTTAGCGTCTCGGTCTGATTGTATTTCCATGAAGAAATGATCATAAATGTTCTTCCTTGAGCTGTGTCACCCCGCTGTAGTCTGTAATGGACTGGTCTGAGGTCTCGCCACAAACAAGCGTCTGCTGGAAGAGAGTAGGTGAGTTGTGTTTAGTCTCTTTGCTAAAGAAATGAGTCAAAGTTATAAAGATGTTTGGTGTCTAGTACTATGGCTGTGACCCTATATGTACTAACCTCAGTAGAACACGGTGTAGTTCCGCTCAGTAACAGAACCTCATTGGAAAATTAGCTGATTTAACTTTACTGTGCTCTTGTTCAAATATATTAACTCGACAGCACATAAATCCATACCTGTTAACAAAATCATGATTTTATTGATAATTCGGCTCAATAAAAACACCTTTGGTTGAGGTTTGTTTATGGCTCCTCAGACCTCTCTGTATTGCTATCGTGCGGTCGTTACCAAAGTTGGTATAACTAGAGAAGCAAGCGGTCGGCAACATTCATCTCTGGGGGGGGGGTCTAACTCGGTGTTACTTAATTTTACGCCGGAATATCCCTTTAATATAGCTTAACACTCCTGTTTCTACATTTGAGCCAAACTACCTTTAAAATATTAGTTTATTTTAAAAAAACTCTTTTTATACTAACTTACAGAAAACAAGTGTGATCTTTTAAAATGTAAACGTCTCTGTTTCCGTACAGATCAATCATCGGCCGTCGCTGTTTCTTCCTGATCGGGACTCTCTACATGTACCGCTGTGTCACCATGTACATCACCACCCTGCCTGTACCGGGGAAACACATGGTGTGCGCCCCAAAGGTAGAAAAACATTCAGTCTATATCTGCATTTACTACTTTATCCCGACATCGGATTCTTGGCTACGACTAAATCTTTAATTTTTGATCATCTGCGCAGCTTTACAACGACTCGACGGGGAAAATCTGGAGGATTCTGAGGCTGATCTCAGGAGGAGGTAAACAACTTTGACTATACAAAGAATCGGATCAATAGTTTTCATCCTGCTAGCATGAAGGCGGAATAATCTAGTAGTGGTAGTTATAGTAATAGTTGTAGTTACTCCTATCTGCCTCTAGGTGGCAGCGTAGTTGATGTTGTTTCTCAAACGTGTTCCGATGTTTTAACTCTGGCCCCTCCCCCTCCTCCTGTGTTTGACCGATGTGTTCAGGTTTGTCTCTGACCGGCTCTCACCTAATGTGCGGCGACTTCCTGTACAGCGGTCACACGGTCATGTGTACGCTGTCGTACCTGTTCATCAAAGAGTGTAAGTAGTACTGCAGTAAAACTTCTGTATTATACTGTTCAGGAGTACGAACGTTGATGGTTGGCACTTCAACAAATACTCTGTATCACCTGAAAAATTTGTCGCAAATATAACAGAGTCCTAAATTATGCAAGGTGTTAGCATTTCCATTTGAACGTTTAGTAACCTACCACATGGTGGTGCTAGAGGTCTCATTTTTCAGTTTACTTAACAGTTAAATATCGGAAACCACTTTATGAAATTTGAGGATTTTAGCGCTTTCACTTTCTGATATATTATATTTTAAAGTTTGGTCCCTGAAACTTGCATTCACGTTTAAAGCAGTATATTATGGTGGCCGAGAAGTGCCACTGCTGCAAATAAAACAGAATACAGCAAAAAAGAAGTCACAACTGAAGTAATCGATGCAAAAAAAAAAAGAAAGAAACAGTGCAGATAAAAAATTTTTTTTAAAAAAGGAGTTAGTTACTTTTTTATTTTTTCATCCTTTTATTTTCTGGGAAAGTAACTTTTTTTTCCATTGCCACTTTTTATTTGTGTCATTAACTTTCGTTATGGCCTCTTTTTTTGTTGCATCCTTTTATTTTTGCAGTAACATTTTTTTGCATCGCCACTTTTTTTTGCGTCGTTAACTTCCGCTGTGGCTTCTGTTTTTGCATTCTTTTATTTTAGCAGTAGGTTTGTTTTTGTTGTTATTTGTTTTTTGCATGGCCAGGTTTATTTTGCATTGTAACTACCATTGTGGCTTTTTTTTTGCATCCTTTTTTTTCGCAGTGAGTAACTTTTTTAAAAAAATTTTTACATCACCACTTTTTTTTTTGCGTTGTTAAATTCCTTTGTGGCTTTTTTTCTTGCCTCCTTTTATATTTGCGGAATCTTAATTTTTTTTTTGCATCATTAACTTGTGTTTTGGTTTTTTTCTTATCTGCACCGCTTCTTATGTTTTTTATTTGCAGTAGGCTTTGGTTTCTTTTTTTGTTGTTGTTGCCTCGTTAACTTTTGTTGTGACTTTTTTTTTTTTTTTGCATTCTTTTTTATTCGCAGCTGTGGCAGTTCTCGGCCACCGTAGTATATAATCAGTGTCCCCTTTAAATAGAAAGACATTAAATGTGAGATACCCCTCCTCCTCGTAACTTCCTACATCTGAATCGTTGCAGACTCCCCCCGCTGGATGTGGTGGTATCACTGGTTCTGCTGGTTCCTCAGCGCCTCAGGGGTCCTCTGTATCCTCGTCGCTCACGAGCACTACAGCATCGACGTGGTGATCGGATATATCGCCACCACCAGGATCTTCTGGTGGTACCACACTATGGCCAACACACACGTACGTACACGCATACAGGTAATAGCTACATAGTGGGGACCATGACGGGGACTTGTGTCACTGTAAGGGGGTCCTTTTTTTATTTCACTGAGTCCGATCAAAACAGAAGCTCTTACTTATTATTCAAAAAGAAATAAGAAGTAAATTTTTAAAAACTATTTTTAAAGATAAGTGAGTAAAAATTCTCTGTTTTAGATTGTACTATAGGTAGAAAATAACACCACAGCAGGAAGTCCGTGCACACTTTTTCTTTTTTTTACATAAATCTGTTTGGCAACTTCAGTCCTGACCAAAACTACTAAATATATATTTTTGAAAATCAGGATTTTAACCCTTTAAGTGCCAATTTAGAAGATGAACTCAGTGATATTGGGAGGAGAATGAACACAAAATTACCTGTTTTCAGATAATATAATTTTCTATGTCCCAGGTAAATGGGTGAACCAGGTGATCAATAATAAAATGACCTAATTTGATCCCCTCTGAACAGGATTGATCACCCTGACTGTAAAAATTATATTTATATAGAGTCATGTCTCTGCGTTTAAAACATGTGGTTATAATGGGAGTCAATGGGACAAAAACAGACACAAAGACCATAAAAGGAAGTTTTTAGAAAATCTGTTTCTGCACAAAAACTAAATATGAATCAAAACCAATTATGTTACTAATCAAAGACATGTCCAAGACTGTGATAACAGGTAAAAAATGTTCTTTTTTTTATTGAAAACAGCTCATTTTGTGTGTATTTTCCACATATCACTAACTTTCTTTTTAAAATTGGCATTCAAATGGGTAAAATTTAAAATTTTTTAAAAATATTTACTAGTTTTGATCAAGACTGAGGTTGATTTATGCAAAAAAAATTTGAAAAAATATTTATCTGATATATTTTTACAGCAGTCAAAGTTCGTGGCCAAAAACAGACACTAAGACCATAAAAGGAAGTTTTTAGAAAATTTGTTTCTGCATGAAAACTAAATATGCAAAAAAAACAATTATGTTACTAATCTAAGACATGTCCCAGACTGAGATAACAGGTAAAAAATTTCTTTGTCTGATCATTTTTTATATTGAAAACAGCTGATTTTGTGTGTATTTTTCCCCATATCTGTAACTTTCTTTTTAAAATTGGCATAAAAGGGTTAAAATTTTGAATTTTTAAAAAATATTTACTAGTTTTGATCAAGACTGAGGTTGATTAACAGATTTATGCAAAAAAAATGAAAATGAAAAATAATTTATCTGACATATTTTTACAACAGTCAAAGTTAGTGGCTGAAAACAGTCACTAATACTTGTAAAGGTAAGTAAATTTGCTGACAGTTTACTGTTGACCATTTCAAAATTTTGATGTAATGTTTTTAAATTATATGGAAAAATAAGATTGTTCACAAAAATGAGGCTATTTGCTGCAATACAGTGAAAGTTTTTGTCAAATTAAGATTAAAAATTGACTCTTATTGGACGTTTTTATCACCAATACTGTATCGGGGTTTAATAACTAACTTCAAAAACGATTACATCGACTATATTTCTTTTGATCGTAGATTTATTCGTGTGTTTTTTCCTTGATGTTAATTGTCGTCCTCTCGTCCGCTCAGTCTCTTCGCCAGGCCTCCAATAACTTCTTATCCCGGACCTGGTGGAACCCGATCTTTAACTTCCTGGAGAAGAACGTCCAGACGACGGTCCCCATCTCCTTCTCGTGGCCCGTGAACCTTCCGTCGTCCTGCAGACAGCGGTACAGGATCGTGGAGGGAGGACGGGACGAATGAGCGGCGTCCAAACCCTCGCTGCTGTTTGTAAAGACGGAGAACTTTGAGAACCAGTATTTCCAGCTCTCCTCTTACGGAGGAGAAACAACCCTGCAGGTCTGCCACCTGAATTTTGGGGGTTTACCTGCTGACCATTCTGAAAGACGGGGGCTCAAAAATACTCAACATGGAGTTTCAAGCTCCGGTGACGAACTTACAGTTTTAGCGCCCCTAGTCTGTGACTTGTGGGAATGTTTGAATCAGGTCTGTTTGACACTGACGCCCTTGCAGCGTTTTCAGGCATTAATTTTAGGATTTATAAATCACCGATTTATCGTCGCTGAGGGTCTCGTTAGCTTTCAGATATCGTCAAAAAGTTTCTGTGTGAGTTTAAAAATTTTTCATTTACGACAAAAATCTTTTTAGAGGAACTTTAAACTCAAACATAATCATACAAGTCCTATCACGTTTGCCTGATGTTACTCGTCTCCTCAAATATCTTCAGTCAAAGTCAATTTCATTCTTGGTAATACTTGATTCTTTGCCGGCGCAAAAACAAACAAACGAGATTTTTTCAGATTTCTTTTAAACTGAAAAAAAGTAGCATCTGTTCCTTTTAGCTCGCTACAGATATGTCTTTAAACTCTGGTTATTAAGAAATTCAGACGTCTTTTCCGACAAAGTGAGACAAATAGAAGAATTCAAAAATTTCCAGACGACGTCTACAAGGACGTTTTCAACTCAGTGTAAAAAGTGAAGGCTGCTGTTGACTGAATGTTCCTGGGAATGTTTCCAAAAGTCTCCCATGAAACGACACGAAAAGTCCTGAAATTTTTCGTACGTTTTACGGATGATAAAAGTTTCTTACTTTAAACGGATGAAAGTTACTGAGAGTTCCTGAAACAAACTTTAACAGGGTTTCTGAATTAAAGAAAAATGTTCTAAATATTGATTTTCCACAAATTTTGCACCAAATCCGAATTTCTCCAGCTACTCAGAAATACGAGTAGCTGTAAATTCATGAAGGTTTGTTAAAAGTGTCTAAAACGGTCGTAGGTTAGGCTACGTCCATGACGACAACGAAAAAATTACATCTTTGAAAAGTGAGATTACTCCAAAAGCAACCAGAGGTTAAATCGCTAGCTACTTAGCATTCTCAGGGCTAACTTTTAGACGCGTCTTCACTAAGATGAGTGTTTTTTTTCTCAGTCGGTGCTGTTAGCTTAATGCTAACCCTCCCCAAAAAAATACGTAAGTGTTTTTGGAGGTAAATGCGCCGCAGAGTAAATTAAAATGTTTACATATCCACATTGAAATCTGTGTATGTTTTTCCAGCTAACTCGCTAGCTAGCTAAAGTGCTAGCAGTTCGTACATTCCGATCGCTAACTTCATCTGGGTCCACATCAGTCGAAGTTCACGAGTGTTGTTGTATAAAAGTTTCTGTAAACTTGATCGTGTTTTTTGTCTAAGTTATGTTTATTTGAGTTGAAATGTGTAAAAACACGTTAATGACGCCGAACTTCAGCGACTTTTTCTGTTTTTAAGTTAATTTTTTTTTACTTGTTTTTCTACGTTTTTTTGTTGTTTTCTTTTAAAATGTCTGTAAGAGAAACTCGGCTAACAGTTTATCGGACTGCTGCTGATTTAAAGTCAAAGTGATGAAGACGACAAACACGAAGTTCCAGTTTCTTTTGTTCAAGTGTTTCCGAATGTTTCATGTTTTCAACGTTCAACGTGGAGAAAAAGTCGAAATATTCCGATTGTTCTGATAAAGATTTATTTTCAGTGAAGAACTGTCGGAAGGAACAACAACAAACTTTTTATTTAAATTAAACCAGAGAAGAAGACTCGCACTTTTAAAACGAAGATCGTCATCTTGTTCACATAATCGCACATTTGGTCAATTGATCGTAAACTGACGGGTACATTTAGCGAAACAAAAAGAGCGCTGCAACTACGATGTTTAACTCGACAGAGAAGGTGATTGTGCGGTTTGTGTTTGTGGGGTCCGAAGTTTCCTCTCCAGAGGTTTCATCCGGCGCTGAGGGTCCAACTGGAGGAAAAACAAGAAAATTAGACGACTTTAGCGGCGTTCGAGTTTCCTCGGAAGTCAGATGTCGATGCTGAAAATGACGTCACACCCGAGGTTCCCAGCGTTTCAGTTACCAAGTCGGAAAAAAGCAAAATCGGAAGCCTTAAACAAGATGGCTACATTTATTACCTTGTCCGAATATGACAAACGCTAAAATAACTTTCGCCTCCGATTTTGCTTTTTTTTCCGACTTTGTACCTGAAACGTTGGGAACTCAGGTGTGATGTCATTTTCAGCTCGGACATCTGACCTCTGAGGAAACTCGAACGCAGCGTAAAACACGATCATCACATTCATATATGACTGACTTAATCTGGACTTTGGAAAGGTCAGGTCCTGGTGTGTAAAGTGTGACCTCAGACTGCCCCCTAGTGGCAACCCTCTTCTCGTAGCTTTGAAAGATGAACGTTTTCATGCACCGTTTAGTCGACTTCTGTTCTCGTCCCAGATTATAAGAACCGGACAAGAATCCATTTGACAGAAGTACGTCTGTCTTCTCTACACTAGATGGCGATACATCGTCTCTCGGCTTGTTACTACCTGTTATTAAAATGCCGTCTACAACAAGCGAGAGGCTAATTCGTCGGACGTTAACTAAAGAAAACACTCAGTGCGTTTACAGTCACAGTTTAATCGGACTAAACTCATAATTCGTTTTTTTTTTTTTTGCCGAATCGGACTTCTCTCGTTGTCGGCGTTTACATGCAGCTGAGAAAATCGAATTATTGACGTGAAACGTGTCCTCCTCCCCAAAAGTAGTGTGTCAATGAGAGTTCTCCGACTCCAATCGGGATTCTCAAATTCCGATTGGAGTCGGGCTAACTCGGGATTTCCAACGCATCCAGAACGGCAGTGGATTTCTCCGTACACCAATTCCTGTCGGCTCCATTTGTGAGGGGAATTTCATGGCAGATTACGGACAGCAGGTCGTATCCTCCGATCGTTGCTGATTGTAAACATTCAAGTTAACGTGTCAATTTACACCGACTTCTTTCCGTTCCTATGCGGATCGCCGGACTCCTCAGCTGATCACAAGAGTTCGACATTCCACATTTCAACTGTTGTCAGAATCTGGTTTGGGATCATCTGAAGGTCTTCCCTGAAAAAATCTTTGTCTTGATGGACGTAGATGTTGCTCCTAAACCTGGAGATATTGTCTAAAACTGAAGATGCAGCATCTATGATTTCCAGTTCTTTGTTGAAAGGCGAAACGTCCCAAGTAAGTCCAACTGTCCTTTCCAAAAGAGAGTTACCCCCAACTTCCACCTTCATCCTGATCGTCTCCTAAAAGGTCGTATCCTCCGATCGTAGCTGATCGTAACCATTCAAGTTAACGTGTCAATTTACACCGACTTCTTTCCGTTCCTCTGAGGATCGCCGGACTCCTCAGCTGATCGCGGAGACGAACAAGTGAAAGGTTTTTAGACGTCATTTCACCCCGATGACACCATGGATGAGGAGATGCTGATTCTAGAAGTCTAGAAGTAGATTTCCTCCTCTGGAAGGACACAATCTACTGCTTATATGTCTATGTGTCTGTCTTTAGAGAGACAACTCGTTATCGTGTGATTGAACGTGAATCTGCGGGTTCCTCGTGATTACCGCTGTCCGTAATCCACCACGACATTCGCCCAACAAATGGATCCGGTAGGAATTGGCGTTCCAGATGCAAAGTTTGATGTGTCCCGATTTCTCCTGTCGTTGAAGAAGTATCAGCCGTTAAAGAAGAGAGTAAATATGAGGGAGCAGAAGAGGAGGTGGTCACATGACGAGCAGAGGGAGGACGGGCTGAAGTATCTGTGATCGCAGACGTTGTGTTGTGCTGACCTAACGATGAGGAGGAAGTCTTTTATTTAGTTTCAGCCTGACCTGGAGCAGCTTCCTGTTGACCTCCTGCTCTGCTTCCTCTTCCTCTTACCCTGAGAAGAAAAGAAAACTCGTTTTTTTCCTGAATCTCTCCGTTTGGAGCGGTTACTCTGCGATTGAACGACAAACACGTACGTAGTTATCTCTGGCGGACCATCCGGGGTAGAGCTGCATGTGAAGAAGTCGCTCCTTCTGAGCCAGATCGTAATATTTCGACTGTTCGGAGCGAGACAGAGCGTGCCACTGAAAGAGAGGAAGAAACACGTAAAAAGAAAGAGAGATCGGGATTGCCAAACTTTTCCTTTCAGACACCCGTCAACAAACATCATCGCCGCTCTCACCCTGCGTCCCAGGATGCGGTTTATGGCGGCGCTCTCTCTCTCCCGCCCCTCCTGCAGGACTTTGTGTCTCGTCTCCTTCATGTAGAGCATGAAGGCGTTCAGAGGTTTCTTCACCAGCTGTGAGCCGCTGAGGGCGAGAGACATCCACCGTACACAGACAGAGACAGAGAAAGAGAGAGAGAGAGGAGGTGTTTCGTTACGCAGATGACGTCCAGGTATATTTATGAGTGTAGCTGACCTTTGACCTGAACCGTCTCGTGTCCAAGCTAATGCTGCGTTACATTTGTGCTCGGAAGTCGGAATTTCGAGCTCTGAGTCGGAAAGTCATCTGGAACGCCCCCTGAAGTCGGATTTCGGACTCGGAAAGTCGGACGATCCTCACCAACCCCGACTTGACGACAACGTCATAATCCAAGATAGCAGCGCAGCGCATCAACAGTGAAAGAGCTCGTCATGTTTTATTTATTCGCACTTCTGTTTAGTTTTCGTGAAATTAAATAAGTCATAAATGTTGAACTGACCCACGTCTAACTGTGAACATGATAATATGGTGTTTGTACGTGTAAAATATTGCATTATGCGTTGTTTAACACTATCGCTAACAAACGCTAACATCAGCTAACAACGGCTAACAACGACTAACAATGGCTAACAACAACTGACAGCAGCTAACAATAGCTAACAACTAACAACGGCTAACAACACCTGACAACGGCTAATAACAGCTAACAACAGCTAACAATAGCTAACAGCTAACAACTAACAACGGCTAACAACAACTGACAACAGCTAACAATAGCTAATAGCTAACAACTAACAACGGCTAACAACAACTGACAACAGCTAACAACACCTTACAACGGCTAACAACAGCTAACAACAGCTAACAATAGCTAACAACAACTAACAGTGGCTAACAACTGACAACAGCTAACAACAGCTAACAATAGCTAACAACAACTAACAGTGGCTAACAACAACTGACCACAGCTAACAACAGCTAAAAATAGCTAACAACAACTGACAACGGCTAACAACAGCTAACAACAGCTAAAAATAGCTAACAACAACTAACAATGGCTAACAACAGCTAACAACACCTGACAATAGCAAACAACAACTGACAACGGCTAACAACAACTGACAATGGCTAACAACCGCTAACAACCGCTAACAGCTGACAACAGCCAACAGTAGGCGTCCATCTTGGTTTTCCGACTTGTTAACTGGGACGCCATCAACTCGGGTGTAGCGTTATTCCCAGCCCCGACATCCGACTTCAGAGGAAACTGTAACACAGCATTAGAGCTGCGTGTTAGCCTCAGTTTACTCCGCTCAGCTTTAAGAATCTTTAAAAAACTTTAAAAATCTTTTTTTACGTTTTTCTCCTTCAAAGAAAAATGACGACAGCGAACGTCCCACTGCTGTCAGGCGACATGTTGAGGTTACTTTAGGTCGTGATTTAAAGACTTCTGTTGATAATTTGAGTCAAAAATCAGGAAAACAAGATTAAGAAGTCTAATAAAAAATTCTTCAAATTTAACGATAATTAATCTAAAAACTACGAACAGACAAACCGTTGTGTTTCCGCCTCTGATAAAGTCACTGTTCTTTGAAATACGCCGAACTTGTCGTTAAGCTCACTTGTTGTTGTTGTGGTTGCCATGGTAGCACTGGCGCAACTTGGAGGGGGCGTCGGCCTGCAGGGCAGCGGAGGCGCTGATTGGCTGGCCGTACAGGGAGGAGGGAGGGAAGTGTCTGTCGCTGTAGAGGAGGAGAGGAACGAGAGGATGGACGGAGGACTGAGGGAGGGAGAGAGAAACGAAGGTTATCGTGATTTTACGAATCTGTGACGATAGTTACTCTACATCTAGACTTTTCTAACAGTTTAATTTCATGAATATAATTGTTTATATATAAACATAATTTCATAAATTTGACTCTTTGTTTGTTCAGAAAAAGTTAAAAGTTTGATTTCGACCAAAAGCGACAGAAGCTCGGGGCGTTTCTGTGTTTCTGCTTTCAGCTGTTTTTATGAGAGAAAAGAAACTGACAAGAGCGCAAATAAACACCACAGTATGGTCCACACACACACACAAACACACACACACTGACACGCCTGGAGCAGCTCCACAGACTCTGAGTCACAGTCACACTGATGGTGTTTGAAGGGAGACATATCGGCTCGAAGGACGGGGTTCACACACACACACACACGCTCACAGCAGCGGCAGCAGTCTGAGTGTGTGACGGGCCGCTCTGCCCCCTGCTGGTCAGATTCAGGTACTGCTGCTGAGGTGGACACCAGTCTAACAGCTGGAGTTTACCTGAAACAGAAACAGAGATCGGTAAAAACCTCGAGTTCAGAATTCAGGGACGTTTGAGCAGAGTCTGGATTTCGTCACTCACTGAAGGTGGATCCTGCAGAGTTCTGGTCCGGTCCGCTCACTCTGCCCACCTCCTGAAAAAATAGGTAATTTTATTATTGATCACCTGGTTCACACATTTACCCGTGACACAGGCCTGTTGTTTTACTCGCCTAGTTTCTGTTTTATGATGTTTATGAGAACATCTGAACTTCACTCTAATTTGTAGTCACTAACGCCACTGAAGGAAGTAAATCTGGAGAAATTAAGAGGAAAAAGTGACTCTTAGTGGACGTTTCTGTCACCAATACTGCATGAGGGTTAAACTGATTATTTTACGTCTGTTACAGA
The DNA here is from genome assembly GCA_962446985.1 of Xyrichtys novacula. Classification (NCBI taxonomy): domain Eukaryota; kingdom Metazoa; phylum Chordata; class Actinopteri; order Labriformes; family Labridae; genus Xyrichtys; species Xyrichtys novacula. The sequence goes on from CAUIWU010000006.1 coordinate 1,090,840, forward strand.
TATTTATAATGATTAAATATCCTCAAACTTCATCCAAACATAAATAAGATTATTATTGTTTTATGTTTTTGTCTGAAATCACAGTAAAAACTCTTTAATCTGCAGGGAAAACAAATAATCTTCTGCGTTTAAAATATTTTCATGTGGGTTTAAAAAGTCAGTTCTGACATTTTTACCTCATTTTATATTTTTATTTAAACATGAAAATAATTTACAAGTCATACATTTTTAAAAAGCACAATTAAATCATCTTTATATTTTTACTGACTGAGTCAAATCCTCGTTTAAATGATTTAAAGTGAATTTTATTGACCAGTTTCAGGTCCTAATGAGTCTTTTTTCCTGTTGATTCATCTGCAGACAAACATAAAAAAATCACCTAAAATTATGTAAATGAAAAATAAAACTTAAAGATTTTCACTTTTTTAAATAAGAGAAAAATCACACACAGAGTAAATAAAACTGTATTAATACTTTCTATGATTACATGAGAAGAATTAATAATTTTTTTAACAGTTAAATGATTAATGTGTTTTAAAGTCAGAACTCAAACTCACCCCTCTGAAGGCCGTCGGCTCCATCTGTTGAATTATATTTAATTAAAATAACAAACACTGATTATTATTATTATTAATATTATTATTATTATTAATATTATTCATGGTTTGATAAAGTGTAAGATGAGCTGAACAGAGCGGACTGTCAGACTCGACAGACTTCTGCGATTTTATCTCATCTGTGACGTTTACAAACCCCCGACAGACTCGCTCGCTCGCTCACCCTGTCAGTGACTCTCAGCCTCGGGTTCCTCCTCCGCTGTTGCTCATTTTTGATTTATTGATACTGGCTGTTTGATACAGACACAGACTGGTCCTTATTTTTATTAAAATTACATTATTTCACTTTAACAGAATTACATGATTTTACTGTATTTGAAACCCTCTGTAGAACTAAAGCATGTTAAGTTTGTATTAAATCTTAATTTGGCCATCAGGGGGCAGCAGAGGGAGCTTGTAATCACTGTGCATTTGCATTGCTGTCTGTAAAGTATATGCAGAGAGTTCCAGAGCTCTATAAACCTTATTAAGACCATCAGTGATCAGTGTTGGCGTTCCCCAAGGCTCTATTCTCGGTCCTCCGCGTTTCCACTTTGTTGTTATAAAAATCTGCTAATGTTCAACCTGATTCACCAAATCTTCGGATATTAACGACAGTCCTACGACAAAAAGACGATCACTTTAGATGATCGTGTTTTATACTCTGAGTTTTCTTCTGTAACCCCGCTGAGGTTCACTCTCTTTGACTCAAACGTTTCTGACAGCTGTGTAAGAAGCTCCACGAGGATCCTCCCCTCTGACACCAACGCCAGAGGGCGGAGAGACAGAGGGGGATGGAGGTCAAAGGTCAGAGAGGAAGAGGCCAAGAGGGAGACTGAGGAAAAATACGGTCAGAGTCATTCTCAGCTCAGAGACTCTGCATTATTGTCCAAAAACTGAAGACCGTGAGCAGAGGACTGATGTGAAAAAAAAAAAAAAGGAAAGATATTTTTTAAGAGAAGAGAAAAAAACATGAAACAAAACCGCACAATGAAATTAAAAAGGAAAAAAACAACACAAAACTCTTAAACACAAAATTTTCCAAAATTGTACAAAACAAGAATGGTTTCATTTAAAATAATTTTTTTGTTCTTCTATTTTATTTTTTTTAGAAATATGAAACTCGTCGGTAAAAGTAACAGACGTTACAGATTGGAAAAAGATTTTTAATTTCATACTAGTTATTACTTATTTCCTTATTTTATAAATATAAATACCGTAGGTGAATATTACAAATGTTACAGATTTTTTAAGGTTCTTTGTTTTCATATGAGTTAGTTTTGTGTTTGTTTATTTTTTTATTTTTTTATTTATATATTTATTTTCCAATGTATTTATTTATTTGTGTTGAACGTTACAGACTGTAAAATATTTTTGAGTTTTTTGGTTTTATTCAAATCAATTTTTTGTGTTTTAATTAAAATAAATAAACATAAAAGCCTTTGGTGAAAGTTCCAGACGGGACCTTTAACGGCGGAACCTTTGTGTCCGGAAATGTTTCCCGTTGGAGCGGAGAGAAGCAGCAGCGCAGCATGAAAAGATGGAAGGACTGAACGTGATGTTTGTTTCCGCGGAAGATTTCGTGGATTATAAACCGTTTAAGGCGGAAATCCTGAGAGAGCTGGTCATCGAGAAACTGACCACGGCGGCCCGGGAGATCCTAGCGGTGGTGGAGAGAACCGTGTCCGGCTACGAGGAGGAGGCGGCGGGGCTGAGGCAGGAGATCGTCCGGCAGAGGAGTCAGATGGAGGCGGTTCTTCAGCCCCGAGAATCCCTCTATGAGCTCGGTGAGGAAAAAGAAACAAAAACAAAAAAACAAGAAGGAACCTGAGAGCTATTTTTAAAAACAACAACAAAAAAATGAGTAAAAAAAAATGTAAAAAAACAAACTAACAAAAAAAACTTAAGAATAAGAAAAAGGAGAATAAAAGTGAAGAACCCTTTAATAACTAAAACCACAAATTATGACCTGAAAATTCAATTTTTTTGGAGCTGAAATGTTTATTTTACTGACTACTGAAATCCAAAAAAAATCCAAAAATCCTTAAAAATTTTAACAAATATATGAAAATTTTTTTTGTTTGTTTCCTCATTTGATACATTTGATATTTTTGGAAACTACGACGGAGTACTGGGGCCACATTAATAAAAATAACAAAATTAGACTTTGAGATTAACGTCATTGCTAACGGGAATAAAGTCGTAATAAGATCAAAATTTACTGGAATAAAGTCGTGATAAAATCATTACGAAAAAAAGTCGTAATAAACTCATTCCATACAAGAATAAATTTGTAATAAAATCATTATGTACGATAATAAAGTCGAAATAAAATAACTTCTTAAGAGAATAAAGTCGTAATAAATCATTATTTACGGGAATAAAATCGTAAGAAAATCATTACTTAGGAGAATAAAGTCCTTAAAAAATCTTTAATAACTAGAATTAAGTTTTAATAAAATCATTTCTTACTAAATTAATGTCGTAATAAAGTTAATTCCTTACGTAAATAAAGTCGTAGCTAATATTCTAACCCGTTGTTCGTTGTTGAAATTCGATTAATTGAACTTCAGTATTACGGTTTCACAATCAAGGAGATAATAAATCCTTCTGCGTTTCAGCGTCACATCGTCAGAAATATCGGGATAAATGAAGAAATGCATCTTTTTTTAAAATTCTCGTTAGTTCTGATTTTATTACGACTTTATTCTCGTTAGTAATTACGAAGTCTTAATTGTTTTTTCCTTAATGTGGCCCTAAAACTCTGTCGTAGGAAACTGATAAACCATAAGAGGACATTTTTATCGTTTATCCGACTGTATTCAGTTTTTTTTTTTAGTAATTTATTGATCATATTGATTAGATAGAAGTTTATAAAGTTTGAATCAAATATGATACAACAGGGATTATTTATGATTATTCTCATTTCTTCTCTCTGTTGTTCAGACGATGAAGACTTGGACATCTGTGACATCTCAGTCAACGCCGATGAAGACGAGAGCGACAACATGGAGGGAGAGGAGCAGTCCGTCGGAGAGGAGGACCAGAAGGTCACCAGTCCGGGTTACACTTACCCCAGAGACCCGGATTATCAGATACCAAAGAAAAGGTTCGAACACCTCTAGATAGGAGCTTCTGTACGGTGGCCGAGAACAGCCACTGCTGCACATAAAAAAAAAGAATGCTAAAAAAAGAAACCGAAGCCTGCTGCAAATAAAAACAGAGACAGTGCAGATTAGGGAAAAAAAAACATATTGGAAGTTACCAATGCAAAAAAAAAAAAAAAAAAGAGGAAACCAAAGCCTGTTGCCAAAAAAAAAAAAGCCACAACGGAAGTTAACTATGCAAAAAAAAAAAAGTGGTTATGGAAAAAAAAAGTTTTTTATTTTCACTGTTCCTTTTTTTTTCATCAGTAACGTCCGTTATGGCTTCTTTTTTTTTTGCATTCTTTTTTATTAGCATGTTTTTATTTTTTTTTTCCATAGCCACTTTTTTTGTGTTGTTAACTCCCGTTGTGTTTTTTTTTTTTATCTGCACCATTTCTTTTTTTTTCCCATCAGTAATTTAAATTGTGGCTTTTTTTTTGCATTCTTTTGTAATTACCTGTTTTTTTTAGATTGCCACTTTTTTGCGTCGTTAACTTCCGTTGTGGTTCCTTTTTACATTCTTTTTTATTTGCATCTTTCTATTTTCGCACTAGGTAACTTTTTCTTTGCATTGCCCCTTTTTTTGCTTTGTTAACATCTGTTGTGTTTTTAAAGAAAATTTTTTAATCTTCACTGTTTCTTTTTTTTCATCGGTAACTTCAGTTGTGGCTCATTTTCTTTTTTTCTTTTTTTTTCTTTGCAATAGAGGCTGTTCTCTGTCGTCGTTTTGTTTTTGTCGACCTGTTTCAATTTTAATTTCAGTCTTTGCGTTAAATATTTCGTTATCGTCAGAAGACCTCTGTTTACGTTCCGTCTCGACTCGTTTTCGTCACGTGATAAAGGTTCGTTGACGACGATATTTCATTGATGAAAACAACACTTCTCTGTCGGATCATTTCTTGATTTTTCTGTTCGACGACGTCAGGTCCACGCTGACGGTCGTTTCTTCTCGTTGATCTGATTCGGTCTCACGGTCTCGGTGGAGGATCTTACTCTCTCTCTGGTTTTGTTTTCTCCTCGCAGAAGTTCGTCGATGAAGAAGAAGCGCAGAAAGAACGAGGACATCAGCCTGAGAGTCTGTCTGCTCCAGGACTCCAACACCACCATCCTGAAGAGAGGCGGTAAGAACATCAGGAACGTCGGGAACGTCAGGAGCTGAGGTCTGACGGAGCGATTTAACGACGTCTGTTTTTTGGTTTTAGTGTCCAAGTCGGAGATCCTGGAAGTGCGGTGTCCTCGTGGTCTTCAGGAGCCCGAGTTCCTGGACCTGCTGAGGTCCTTCTTCCCTCAGCTGATGGGACAGTTCGACGCTCTCACCACGGACACCTCCAGGGTTCTGAAACCCCTGAACCTGAAGACCCTGACGCCTGAGAAGATCCAGAGGGCCATCCAGTCCAGAGGGAAAGGAAGATCAGCTCTGTACATCCGGATCAAGGTAGATCAGCAGAAGTTTGAGTCTTCTGGTCTCCATGGAAACAGCAGTCTAACCTCTGAACGATTTCAGGACGGGACTGAACCCCAGAGCACGCCGTTGAAAACCGACGACCCAGAACCCGGTGAAGCTCAGGCCGGCGTGAGGTGAGTCAGTTTCTCTCTGTCAGAAGATGCTCAGATGTTCCTCCACAATCAGGAAACTGCTTCTCTCTCTCTCCAGCTCTGGCAGCAGTCCTGTAGAAGAAGAAGAAGAAGAAGAGGAGGAGGAGAAACCTCATCGAGGTCAGGAGACAGAGGAGGAACACGGCGGAAGATCTGGAGACATCAGAGCCGCCGATTCTGATGGAGACGATGGAGATGATGGAGACAAGGGTCTCGTTGAGTCCGATCTTCTGTACGAAAACGCCGAAACAAAGGAGGCCACTGATCTCCATGAAGACCCTGGAGCTCCTTCTCCAAGCTCCGTCTCTGTCAGCGTCAGCGTGAGTGAAGAAAGCGAGGAAGAAGATAAAGACGAAGAGTGGACGCCGGAGGAGATGCAGAATCTGATCAATAAACCTCATTCCTCAAAGATGAGACAGATGAACCGCTCTGGAGTCCAGATGAAGAAGAAGAAGAAGAAGGAGATGGAGGAGGAGGAGGAGGAGCTCCAGTCTCCGTCTGAGGTCTCCACCGTGGAGAGTGGAGCTCCTCTGTCCTGTAAGGTCTGCAAAGCTCTGAAGACCTCCAAGAACATGTTGATCAAACACTCCTGGAGTCACGTGGACGACCCTGAAGGTCTCTGCGGCGTCTGTGGAGAACATTCCGAGTCTCCAGAGGAGCTGAGGAGTCATCTGAACGCCCACAGGAGAACATTCAGCTGCATCGTCTGTGGGAAGACCTTCCTGTCTCTGGTGGGTCTTCAGAGACACACTCCTCTCCACTCCGGAGAACGCCCCTTCAAATGCGAGGTGTGCGGGAAAGCGTACGCCTCCGAGAACACGCTGAAGAGTCATCGATGGGAACACGTGAGGGACAAACCCTTCAAATGTGACGTCTGTCAGAAATCCTTCGCCTTCAAACTGCAGCTGAGGATCCACTGCAGGACCCACTCCGACAAGAAACCCTACACCTGCGACAAGTGCGGGAAGTCCGTCTCCGACCTGCAGTCTCTCTACCGACACAACATGATCCACTCCGGCGAGAAACACTTTGGCTGCGGCGTTTGCGGCAAACGTTTCGTAAGTCCCACCGGTCTCCGGCAACACGAGAAGATCCACACGGTCCGGGACAAAACCTACCTCTGCGAGATCTGCTGCAAGTCCTTCCACAAGCAGGGCCAGCTGAAGGTCCACATGACCTCCCACGGCGAGAAGAAGTTCATCTGCGACATCTGCGGGAAGGCGGTGTCGGCGAAGAGTCGGCTGAAAGCGCACATGAGGATCCACACCGGGGAGAAACCGTACGTCTGCTTGGAGTGCGGGCGGAGGTTCAACAGCTGCAGCCACCTGAGGGAACACCGGACGTCCCACTCAGGTCTGAAACCGTACCTCTGTACCGTCTGTGGGAAGGCCTGGGCCTGCAGGAAACACCTGGTGGTCCACATGAGGATCCACAGCGGAGAGAGACCCTACAAGTGCACCATCTGTGACCGCGCCTTCACCCAAGGACACTGTCTGAAGACCCACATGAAGAGCCACCAGGTGGAGGAGAAGCCGCCGGCGGTGGGGGGGCAGATGGACTGATCCCTCAGAGGGGTGTGTGGGGGGTCCTCACATGAACATTAAAGAGGTGGAGACGATGATGATGATGATGATGATGATGAAGATGTAAATCTGTCTATTATGGGTGGGGGTGGACGTGTAATCTCGAGGTGTTAGCGTTAGAGAAGAAACCGTCGAACTTTGAGACGCTGATAAAAAAAAAATGTTTTGTTTTTTTGGTTGTTAAAAATTTTATATAAACCTGTGAAAAAAAACAACTTAAAAGTGTTTAATCATGTTTGTACGACGGAGTGTCAGCGCTACGTTAAGATTAAAAAAATTATGAAGACTTTAAGATAAAAGTCTTTACTAACAAGAATAAAATCGGTGTAAAATCATTATTTATGTACGACAGAGTATCAGAGTCCCGCTAACAAAACAATAATTAAAACTTCGGGATTAAAATCAAAACTAACGAGAATAAAGTCGAAATAAAACTATTTTGAGAATCAGGAAAATCACTTCTTACGTACGACGTAGTATTTGGGCCACATTAAGATAAAAAAAACTCAGGACTTTGTAATTATTTACGAGAATAAAGTCTTAATAAAATCATTTACGAGAATAAAATCATGATAAAATCATTCCAAAAATAAAGTCGTAATAAAATGCATATTTACGAAAATAAAGTCAGAATAAAATCATTAATTATGAGAAATTCACAATAAAGTACTTACGAGAATAAAGTCATGACATCATTGTTATTTATGAGAAAAAAAATTGTAATAGAATAATTATTTACAAGAATAAAGTTGTAATAAATTTTTTTCGGGAATCACAAAAATCACTACTTACATATGATGTAGTATTTGGGCTACATTAAAATAAAAAAATTCAAGACTTTGTAATTATTTACGAGAATAAAATCATGATAAAATCATTCCAAAAATAAAATCGTAACAAAATGAATATTTACGGGAATACAATTCGTAATAAAATAATTATTAGAATAAAGTCAGAATAAAATGATTATTTACGAAAATAAAGTCACAATGAAATCATTAATTATGAGAATAAAGTCATGATGTCATCGTTATTCATAAGAAAAAAAAATTGTAATAAAATAATTATTTACAAGAACAAAGTCGTCATTAAATGAATATTTACGAGAATAAAGTCGTAAAGTAAATAAAGTCTTAAAGCTGCTTTTGTGGATTTATGATTTTATTACAACTTTTTTCTCATAAATAATCATATTACGACTTTGTTCTTGTAATTATTTTATTACGGATTTATTCTCGTAAGTAATTACAAAGTCTTGAATTTTTTCGTAATGTGGCCCTGGTACACCGTCGTATGTTTTCATGTCAACAACACGTTTTTGAAAGAAGTTCTTCTAGAGGAACGACCAAACAAACAGGTCCAAAGTTGTAACGCTAACAGAACAGGATCTGGAGGAACATCACCAACAGGTTAGTCACATGACCAGGTCTAAAATGGACCTTCAGAGGGGCGGAGTCTCTCAGAGGTTCTGGACTCTGTGAGAGACTGCGTGAGCGAACAGTTCAACAGTTCTAGAATAAAGTTCCTGGGTGGGTTTCATCGTCTACAGAAGATCTAAAGAAATCACTGTACTAAAGGGGGACGAGGACCAAAACCAGGACTGGATGGTCCTGATCTTCAGACAGGACTCTGGAGTGGGAATCACCTCATGGACTCAGATATCGTCAGTAGATCAGTGACCATCAGATGATTCTTGGGGCCTTCATACTTTGACTCATTCTGAACAGACTCTGGAGCTCCGAGAAGGAGCCGTTTCTCTTCAACTGTAGACCAATAAAAATCTGTTTTATTCCGTGTTTTTCCTCATTAATGTTCTTTCTAACATGACTAAAGTCTTTATCAGTTATTTTACGATATATTTGTTCATTTAAGATCGATATACATGAATATTAAACGACCCGACGGTCGATATCTCAGGAAAGGTGAGTAAACCGCGGCGGAACCTTCGTGTCAGAACATGTTTCCTCAGGACAACATTAATGAAGTCACGCCCCCAAACATGGAGGGTGAAGATTTGTTGTCTGTTTCCTCCGTGGACCAAAAACTTCCCAAAGTGGAGATCCTGAAGAGACTCATCACCGAGAAACTGACCACGGCGGCCCGGGAGATCTTAGCGGTGGTGGAGAGAACCGTGTCCGGGTACGAGGAGGAGGCGGCGGGGCTGAGGACGGAGATCGACCGGCAGAGGAGTCAGCTGGAGGCGGTTCTTCAGCCCCGGGTCTCTCTCTGCAGGATGACCGGTGAGTACCTCAGACTGTGGACTAAACCTCAGACCAGATCCTGATGGTTTAACTTCATACCCTCCAGATCCGGGAGGACCTGAACCTGGAGGTGAAGACGAACTTATTTAGGTCCGTTTGGTGGTAGTTCTGGTTCTGGTCCTGCAGGGAAAGAGAATCCGTACTGTGAGGATCAGCAGGCCAGTTTCTGGTGGTTTTGGTGCTGTGGGCAGGTTCTAGGAAACCTGGATCTCCAGAGAACTTCTCAGCAGATGAAGCATGAAGGTCTCCAGAACTTCCTGTGTACCAGATTAGTTCTTCTGTTCAGGTCCAGATCTTTCTCTTCTTCACTTCAGATGGAGGCGAGGACCTGGGTCACTCTGAAGATGAGGGGTCAGTGAAGACCGGGGTCATTAACCTTCATGTGGGTCTGCTGCAGGACTCTCATCCCCGGTTTCTCAGTAGGAACGGTGAGAGAAGAACTTTTCAATGATAGTTTGTGGTTCTGTCCGTGTGAGACATGGTTCTGTTCTGGTTCTAGTGGTCCAGTCTGAGGTTCAGGAGGTGAGGTGTCCCAGAGGCTTGAAGGAGGAAGAATTCCTGGACCTCCTGAAGACCACCTTCCCTCAGCTGTCCAGAGAGGTCGAGATCTTCTCTGTCGACGCTTCTGGGAAACTGAAGACCCTGGACCTACGGGACCTGACGCCAGAGGAGATCCAAAGTTCTGGAGGATCAGTTCTGTACATCCGAGAGAAGGTGGGTCATCATCAGATCTTCTCCTGAACCTGACAGGGTTTGTAAATGTTCCTCCAGATGAGTTGAAGATGAACGTTCCTCCTTGTTTTTGTCCAGGCAGCAGACGACTCTGTGAAGAACCCGACAAAAGAGGACGCCACCACCAACAACGACAACAACGGAGGTCCATCTCTGAAGACCCCGGGCAGGAGGAGGACTTCTCTGAACCTCCGAGTTTGTCTGCTGAAGGACTCTGAGACCAACGTCCTGAAAAGAGGAGGTGAGAAGACCGAGTCAGAGGTTCTCAGGGTTCTTCTGCTGGAGTCTCCACAGACCTCCGATCATCATGTATCTTCAGTATGTGTGTTAGCTCCTCTAATGAGGGTCCTTGTGGTCCATCGTCATCCTTGAGCGGAGGTTCTAACCACAGGAGAACTTTCTGAGAACTTTGACGTCTTCTGTTTCTTCTTCTTCTGTGTTTTAGTTTTGAGGTCTCAGGTGCAGGAGGTCAGGTGTCCTCGTGGTCTTCAGGAGCCGCAGTTCCTGGACCTGCTCAGGTCCTCCTTCCCTCAGCTGACGGGACTGTTTGATGCTTTCACGGTGGACACCACGAAGAAACTGACCCCCCTGAACCTGAAGACCCTGACGCCTGAGAAGATCCAGAGGGCCATCCAGTCCAGGGGGAAAGGGAGATCAGCTCTGTACATCCGGGCCAAGGTAGGACCAGGTGGACCTACAAAAAAACACCAGGACTTGATCGATCAGTTTTTATTTATAAATCAATTTTCATACAAAAACCGATGAAGCACAAAACAAATCTACTCCAAACCCTGGTTCCCACGGTCTAAACGCAACAAAAACAGGTTTTAAAATGTGTGAAATTAAAAAAGTTGATTTTGTGGAAACAGGAAACGCCGTTTTCAGTGCTGCCAACTCTTCAGTGAGGAAAGTAGCTATTGGACGCTGTAAGGGAGAGGAACAACGTAGTGGGAGAGACAAAAAGTGAGTAAAAAGGTGAACAAAAAAGTGAGTTAAAAAATTTAAAAAAAAAAAGTGAGTAAAAAAGTAAATAAAAAGTGAGTTAAAAAGATTAAAAAAAGAGTAAAAATGTAAATAAAAAAGTGAGTAAAAAGTGAATAAAAAAGTGAGTAAAAAGTAAATGAAAAAGTGAGTAAAAGGTGATTAAAAAAGTGAGTAAAAGTTTTTTTTTTAAAAAGTGAGTAAAAAAGTAAATAAAAAGTGAGTTAAAAAGTTTAAAAAAAGAGTAAAAAAGTGAGTAAAAAGTGAATAAAAAAGTGAGTAAAAAGTGAATAAAAGTGAGTAAAAAAGTAAAAAAGTAAATAAAAAATCGAGTAAAAAAGTAAAAAAAAGAGTAAAAAAGTTAATAAAAAAAAGGAAATAAAAAATTGAGTAAAAAAGTACAAAAAAAGTGAGTAAAAAAGTAAATAAAAAATGAGTGAAAAGTGAATTAAAAGTTGAATGAAAAAGTGAATAAAAAGTATGTTTAGAACTACAAAAAAACTTTCTTCTGTCGATTCTTGTTTTTTTTTAGTGTCACCAAACCAACCCTCCTCCTTTTTCCGGGCTTGGGACCCGAAAAATTGACCCAATCGAGACAATTTGGTGGAGTTACTGAGTTTTTAAAAGTTATGTTTGTTTTAAATACAACAGATCACAGTTAAATCTTTTTACTTGAACATTTTAAACAGTTTGTCCAATCTAAATCTAAAAGGGATGTCTTTCCTGTCATTCCTTGAGTACGCAGTGCCGTAGTGAAGAAATACATAAATCTGACACTAAATAGTACAGTAATTTGAAATATGTGTTCCAGACAGTCATGAATATCGTGTTAATAAGACAAAAGTTTCAGACAGTCTCAAAAGAAATGATGATAGTTTGCTAAATCCGAACCACACGTCCTCCAACAACTCGATGTTTCTTCTGAGTTGGTCTTAAAAAAAATCTCATCATGACGTTTTTCCATCTGAATTCCCGTCAGCTCGGTGAATTTGTGGTTTTCCACTTTTATTTAATCCTTTCCGACATCGACGTTTACTATGAAGGCTGGTGGAATTAAGGAGTCTTGAAAACTATAATCCAGATTTTAATTTCTGTCACTCCCAGATTTGTAAATCGAGACAAAGATCTTTAGAAGAGAACTCGTCGGTTCCTCCGTCAGGATCGATAAAATCACTGAACTGGTTTAAACTTCTCTTTACTAAAATTTTACTTCAAGATTGAAAAACTGTTTTTAAATCATTTCAGGACTCCAGGAGCTTCATGGAGAAACCTCCTCCTTCTGATGGAAGAGCTGAAGCTGTGGATGAAAGTTCACCTGATGGGAGGTGAGTCCCTCAGACTGGTTCTTTCAGCGTGGAGACTCTCTCTGATGATGTCTGAGCTGAAAATGATGGACCTGCTCTTCTTCTTCTTCTTCTCAAAAAGAGTGGAAGAACTTCTCCAACACGTGGGAGCGACAGAAGATGGTGTTGAACATGATGGAAGATCACAGGACTTCAGAGACCCCAATTCTGCCCGTCATGGAGCCGACAGCGACGATGGAGATGATGGAGATGAAGAGTGGAAACCAGACGAGAACTGTGAAGAAACCGAGGAGATGAAGAAGAAGAAGAAGATCCGTTCATCCGTCAGAACAAAGAGAAGAAAACCGAAGCTGTCGTCTTTGAAGGTGGAGACCAGCGGAGCTCCTCTGTCCTGTAGAGTCTGCAGAGCTCTGAGAGGATCGGAGAACATGTTGATCAAACACTCCTGGAGTCACGTGGACGACCCAGAAGGTCTCTGTGGAGTCTGTGGAGAACATTCAGAGGATCTGAGGAGTCATCTGAACGCTCACCAGAAAACCCACAGCTGTGACGTCTGTGGAAAGACCTTCCTGTCTCTGGTGGGTCTTCAGAGACACGTTCCTCTACACTCCAGAGAGAAACCGTTCGAATGTCAGACCTGCGGGAAAGTGTACGTGAGTAGAAGCAGTCTGAGGAACCATCAGTGGGAACACGTGGAGAATAAACGACATGGATGTGACGTCTGTCACCGATCCTTCGCCTTCAAACAGCAGCTGAGGATCCACAGCAGAACCCACACAGGTGAGAAACCCTTCACCTGCGACGTCTGTGGGAAGTCCGTCTCTGACCTCAATTCCCTGTCCAGACACAACCTGATCCATGCCGGGGAGAAACGCTACGGCTGTCGGTTCTGCGGGAAGCGCTTCTTAACTCCAGGAAAAGTCCGAGAACATGAGAAGATCCACACGGTGAGGGACAGAAGATACCTCTGTGAGATCTGCTGCAAAACCTTCCACACGCAGGGTGAGCTCAACGCTCACCTGAGGACGCACAGCCAGGACAAGATCATGTGTGGCGTCTGTGGGAAGGGGTTGTCCTCCAAAGGAGCTCTGAGGAGACACGCCTTCATCCACACCGGGGAGAAACCGTACGAGTGCTCGGTGTGTGGGCGGAGCTTTAACTCCAGCAGTCTTCTCAGGAACCATCTGAAGACCCACTCAGGGGTCAAACCGTTCGTTTGTAGTATTTGTGGGAAGGCGAGCTCCAGGAAAGAACATCTGATCGTCCACATGAGGACCCACAACGGGGAGAAACCGTACAGGTGCACCGTGTGTGACCGAGGCTTCACGCAGAGTCACTGTCTGAAAACACACATGAAGAGCCACCAGGGGGCGGCGGAGGAGGAGGAGAGGGCGGCGGCGGGCGGACAGACGGACTGATCATGTGATAAAATTCATCAACATGTTGGTATATGAGGTCGTTTAGTTTTTAGTTTTCCAGCTGAGAAAAAGGTAAAAACATCGAAATATCACAAAATGTAAATATTAAAGTTTTGGATTTAGTGTTTTTGTTTCATCAGACACTGCATTTTCTTTACTTTTGACAAAACTTTGATTAAAATGAGAAAAAAAAAACTAAACTACTTGATACTCAAATTAAAGACAGGGTTATTAGTAAGTATGTTCATCTTCGCTGGAGGTTACACAACAGGTCTGCAGACGCGGTCGTTCTTCTGCTTTAGCGTCTCGGTCTGATTGTATTTCCATGAAGAAATGATCATAAATGTTCTTCCTTGAGCTGCGGCACCCCGCTGTAGTCCTTAATGGACTGGCCTGAGGTCTCACTACAAACAAGCGTCTGCTGGAAGAGAGTAGGTGAGTTGTGTTTAGTCTCTTTGCTAAAGAAATGAGTCAAAGTTAAAAAGATGTTTGGTGTCTAGTACTATGTCTGTGACCCTATATGTACTAACCTGAGTAGATCATGATGTAGTTCTGTTCAGTAACAGAACCTCATTGGAAAATTATCTGATTTAACTTTACTGTGCTCTTGTTCAAATATATTAACTCGACAGCACATATATTGATACCTGTTAACAAAATCATGATTTTATTGATAATTCGGCTCAATAAAAACACCTCTGGTTGAGGTTTGTTTCTGGCTCCTCAGACCGCTGTGTATTACTATCCTGCGGTCGTTACTAAAGTTGGTATAACTAGAGAAGCAAGCGGTCGGCAACATTCATCTCTGGAGGGGGGGTCTAACTCAGTGTTACGGGGGATTTGACCATAAATTAATTTCATGCCGGAATATCCCTTTAAACCGTAACAATAGCTGTCTGTATTTGCCATTTGTAGAAAAGAAACCACATTGAAAAGCATTTACGAGAAGACAATAAAGACAGACAAAGTAAGTTAATAAAATTGAGTAGCTCATTGCAGCAAATTACATCAAGTCAACAACAGGGGGCGCCACAGGTTTTGTTTATAACCTCCTTTCAGTTTGCTGGGAGTGTTGTGTCCTTTTTCCTGTTAAATATAAATCTAAAACGAATTTCTTACAGATTAAATCAGCACTTTGGTCTCATTGCATTTTACATACTTTTGTATCAAAGTCTAAAATGGTGTTTTGGTTTAACTCTTACTGAAATAATTGATCTCTGAGCACATTATCAGGATAAGAAGTAGAGTCAGGACTCAGAAGACTTCGGGTATCAACAGGACTGTGTACTGACTGCTTTATGACTTTTATTCGGGAACTTCACGATTTAATTCGCGATGTTTTCTCATCCTGCCTTCGTCCTTTTTTGTACGAAGACGACGAACTCCGACTGTGTATTAAAAAACATTAAATATTAAAAACAGTATCTGGAACCTCTGGGTTTATGTTTCACATCGGACCGTTTCTATGCCAGCACGAGACGTTCGCGCCCATTTTCGCCGCAGCGTCACTTCCGCACAGAGAGAGCTCGTGAAGACGGAGACAATAACAATGTCGGACTTCAGTTTCATGTCCAAAGAAGAGATTTTAAGAGGAATTATCACCGAGAAACTGACCACGGCGGCGAGGGAGATCTTCGCCGTGGTGGAGAGAACCGTGTCCGCGTACGAGGAGGAGGCGGCGGGTCTGAGGCAGGAGATAGACCGGCAGAGGAGCCAGCTGGAGGCGGTTCTTCAACCCCGGGTCTCTCTGGAGAAAAAAGGTAACTAACCCTAAAAAGGTTCGTGTCTGGACGAGCTTACAGGGAGAGCTACCCTGGTGTCGTTCCGTTCAGTAACAGAACCTCATTGAAATATGCTGATTTAAATGTACTGTGCTCTTGCTCAAATATACTAACTCGACAGTACATATATCCATACCTGTTAACAAAATCAGGATTTTATTGATAACTCGGCTCAATAAAAACACATTTACTATAGTAAAGATACTTAAAAAGGTAACTAACCTCAGTAGAACACAGTGTAGCTCCGTTCAGTAACAGAACCTCATTGGAAAATTAGCTGATTTAACTTTACTGTGCTGTTTTTTTAAATATACCAACTCGACCCCACATAAATCCATACCTGTTAACAAAATCATGATTTTATTGATAATTCGGCTTTATAAAAACACCTTTATGAAGCCGAATTATCAATAATTTAATAATTTGTGTTCTCTTAGGAGTTAGAATGAGGTGTCACTAAATATCAAACAGATATTCACAATTTATCAATACATGAATGATTACTGATTCATGAATAGTAATGACTGTTTGTGACCCTTTTCTCTTAACTAAGAAGCTGTGGTCAAAGACGAAGAAGGTCATGAGGAGGTCGTTCTAAGTGAGGAAGAGGAGGAGCGGTCGACACAGCAGTCAGGTAAACATCCTGTGTGTCTAACTGTGTATAAACTCAGAGAGGATGACTCTTTATGCAGACGATGGTGTGGTATGATCAAAAACTGACCTGACATCCAATAACTGATCCAAACATGACCTCTGACCCCACCTCTGTCCAGGTGTGGAGGACGCTGGGAGCGTGTGGTATGGTGAAGATGAAGCTGAAGAGCAGCAGATCTTAGCTCTTTTAACATCTCCAGGTTATGAAGAGACACAAGACGACTGTAAGGACCCAGATTTCCAGGTTCCTCCAAGGTTATAAATCCAAGTAAAACCAGTTTGGTGTTTGGGTTGAATTTCTGTTTTCATGGATTTCACTTTATTCTGTTTGGTACTTAAAGATCTGGACTTTAAAATCTTGGTTTCAGAGATTTAAACCTGCTCACACTTTTCTGTCCTGTGGGTTAATTTCTCCCAGAGTTCGTTCTGGCAGGAGGAGGCCTGGCAGACCTCGACTCATTGACTCCCAGAACCATGTAGACTTCAAGATCCGCATCCTGGGGAACACTCAGATCGACGTGCTCTCCAACTTCGGTCAGACCTCTCTCTGCTCACCAACCACGACGGTATTATCTTGATCTCACAGATGAACCTCATGGTGTTTTTTTTATTCATGTTCCAGTGTTGTCTAAATATCCGGTCCAGGACCTGAGGTGTCCTCGAGGCCTACGGGAGGCCGACTTTCTGGACCTGCTGAGGTCCACTTTCCCTCAGCTGGCGGGTCAGACGGATTTAGAGTTTTTCACGTCCGACAGATCGAAGCAACTCTTTCCTCTGAGCGTGGAGAGTCAGACGCCTGAGGAGATCTACAGGAGCATCAGACCGGGGAAAACCACCCTCTACATCCGCCTGAAGGTACCGAGCAACAGCAGCGTGTGTGGAAGACCTTGAGATGTCTTTTAAGATTTGTGTTTATTTTTCTCGGTTATTTTCCGGTCGCAAGATCTATGCGGAGTGTTTCCTTTCTTCTTCCTGTGGCGCAGTCGTCCGTCTCTAAATCTTTGGGGTCAATCTTGTTTTTTTTTCTTCTCAGATGGCGGGGGATCCTCGGAATGGCGGGGACGGTGTAAACCTGCAGGGATCAGAAGTTTCTGCATCAACATCAGCTGATCAAACCCTCAGCAGGTGAGCAAAAACTGAACCCTGAGAAGACTTCAGGTCCAGACTGTTGGTGTCTTTAAAGACCGCGATCAAACCACCCAAACCGAGAGAAGCGCAGGATAGTAGGGTTGGGCGGTTCAAGATTACCGTAATATATTCCAAACATCATACATTGACATAAAGCTCAGATACTCAGCTGTCTGTCAGCGTTGGAATTTTTTCAGATTAAACAAACTGTTAAGGAGTTACGGTGTTGAAGCTGTGTAGCACTCTGCTGATACCTCGTGTGTTTGGCAATGACTGCCTACCTCATACGGTTACGACAATGTAGTAAATCTTATAGCAGCGTATGCCCACAACTTTTAGCTTTCCAACACCGTTTAAGTTTTTCTGATCGGACAAACTTTGACGGCATTACCGTAATAACACTCCGGCCGGCGCCAGCACTTTGACGGTATTTAAACTGGTACCGTTGCTTTTGAAAGAACCGCCGATATACCTGAATACCGTATCACTGCCCAACCCTAGAACACAAAGTTCAAAAACTCACATTGCTTTGGTTCTGCTTCAGGTCAGAGGACACCATGGCTTCAGAGGAACCAGACTATGAAGACGGACAAGAATCAGGGTCAGCTGGTCTCTTTGCTCCGCTGGAATCCCCAGAGATTAAGGAATCAGACGACTGGGAAGCAGAGGAACCTGAAGAGACGAGGGACGATCAGCCGGTCAGTTCCTCCCGTGTCCCAACGACGACCCAGTCATCTCTGAAGAAGTGGACCCTCAACGGTGAAGCTCTCCTGTCCTGCAAAGTCTGCCACGCCATACGAAGGTCCATGAACATCCTGATCCGACACTCCTGGAACCACGTAGAAGATCCCAGAGGGCTTTGCGGAGTGTGTGGCGAACATTCAGAGTCTGCAAAAGAGCTGAGGAAGCATCTCCAAACCCACCAGAAAACCCACAGCTGCCTCCTCTGTGGAAAGTCCTTCCTCACCGTCACCGGCCTCAAAGGACACATGGACCGGCACCAAGGAATCAAACCATACGAGTGCAGGATCTGCCACAAAGCATTCCCGGAGAGTGGAGTGCTAAAAACTCACATCCTGACCCACGCCAAAGAGAGACCGTACAAGTGTCCAAACTGCCGGAAAGCCTACAGCTCACTGTCCGACCTAAGAAGACACATGGTCGTCCACTCCAAGACGACCCAGTACAGGTGCAACATCTGCGGTCAGAACTTGTGCAACTTCCACAGTTTGTCCACGCACCTTATGAGGCACTCGGAACAGATTACGTAGAGGGACCTGGACCTGGACTCAGGGTGTGAAATCTGCAGGGAAACAAAATCACACCTGCCGCTTCAGGATTACGTGAGAAACCATACAAGTGTCTCATCTACGAGAGCAGCGACTGTCAAAGTAAAAGTCTACAGAGAGACATGAACCGAAGAAAAACACAGATTCAAGGGTCGGCTGTAACCCCCAATTCTCACCGCATCCGGAATGGCAGCAATTCCGTTTGTGAGGTGAATTTCGTGGCAAATGACGTCTAAAAACCTTTCACTTGTTCGTCTCCGCCCGTTTGCATGGTGTGAAATACGATCCTCCTGAAACACGGAGTGTTTTATTTTGAAAAGAAGCCGGATGTTTTATTTTGTGTCTGTGCCCGACTTCCTTTCCAGCACGGGTTAATCTGTGCTGAATTTATCCGCCATGCTCCGGCGTCCAGAAAAAATAGAACTCTTTGAGGAGTCCGGCAGAGGAATGGAAAGAAGTCGGTGTAAATTGACACGTTAACTTGAATGGTTACGATCAGCTACGATCGGAGGATACGACCTTTTAGGAGACGATCAGGATGAAGGTGGAGATCGGGGGGTAACACTGTTTTGGAAAGGACAGTTGGACTTACTTGGGCCTTAGGCGAAACGTCCCAAGTCCAACTGTCCTTTCAACGAAGAGTTGGAAATCATAGATGCTGCATCCTCAGTTTTAGACAACATCTCCAGGTTTAGGAGAAACATCTGCGTCCATCCAGACAAAGATTTTTTCAGGAAAGACCTTCAGATGATCCCAAACTAGATTCTGACAACAGTTGAAATGTGGAATGTCGAACTCTTGTGATCAGCTGTGGAGTCCGGCGATCCGCAGAGGAACAGAAAGAAGATTGTAACTTGAATGGTTACGATCAGCTACGATCGGAGGATACGACCTTTTAGTGGACATTCTGGATGCGGAGGAAATTGGGGTTCACTCTGAGTCCTCGGTTCAGGTTCAGTCCTGCAGAACTCAACGTCGAGCTGCTTTGCTCTCAAAAGTTCTCGCTGTCACCTGAAGACCAAAACTGGATAAAATTGTTTTTCAACAACGTCTCTGTGTGTTTGTGAAGCTGATCAATCAATCCTGATTAATAAAACACAACGGGTGTTACCTCAAGAGCAGGTCTGCTCCAAACTCCATGGTTTACAAAGACCCAGCATCAAGACTGGAGTCCCATCAAACAGGCAAGACTCAGTCTAAGGGCCTTAGCTCATTGGGATCCAGATCAGTAAAATCTGTCGCAGTTTGACGACTTACCCCCGAATCCCACTGGATCTGGAACGGCTCCACTCCGCTCCAGAACGGCAGGCGGATCAAATACGCAAGCATTTAGCGCCCACTGGATCGGGTTTGCTGCCGCCATCGGAGGAGAAGCGCCCGCGAGATTACAACCCTGGCCTCTCCTAATACTAAGTGAAGAACAGTTCAATGTATCGACTTTATTTTATTTTGAAAATTGACCGGATATTTTACTTTGTAACCACATACAACTTCAGCTTTGATCCGCTTTGAATTGATGTGCCGTGCTTCGGCGTCCGGCAAAAATAGAAGCCTTGCGGAGCCGGATGGCGGACCGATTCTGTGGAATCACACACATTGATTATAATGCTTGCGTATTTGATCCGCCTGCTGGCCAGAGTGGAACAGAGCCATTCCGGATCTTGGGGGTTTTAGCCGTAATGCTGCGTTCGAGTTACCTCGGAAGTCAGATGTCGGAGCTGAAAATGACGTCGCACCCGAGTTCCCAACATTTCAGTTACAAAGTCGGAAAAAAGCAAAATCGGAGGCCTGAGACAAAATGGCGACATCTACGAAAGTTACTTTAGTGCTTGCCTTGTCTGAATATAAGGCAAGCGCTAAAATAACTTTCGTAGATGTAGCTGTTTTGTCTCAGGCCTCCGATTTTGCTTTTTTCCGACTTGGTAACTGAATTGTTGGGAACTTGGGCGTGACGTTATTTTCACTTCCGTGGTAACTCAAATGACGCATTACGGCCTGTTTTTAATTTATTGATTATTAATTCTGTCTATCAGGATCCATCAGACCACAGCACAGTTCCCCCCTCAGACCTCCTTAAATGGTCTCAGGTCCAGAAAAGTCTCTGGTGGTTCTGGTTCTATCTGGTCTCCTCTCATTAGTAGATGCAGTGATGGACTGAGTGATTCTGAGTCCATGCGGTGATTTCCACTCCAGAGTCTGTTCTGGTTTTAAGTTCCTGAAGATCAGAACCATCCAGTCCTGGTTTTTTATAACATTACAACTTTTTACTTGTTTGGTTTTTACTCTATCAGAACTTTTTTAAATCAAGATCAAGATTTTTCAAAAAACAATGAAATGTTTCACTTTTAATATTTAAATGTTTTTATTTTTGCACCATTTTCAGCTGAATAAATGATTTACCATCATTAAAACACTTAACTCTGTTTTCAAAACTTTTTAATCAGGGTTATAAAATAGTCCATCATGACAAACTTACGGCGGCTAAGAACTGCCACTGCTGCAAATAAAAAAAGAGTGCAAAAACAGAAGCCACAACAAAGGTTACTGATGCAAAAAAAAAAGTTACTGCAAGAAAAAAAAAGGATGGAAATAAAAAAAAACAATGTGTGCTGCAGGGGACCAATGAGAAGATGATCAAAGACGTAAGTGGAAAGGTTATTTTTTAATTTCACTAAGTAACTTTATTTTCCATCGCCACTTTTTTTGCACCATTCACTTACATTGCAGCTTTTTTATTTGTATCCTTTTAGTTTTGCAGTAAAAACCTTTTTTTTTTTTTGCATCGTTACCGGCACTGTTTCTTTTTTCTTTTTGCATCGGTAACTTCCATTGTGACACTTATTTTGCATTCTTTAATCTTTGCGGTAAGTAGCTTTTTTTTTTTCCATCGCCACCTTTTTTTTGCGTCATTAACTTCCATTGTGGGTTTTTTTTTAATTGAACCGTTTCTTTTTTTTGCATTGGTAGCTTTTTTTTTTTCCTTTTATTTTCACAGAGAGTAACTTCTTTCTTTTTCCCATTGCCACTTCTTTTTTGCATTGTTAATCTGTTATGGCTTTTTTTATCAGCACTGTTTTTTTGTTGTTGTTGTTTTGTTTTGTCTTTTTTGCAGCCGGCTTTGGTTTCTTCTTTTTATTTTATTTATTTACATCAGTAACTTTAGTTGTGACTATTTTTTTTTTTTTTTTTTTTTGCTTTATTTTTTAAATTTATTTATTTATTTTTTGCAGCAGTGGCGGTTCTGGGCCACCGTACAAACTGGCTGTAACCACTCGAAATAACGTGATAAATCATTTGGTGGAATAAATTAATGTAGGTCCACTCTGGGCCTCAAATCATAGATGCCGTGATGCAGTGTTTCCTCCCGGACATTATTCTTAGTTGCACCCATCTTTTGACTGTCAATGCGAACCTGCGTTATAAATATCGTGTAATAATCGCATCTTTACGTGACATCCGAACATGTATTACTGGATGAGGAGAAGCAGCGGCGGTTCGGAGACTCTGGACGGGCCCGGAAACATGTCTAAAGCGGAGATACTAAGAGGAATCATCACCGAGAAACTGTGCACGGCCGCGCAGGAGATCTTAGCCGTGGTGGAGAGAACCGTGTCCGGGTACGAGGAGGAGGCGGCGGGGCTGAGGCAGGAGATAGACCGGCAGAGGAGCCAGCTGGAGGCGGTCCTGCAGCCCCGGGTCTCTCTGGAGAAACAAGGTTCGAGTCCGGACGAGTTTAGAGGGAGAGCTAACCTGGTGTAGTTCCGTTCAGTAACAGAACCTCATTGGAAAATTAGCTGATTTAACTTTACTGTGCTCTTTTTCAGATATACTAACTTGACAGCACATTAATCCATACCTGTTAACAAAATCATGATTTTATTGATAATTCGGCTCAATAAAAACACCTTTACCTTTTCATTTTACTACAGTAGAAGTTTATTGGCCCAGCTTATAGACTACAGAAGTGGAGAAACGCCCCCGCTTAAGTTTATGTTTTCTTAGGAGTTAGAACAAGGTGTCACTGAATATCAAACAGATATTCACAGACAAGAATATCGTTTTTATTAATACCATCTTCAGTCTTATATATTTAAACATGCAGGTATTCCAGGCAGAGATAGGGAAGTGAAACAGAACTCATGTAAATGTACAGATACGGTGGTCGAGAACCGCCACTGCAGCAAATAGAGAAAGAATGCAAGAAAAGGGAAGTTACAACAGCAGTCACTGAACCTAAGCCCGCTGCAAATAAAGAAAGAAATGGTGCAGACAAAAAAAAAAGCCACAACGGAAGTTAACAAAGCAAAAAAAAAGGTGGCGATGCAGAAAAAAAGTTACTTACTGCGAAAATGAAAGGATGCAAAAAAAACAAAGCCACAGCGGAAGTGAGCTGACAGGGACCAAAAATGACAATGCCTAGATCAAAAAACTCTGGTGCATCATCTTTATTGGTCCCCGTTGTGTTTTTTTTTTTTTAATTCTTTTTTTCCATTGCCACTTTTACATCGGTAGCTTCTGTTGTGGCTTTTTTTAAATAATTTTTTTATCTGCACCATTTATTTATTTATTTATTTAATCTGTTGCTTCTGGTTTTTTTTTTTCTTTTCTTTTTTTAATCTGCATGTTTTTTTGTTGTTGTTTGTGTTTTTTGCATTGGTAACTTCTGTTATGCTTTTTTTTTCATCTAATTTTTTCTTTTGGCATTGATAACTTCCTTTGTTTTTTTTGTGTTTTTTTTAACTTTAATCTACACTTTTTGCAAATTTTTTTGCATTGGTAACTTCCGTTTTGATTGTTTTTAATTTTCTCTGCACCATTTCCTTTTTCTTTGCATCAATAACTTTCTTTTTGTGTTTTTTTTTTTAATCTGCACTTTTCTTTTTGCATCGGTAACTTCTGTTTTTTTTTTTTTTTTTTTTAATCTGCATTGTGTTTTTTTTTTTTTTTTTGGCTTCGGTAACTTTCCGTTGTTGCCTTTTTTTTTTTTTTTGCATTCTTTTTTATTTGCAGCAGTGGCAGTTCTTGGCCACCGTAACAGATACTTATAACTAACAAAAAATGTTAATTTTTTTATAAACAATTTTCAGTCTTTTGTCTGCAAACATGCAGGTATTAGAGTCAGAGAATAAAAGTGAAACAGAACTCTTTTTTAACGTACAGAGATATAAAAAAACAGTAATTTAAAGTTGATTTTCTGTATCTTTTTCTGCTCGTGTTAAACCTCTTCATGGTTGTAAAAGTTCATTAAAACATGAATTTATATTAAAGATATCTGTCCGACGTTCTTTGATTTTACCTGAAAAATATGAAGCTCTGATCCAAGATGAAGAAGAAGATCATGAGGTGGTCGTTCTGAGTGACGGCGTGGAGGAGGAGCCGACACAGCAGACGGGTAAATATCAAACCTTTATACTCATCGATTTAATGAAGGAGGTAAAATCTGCATATTTTTGAACTACGTTTGGTTGAGGACTCCATGGCTTCTCCTCTATGCAGATGACATGAGGGTTTAAATTTTTCGGCGTTTCAGCCTGTTAAAAATCCAACATCCTAATGAAAGTATGACCTCTGACCCCACCTCTGTCCAGGCTACGAGGACACAGGAAGTCTCGGTATGTGGTACCATGAAGATGAAGATGATATTGAAGACGAAGAGCAGCAGATTCCAGCTCATTTAACGACTCCGAGAAGTGGGCGGAGACGAGACGACCTGAAGGACCCGGATTTTCAGATTACGCCGAGGTGACCATGACCATGTCGGGTTTATCACGTTAGCTTATAGCATCCTAGCTAGTTCAATAAGACGTGTGTGACAGAGAAAAACAGCTGTTAAAGTTTGTTGTTTTGAAACCTGCTCACACTTTTTTGTCCTGTGGGTTAATTTTTCCCAGAGTTCACTCTGGCAGGAGGAGGCCTGGCAGACCCCGACTCATCGACTCCCAGAACCACGTAGACCTCAAGATCCGCATCCTGGAGAGCTCTCAGATCGACATTCTCTCCAACAACGGTCAGACCTCTCTCTGCTGAACGACATTAACCCCGATTCCCACTTTCATCCTGATCGTCTCCTAAAAGGTCGTATCCTCCGATCGTAGCTGATCGTAACCATTCAAGTTAACGTGTCAATTTACACCGACTTCTTTCGTTATCGCGCGATTGAACGGGAATCCGCAGGTTCTTGCGATTCCTGCTTTCCGTAATCCGCCACGAAATTTGCTTTACAAAGGGATCTTGTAGTAATTGGCATATGGCGAAAATCGCCGCTGGTCCGGATGTGGTGGACATCTGTCTTCGATGAACACAGGTATCGATGATACTCTTCTTTTATCGGACACAGTAACCCCGCCGAAGACTCCTCCTCCTCCTCCTGGGGTCGGTGGCGGTGGGTTTGGCTGAGAAATTATGCAAATTAGGCGATGGCGTCATCTAGTGACTGATAGCGACTTTTACGATGGCCACTAGCGAAATTTTCTTACTAAGGAGTTGGCAACACTGGCGAGGCGGCCGACGGCGTCCATTCTAGATACCGTCGACGGTCCAGACTGGACACTAACCGGATTTCTTCTTCATGGAAATAAAGACACCAGATCAGACAACTCGTTATCGCGTGATTGGACGTGAATCCGCGGGTTCTTGTGAGTTCTTGCGATACCTGCTGTCCGTAATCCGCCACGAAATTCCCCTCACAAACGGATCCGGTAGGAATTTGCGGACGGCGAAAACTGCCATTCCAGATGCGGTGGAAATCCGGGGTCAGGTTCTTATTTCGATCTTACCGACAAACCAAACCTCACGTTGGTTTTTGATTCGTCTTCCAGTGTTCCCTAAATATCCGGTCCAGGACCTGCGGTGTCCTCGAGGTCTACAGGAGGCCGACTTCCTGGACCTGCTGAGGTCCACGTTCCCTCAGCTGGCGGGTCAGACGGATGTAGAGTTTTTCACGTCCGACAGATCGAAGCGGCTCCTTCCTCTGAGCGCGGAGAGTCTGACGCCTGAGGAGATCTACAGGAGCATCAGGCAGAGCGGGACGGGGAAATCCACCCTCTACATCCGCCTGAAGGTACCGAGCAACCGCAGCGTGTCTGAACATCGACGGTTATAAACGTTTTAAACCTGAAGTTAACCGTTGACACTCGCTCTTGTTCCAGACGGCAGGAGATCTTCAAGACGTTGACTTCCTGCAGAGACCGGGGATGTCCATGTCCATGTCAGCTGATCGGACCTTCAGTGGGTGAGCAGAAACACCAGATTCAAACGTCTCTGGAATTTACGGGAAACACTTGGTCTGATCTCGTGTTTCTGCGTTCAGGGCGCCGTCTGAAAAGAGGAAGCGCGGTCGCCCTCGCCTCGGAGAAGAACCCACCCACCACCGTCTCAGAGTCTGCCTGCTGGACGGCGCCTCACAGTCGGACGTCTTCTCCAAAAAAGGTGAACATCTGACCCAGGAGTCGGACCGGACTTACCGGTCTACTCAAGGTTGTTAACTCGAGACTTTTCTGGTTCCAGACCTCCTGAACTCCCCGATCCGGGACCTGAGGTGTCCCCGCGGACTGCAGGAGGCGGACTTCCTGGCGCTGTTGAGGTCGTCCTTCCCTCAGCTGTCCAATCAGAAACCTTTCCACGTCTTCAAGTCGGACCGCAGCAGGAGGCTCCAGCGGATCCGAGCGAAGGCGCTGACGCCGGAGGAGATCTACAGGAGCATGAGGAGCACCGGGGTGGAGAAGTCGCTCCTCTACATCCGCCTTCAGGTCGGCGGTCCTGATCCGAGACCTCGTCACTGTCCGAGGTTCCCTGAGAATCAAAGTTAAAGTGTGTTTGTGTCCGCAGACCGAAGAGGAAGAGGCGGAGCTTCAGAGGAACGAGCCAACCGTCACGGCTTCCCCGTCTGCTGCTGCCGCCGTGGAGACGGAACCTGACGCAGCCGGACTCGGGTCCAGGTAATCCAGGAGAGCGGTGATGTGCCTTGGTCAATCTGCCGAGGGTTAAGTTGGTGTTCGGGTTCATGTCTCTGTTAAGTGAACGCCAAATTCACGCCAGATTTAAAACGCCTCTCTGTGGAGGAGTAACTCTACATCTCTGCTCCACAGCTCCTCGCCATTGCCACCGCCGCAGGAAGCAGAGGGAGCTGACGGCGAAGCTGCTGAGACACAGGTGGACTCCAGCGAGGACGACGAGGTCAAAGGCCAAGACGAAGACTGGAACCCCGATAACAGAGAGTCCACGTCGACGCCACGGGTGTCTCCTGTCCGGGTGGTGGCGGGCAGGAGAAACCCGTGCAAGGTGTGCGGCGTTTGGTACAACGTCCAGAGCAGCCTCATCAAACACGCCTGGACGCACGTGGACGAGGCGGCGAGCGTGTGCGGCTTGTGCGGGCAGCAGTTTGAGTCCGTGGACCAGCTGAAGGACCACCTGAGGACCTACCAGAAGACTTACAACTGCTCGTACTGCGGGAAGTCCTTCCTCACCGTCGCCGGACTCCAACGCCACACCACGCTGCACACGGGAGAGAGACCCTACAAATGCGACGTCTGCTCCAAGACCTTCGCTCAAACGCACGCGCTGAGGCTCCACCGCTGGGTCCACGCCGCCGACAAACCGCACAAATGCGACATCTGTCAGAAGGCGTTCGGTCTGAAGGCGACGCTCCGCGCTCACCGGATGACGCACACGAGGAAGGACGGCTACCAGTGCAACATCTGCGGGAAGACTCTGCGTGACGTGCGGTCTCTGGCTCGCCATAAGACGACGCACTCCGGAGAGAGGCGGTACGGCTGCGGGGTCTGCGGGAAGCGGTTCAAACTGGCGTACACGCTGAAGGCTCACGAGAAGACGCACACGCGCCGGGAACGACTCTTCCTCTGCCACATCTGCTGCAAGAGCTTCTTCTCCAACTGCGGTCTGATGGCGCACATGAGGACGCACAACAACGTGCGCCCGTTCCCCTGCGTCGTCTGCGGGCGAGGGTTCGTGTCCAAAGGCGAGCTGAAGGTGCACCTTCGAGTCCACACCGGCGAGGCGCCGTACGGCTGCTCGCAGTGCGGACGCCACTTCAAACGGAAGACGCACCTCAACAACCACGTCAGGAGCCACCTGGGCCTGAAACTGTTCGTGTGCAGCGTCTGCGGGAAGGCGTGTTCCCGACAGGAACACCTGACGGTCCACATGAGGACGCACAACGGCGAGAGACCGTACCAGTGCGGCGTCTGCGACAAAGCCTTCACTCAGGGTCACTGCCTGAAAACGCACATGAAGAGTCACCACGGGCAGGACGACGCGCTCCTGAACGCGCCGTCCAACTGAGAGCAACCGAACCGAGACAACGGCGACTGAGGGCAGCGGCGGTTCTGAGTTTGAAAGTCGAGAATCAAGACGGAAAGAAGAAGAGAAACAGTTCGAGAGTTTGGGTCAAAAACAAAAAAGTGAAATTAAAAAAAACTTGATTCGGCAAAAAGACGATAATTCGCCGCTCTGAGATCGTTTTTGATGGCTACGACAAAAAATGAAAGTTCGATTTGGTTTGACGGTCGAGGAGAGTTAAGACTTTTTCGGGATTCATATCTGACAAAAGAGACGTGATGGGGAACCAGACCTGGGACAGACCCGGACCGCTCTGTTCCGACATCTGTCCAGAACTTTAAAAAGTCGAACTGAAAACGAACATTTGGAAACATCGAGAACAAATCACAAACTAATCAGTTTAATTCTTTATCTGTGAAAAAGTTTGAGTTTTGGCCGAAGAGAAGAGAGAGAGAGAGACCGAGGTTTGTTCGTAGATTTTAGATTTTGAGGATGTAAAAACTTTTTATTTTAAAGGGATATTCCGACGTCAAATTAAGTTAGGGTCAAACACAGAGTCAGACCCCCCCCTCCAGAGATGAATGTTGTCGACCGCTTGCTTCTCTAGTTATACCAACTTTAGTAACGACCGCAGGATAGAAATACAGAGAGGTCTGAGGAGCCATAAACAAACCTCAACCAAAGGTGTTTTTATTGAGCCGAATTATCAATAAAATCATGATTTTGTTAACAGGTATGGATTTATGTGCTGTCGAGTTAATATATTTGAACAAGAGCGCAGTAAAGTTAAATCAGCTAATTTTCCAATGAGGTTCTGTTACTGAACAGAACTACAGCATGTTCTACTGAGGTTAGTACATATAGGGTCACAGACATAGTACTAGACACCAAACATCTTTTTAACTTTGACTCATTTCTTTAGCAAAGAGACTAAACACAACTCACCTACTCTCTTCCAGCAGACGCTTGTTTGTAGTTAGACCTCAGGCCAGTCCATTACGGACTACAGCGGGGTGCCGCAGCTCAAGGAAGAACATTTATGATCATTTCTTCATCATTTCCTTGAAGTAATAATCACCATATTAATCATTTTACAGACGCGGTAGTTCTTCTGCCTTAGCGTCTCAGTCTGATTGTATTTCCATGAAGAAATGATCATAAATGTTCTTCCTTAAGCTGCGGCACCCCGCTGCACTTAGGGATCTACTGGTCAGGGCTCCCCTACAAAGAAGCATCTGCTGGAAGAGAGTAGGTGAGTTGTGTTTAGTCTCTTTGCTAAAGAAATTACAGTAGAACATGGTGTAGTTCCGTTCAGTAACAGAACCTCATTGGAAAATTAGCTGATTTAACTTTACTGTGCTCTTGTTCAAATATATTAACTCAACAGCACATAAATCCATACCTGTTAACAAAATCATGATTTTATTGATAATTCGGCTCAATAAAAACACCTTTACCTGGTTATCTGTATTGCTATCCTGCGGTCGTTACTGAAGTTGGTATAACTAGAGAAGCAAGCGGTCGACAACATTCATCTCTGGAGGGGGGGTCTAACTCGGGGTTTGACCCTAACTTAATTTTACGCTGGAATATCCCTTTAAAGCTGCTGTTAATAATCTCATATCCACAAGATAAAGACTCGAGTTCACCCGATCACTTCAGGGGAATCAGGAGGGTCGGTACATTTCAGTTACTTACGAACTTTTTATTTACTCTGATCCGTCGCAGTCGGCAAACGTCCCTGCGCCGACGATGACAGAGCTGTTTGGTTTTCATGTACAGAAATGTGTTTTCACTTTTTACAGTTTGATAAAAAAACTTTCTCTGTCTTGTCGACGCTGCATTTAGGGCCAGATGGAATTTCCACGACTCTTAAAAAGATTCCGTCAGTTTGAGCGTGACGTTACAAAGTTCGGTTCTGGTTTCCTGGTCCTGAATGCAGCTCATGGTTCTTCTTGACATCCTTGTTCGCTGTAATCCGAAGAAACCCGTTTGTTTGTCGTGTTTCCTTGTGAACGACTAGAATAAAAGTCACTCTGGGGAAAAAAAAAACGCTGACTCAGCAGGTCGTGGTGTAAAAACGGTTTTTCCTCGGGGTCGCCCGGGTTCAGGGGAGCTCCAGCATGTCGTGTTCGGCCAGGATTCGCTGCGTCTGGGCGTGCACGAGCTTCAGGGCGTGGATGATGATGCGCAGGATGGGCGTGGCCTCGCGCTGGTTCTGCACGCACACAAGCTGCAGGAAGTACTGTCTGTCCGGGAGAGCGAGGAAGACGAACTCCGCCGCCTTCCGCAACATCCACGGGTGGTGGGGGGCCAACGCCACCTTGTAGGCGTCCCTGAAGGCAGCAAACAGAAGGAGCGCCGGTTAATTAAGTTAAATAACCTCAACAGAGATGTGACTCGGGTCGTCATGGTTACCTGCTCAGCTCTCCGGGTGTTTTATATCGCCCATCTGCATCCGGTCCTTCGGCTAACCCCTCCAGCATGAGCCTCAACCACAGCAGGGAGCGGTGCAGCCGCAGCAGCGTCCTGCAGCCCGAATCCGTGCGCCAGGAGAAGTTGACCACGCCCTGATTTAGCTCCGCCTCCACCATTGATCTCACCGAACGATACGCCTTGAGGAGGAATCAGATAGTTAGAGACGATCAGGTTTCTTTCAGGCATGTTCTCGACGGTCTTCTACACTTACCCCGAGTTTGAGTCCTGAAGGTGCCGGACCACGTTTCCCATGATCCTCGGCGCTACGTTTGAGTGACAGCTCTCGGATCAGGACGACCTTCTCCCTCACCTTCTGAGAGAAGAAACCGACCATCGTCCCGAGAGACTCCATGAAACTGAGAGAGAGAGAAAGACACGAGTTTAACCCGAAGTTTATCGGATTTTTACGATCAAAACAAAGATTAAGATTTTAATCCGAACCGTGTTTCTAACGCTGTGTTAGAGTTTCCTCAGAAGTCAGAAGTAGGAGCTGAAAATGATGTCACACCCGAGTTCACAGCGTTTCAGTTACAAAGTCGGAAAAAAGCTAAATCAGAGGTGGAAACAAGATGGTTACAAGCAATCTTGTCTTTTCCGATTATTAGGCAAGCGCTAAAATAACTTTTGTAAATGTAGCCATCTTGTTTCCGGAGCAAAATCAGATCCTGAAAAGAGATGACTTCAAGTACAAAAGTTATTTAAGAAAGTTCTATTTAATTATCTAAATAAGGAAATAAAAATATTAGAAATATTGATGTTCAAATGTTCAAATTTATGTTCAATATTCAAAAATGATTTAACTTATTTAAATTTTAATTTAAATAAATATTTAAATAATAAAATATATTTATTACAAAAGAATTTATGTAATATAATAAAAATATCTAAATTATTTATGTTCAAATGTTTAAATTCACGTTCAATGTTCAAAAATTATTTAAATTTAAAAAATTAAAATAATTTAAATAAAATAAAAATAATTTAAATTATTTATGTTCAAATGTTTAAATTCACGTTCAATGTTCAAAAATATTTGAATTTAAATAAAAAATACAAATTATTAAATGATAAAATAATTTTCAAAATTATGTAAATATCAAACTAAAAAATATTTAAATTATACATGTTCATATGTTTGCATTGATGTTCGATGTTAAAAAATCTTTAAATTTAAATTAGTTAAATTTGAATTAAAAAAAAGATTTAAATCTTTAACAAAATATCTAAAAAAAAGATTATTTTCAGACGGTGAATGTTAAAACGACCTCAGTGACAAAGAAACTAATAATCTTTGAAATTTTATGCATCAGGTGGGAAAAGTTTTTTTTCTTTTAGGCTTAAACTGTCCGTCATCAGTCGCTGCCTTCAGAAACATGTTTATTTTTTTTGTGTGTATTTTTTTCACGAACCAGAAAACCCGAATTCCTAGAATCACCGGTTTAACAGATTTTATCGTCATCGTAAAGTTCGGTAACGACGGTTCGTTTACTGGAGCAGCTGATCCCAGCTCTGCAGGTACGGCTCCAGGAGGACGTCGTCGTCTTCTTCCAGACTGGACTTTAAAAACTGAAGGAGGGACCGAACCTGGAACAGCTGACCTGGACACTCCTTTATGATGGGCGGGGCTTTACCGAGCTCCGCCCACTCCCCAGAAAACAGCGGAGGCTCGGGCTAAAAGACAAAAGAAAGAGAGAGAGAGAAAGAGACAGTGATACGTTTCCTTCGTGCACTGATGACCTTATCGACAAAAACGTGTGTCATTGATAATAAAAATACAAATAATTTCTTTATTTTCAAATTAAAGTTAAAAAAAAAGTGAAAAACGACAGATTGTAAAATTTTTTGTTTTACCTTTGGAGTATAAAAACTCAAACATGGCTGCCAGATGCTGTCACAGTCTCGGACTCCGCTCTGAGCTGAGGAGAGACAGAAACAAAGACCAGGATCAGGTCTGCGGGTCGTCATGGACAACGTTCGGTTTTTATAGAAGAGCGGCGAAGTGAGACGAACCGGAACTAAGGAAATTAGACCCACAAGAGAGTGAGACAAATTAACCGAATCATGTCCAGAGTTTAGACATTTTTAGATCAGTTAATTCTTATTTAAGATTTCTGTGATTGTGTTCGTGTCCTCCATCATACGGTGGCCGAGAACAGCTACTGCGGCAAAAAAAAGTGTTAATAGAAAAAAAAAGTTTCTTACTGTGAAAATAAAAGAATGCAAAATAATTTTAAAAAAAACAACGGACATGAAGCTAACACGACACCGACATCCTTCAGTTCAACTGTAAGTAAAATTAATCAATAACCTTTCTACGAACTTCTTCGCTCGACTTCTCACCGTCCTCTTCTGTGCCTAGATCGTAAAACACCGATGCATCATCATTATTATTAACTTCCGTTGAGGCTTTTTTTTATTTGCATCCTTTTATTTTCGCAGTAAGTTTTTTTTTTTTTTTTTTTGCATCACCACTTTTTTTAGGTTGTTATCTTCCTTTTTTTTTTTTTTCCCAATTTTTTTTTTACATTGTTAACTTCTGTTGTGACTTTGTGTTTTGCATTTTTCTTATTTGCATCCTTTTATTTTCGCAGTAACTAACTTTTTTTCCCCATTGCCCTTTGTTTGGTGTCTTTAACTTCCTTTGTGTCTTTTTTTGTTTTTAATCTGCACCAATTTTTTTGTTTTTGTTTTTTCTTTTTTGTGTTATTTACTTCTGCTGTGGCTTTTTTTTTATATGCACCATTTCTTTTTTGCATTCTTTTTTATTTGCATCCTTTTATTTTTGCAAATTTTTTTTTTTCTATCAACACTTTTTTTTGTGTCTTTAACTTCCGTTGTGGCTTTTTTTTTTCTTTTTAATTTGCTCCATTTGTTTGGTTTTTTTCTGTTTGTTTTCTTTTTTCCTCGTTAACGTCCGTTGTGGCTTTGTTTTTTGCATTTTTTTATTTGCAGTAACTAACTTTTTTTTCCATCGCCCTATTTTTAAAATTATTTTTGCATCTGTAACTTCCATTGTGTTTTTTTTTTTTTTATCTGCACCGTTTCTTTTTTTTTCGCATTTTTTTCTATCCGCAGCAGTGGCAGTTCTCGGCCACCGTACCATCATGTTGGAAATCACAGTGTCTTCCACAAACAACAGATCCTCTACAAACACGACACACACACACACACACACACACACATACTGAAAAAACACAACAACTTCATCTAAAAACCACCAGGGGGCGCAGGCCAACATTTCCCATCCTGCACTTTGGGTCGAACCCTGGAACCCAAACTGTAAAATTAACTGTGTTAATCTAAGAGGCGGAGCCAACATGGCCGACATCCAGTGACGGCGGAGAGAGACTCACGTAACCAGAAGGAGCTGAGGAAGAGGAGCAGCGCCAATATGGCTGACAGCAGCAGGAACCGAGGCAGCGGCGTCCGCCTGAGGAGGAGAACCATGGTGACCACGACTAACACACACACACTAATACACACAAACACACACATGAACACACACACAGACCCTCTAACTCCTGCTGCTCAACACACACTCATGCTCGCACTCGCTCGCCCCTCTCTCGCTCTCACAGGTATCACTGACACACCTTTAAACTTGACCTTTGTCCCGCTCGTCCAGACACACACACACACACACACACACACAGATACACACAGGAGCACCTGGAAATCCAAATATGGTCAAAACGTCGTCTAATTCAAAGGCCTCCTGAGGTGAAGGGTGTGCGGTGAGTTCAGGGTCTGGACAAACTGAACTCTGGTGGGTTTAAGGTCTGCGCTGACTGTGGGTCAGACGAGGGTCTGTGGTGAGTTCAATGTTCAGACAGACGGTCGGACAAACATGTTTGTTTGGAATCTGATGTTCTGTCAACAAACCAAAGTCTTCAGAGAGACCGAGGAGGTTAAAGGGA
>CAUIWU010000006.1:1132500-1172500 GCA_962446985.1 Xyrichtys novacula
TCAGCCGACACTTTGGCGTTCTCCAGCCGGAGGCGTGTCCAAACCGCCGGGTGCCTGGCAACAAACCGCCAATCAGAGCAGACCTCGGCGGCACGCAGCAGCGAGCGCACGTCGAGGTACGGAAACACCACAGAAAAGCCCCGCCCTGAGCTTCAAGGTGTCCGCCCCTAAGTTTCTGTCACCGTGCCGACGGGAGGGGGTGGAGTCAAGTGAAGATGGGACTTCTGCAGGGGGGAGGAAGGGGGAGAGTAAAAAAGAGGCGGACTAAACAGATGACAGGACAGAACAGGTGGCGTGTTACCTGAAGCAGGCGTGTGCGACCCTGCGAAGATGAGCCTCCTCATTTCAGCACTGCTCCAGAATCCCTGCTCCTCCTCTCCGTCCTCATCCTCCTCTTCCTCCTCCTCCTCCTCCTCCTCAGTGCTGTGGTGGCGCCGGTTTCCTCTGCTCCACGTTCTCCCACATCCGCCCTCCCCGACCCTACAAATACAAGAAGAAGAAGACGATCTAAAACCTGTAAAGTTCATCCCTGATAAGACGGATTTGTTTTTTTACGTACCACTGTCTCTCCCTCCTCCCCTCTCCTCCCCCTCTCTCTCTCCGGGTCCAGGGTGAAGCGTAGAGGTGGGGGTGGAGTTGGACGAACCCTCCCTCACCGTCCCACCCTCCTGAGCCTAAAGACAAGGTCCGCATACGGCTGGTGGGACCGCTGTGACAGAGATGAGAGACGAGAGTAGAGTATTAGATATGTGAGTGTGGATAAAGATCGTAAACGTGTGTGTGTGAGTCAACAAGCTTGGACCTGATCTTTGCAGGAGAAGATGAGGGTTAAAGAGCTTGGACCTTATCTTTGCAGGAAATATAAGGGTTAAAGAGCTTTGACCTGATCTTTGCAGGCGAAGACGAGGGTCAAAGAGCTTTGACCTGATCTTTGCAGGAAAAAGTGAGGGTTAAAGAGCTTTGACCTGATCTTTGCAGGCGAAGATAAGGGTTAAAGAGCTTGGACCTGATCTTTGCAGGAGAAGATGAGGGTTAAAGAGCTTGGACCTTATCTTTGCAGGAAATATAAGGGTTAAAGAGCTTTGACCTGATCTTTGCAGGCGAAGATAAGGGTCAAAGAGCTTGGACCTGATCTTTGCAGGAGAAGATGAGGGTTAAAGAGCTTGGACCTTATCTTTGCAGGAAATATAAGGGTTAAAGAGCTTTGACCTGATCTTTGCAGGCGAAGACGAGGGTCAAAGAGCTTTGACCTGATCTTTGCAGGAAAAAGTGAGGGTTAAAGAGCTTTGACCTGATCTTTGCAGGCGAAGATGAGGGTCAAAGAGCTTTGACCTGATCTTTGCAGGAAAAGATGAGGGTCAAAGGGCTTGGACCTGATCTTTGCAGGCGAAGATGAGGGTCAAAGAGCTTGGACCTTATCTTTACAGGCAAAAATGAGGGTCAAAGGGTGAAGCGTAGAGGTGGGGGTGGAGCCTCCCTCACCGTCCCACCCCCCTGAACCTAAAGACAAGGTCCGCATACGGCTGGTGGGACCGCTGAGACACATTAGAGAGATAAGAGTCGAGTATTTAAGGTTTGTGTTTGTGTCAGAGGGGGAGGGTCTCAGGTGTTTCTCAGGTGTGCTCTCGTACCTGAAGTGATGTTGGCTGTAGAGCTGCTCCCCGAGTCTGTAGGAGCCGGAGACGCTGTAACTCCTCTAACGAAGGAAGAAGAGGCAAATGAAAAAACTTTCCCTCAAAAAAACAGAAAAAAATAAATCTGTTTTTCTCTCTCTGTTTTCTCACCCGGTTGCTGATGGTTCCCTGCATCTTTCCCGCCAAAATGTCGTCGGTGCTGGTGTCCAGACTGCGTCCTCCTCGGCTGAGTACAGGTGTGTATCCCTCTGTGAATAAGTACGGGTTGGTGTATGCGTCTGGGTGTGTATACCTGCTGTGGTGGTGTGTGTAGCGGTTGTGTTGTGAATGCGAGGAGAGCAGCAGGAGTTGTCTCTCTGCGCGGTCGGCTCGCTCCAGCAGCGTCTCGATGAACACCTGAAATCAAACAGGTTTTTGTTTTTAATTGTTTTTATTTATTTCAAGTTGATGTTGCAGGATTATGAAGGTAAAAGGAACAAAACTTAAACTGTGAACTTCTTTACATTTAGAAACTTTAAAAAGTTTAAAATCTTTAAAACCAGTAAATTAAAATAAAAACAGAGAACAGAAACAGAAACAAGATGTTTGTTGGTCACCTGAAGTCTAGATTTGGCCTTAGCCTCCTTTTCTGCGGTCTCCCTCAGGAAACACTCGATGTCCACCATCTCTCTGAAAACACAACCCCATTATTGATGTTATTATTGTTATTGTTATTATCAGGATAAATTGTTATTGTAGTTATTATCATTATTATTATATATAATTTTAAAATAGGTATTACTATAATTTTTTTTTATTTTGTTGATATTATAATTGTATTGATATTATTATAATTATAATAATACATTTTTATTACTTATAATTATTATTATTTTTGTTTTATTATAATAACTATTGTTTTTGTTATAATTTTATTTAAACTATTATTTTTATTTTATTATTATTACAACTAATTTATTACTATTTTTATTTTATAATTATGATTACTGTAATTATTATAATTATTATTATATTATTAAAATAATTATAATAATATAATAATTAGTAATGTTATTATTATAATCATTATTTTTATCATTATTTATGTATCTTTTTTATTTTATTATTATAACAACGACTATATTTTTATTATTACTGTTATTTTAGAATTTTGATTACTCTAATTGTTATTATTATTATTATCATGATTTATATTATTGTTTTAATTATTCTAGCTACCATTTTATTATTATCATTTTGTTATTATTGTTATAATAATAATAATGATAATGATTATTCTTATTATTGTTGTTTTTATTAACATTATAACTACTAGTTTTTATAACTATTATTATTATTTGTATTACTATTATTTTTATTATAATAATTATTATTAAAATAATAATATTAATGTTATTATTATTGTAATTATTATTTTTATTATTATTAATTGTATTATTAATATTTTTATGGTTTTATTTTGATTATTTTTTATTATGGTAATTATTAATATTGTTAATATAATACTAATTATTATTAATGTTATTATTATTATAATTATTATTTTATTATTATTAATTATATTATTAATATTATAATTGTTTTATTTTTATTATAATTTTTTAATTATTATTTATTATTATAATTATCATTATTATTGTTGTTGTTATATTTATATAATTTGTATTTGTTTGCAAAAACAATGACCATGAAAAATAAACAACATTTAGATAAAAGAGATACACAAACTGGGACACTGACCACACACACACACGCACACACACACACTCACACACACACACACACACACACACACACACACACACCCTCAGGGCTGTTCAACTTCACTGTCATCTTATATTTATCATCACCGCAGACCACAGCTGTGTGTGTGTGCGTGTGCATGTTCATGTATGTGTGTGTTAGTGTGGTCAGTGATGCAGACTGAACACGACAGCGTCCTCTTTCTCAGCTTCATGTTGTTTCCTGTTCAGAACATTAAAACAGCAGATCAGAGAAAACGTCAAATCACATCGATCTGGTTTAAACTCAGAGCTGATCCAGACTTAAACCTGAGCTCTGAAGTCAGATTAAGACTTCAGCTGATTCAGGATTAGACCGTCACAGACTTAAAATGATCGAAAACAGCTGGAATAGACGTGGACTACTGTAGACCTGGACTCCTAAAGGCTCAGACCGCTGTGACAGTGTCAGTTCAGACTGCTGTTTTGACTCTTTAATGTCATTTTAACGCAGAAACACAAACTTTAACAAACACCTTTTTATCGTTTCAGGATTTAAATACGTGTTTGAGGAGCTGTGGATCATTTATCATGTTTTTAAAATCAGCAGCCAAGCTATAAGACGAGGCGGACGGAGACGTACAGACACACGAATGTGGAGGAAAACACACAGACACTGACTGTTGGCGCTCGTTCAGCTCTCTCTCTTTCCCGTCCATCTCCGTCTTTAACCGCTCCATCATCTCCACGGCGGCGGAGACCTGAGAGATCGTGGAGACACACCCAGACTCTGATCACGTCACACACTCTTGGTTATTAATGCCGCTGTTATCGACAGGCATAGCTCCACCCACCTGCCTGCTCAGGTATGCCGCCCTGTCCTCCACCTCTTGTTTCTCACACTTGAGTCGCTCCGCCTCTCGCCTCTCTCGGTCAAGCTCCGCCTCCCTCCTCTGTAGCTCCACCCTCAGTCGACCCATGCGGCGGTTTACTCTCTCCTCCACCTCCGCGAACGTCCGAGCGATTCTGTGATCCAGCCCCAGTCCCAGTCGCTCCTCTAATCCGATCCCCACCGACAACCCCAGGTCCAGACCCAGCTGGAGCCCCACCTGACCCAGACCCTGAGGCCCCACGGAGCCGGGGAGGGCCAGAGCGGTGGAGGGGACTTCTGAAGGTCCAGCAGAGGAGGGGAGAGCCGGATCTCCTGGAGGGCCGAACATTTCCCTGAGCAGCTGGACGGAGGCGGACGAGGAGGCCAGGTCCAGGCAGGCCAGCGGCAGGGGGAGGCTGCGCGCTCCCATCCCCGAGGAGGAGCTCTGTCTTTGGGATACAGCTTGGCCTGGGAGAGGGAGGAGGGCCCCAGGTCTGGAACTTCTAACCCGCGCCTGAAATGATGGAATTATTCATCTCTGTGAGTCTGAACGAATAAAAATACATGGCTTTAAAGTTTACTCAACGTCCATCTTGAAAATATCCAAAAGTTTCACGTCTTTGTCTTCTGACTCTATCCTGACTTTAGGGGAAAAAACTGACGGACGTCTCACATCAACTGTTGTCTGGATGGACGCAGATGTTGCTCCTAAACCTGGAGATATGGAACTGAGGATGCAGCATCTATGATTTCCAGTTCTTCGTTGAAAGGACAGTTGGACTTACTTGGGACGTTTCGCCTTTCAAAAGAGAGTTACCCCCGACCTCCACCTTCATCCTGATCGTCTCCTAAAAGGTCGTATCCTCCGATCGTAGCTGATCGTAACCATTCAAGTTAACGTGTCAATTTACACCGACTTCTTTCCGTTCCTCTGCGGATCGCCGGACTCCTCAGCTGATCACAAGAGTTCTCTGAGGAGATGCTGATTCTAGAAGTCTAGAAGTAGATTTCCTCCTCTGGAAGGACACAATCTACTGCTTATATGTCTATGTGTCTGTCTTTATAGAGACAACTCGTTATCGCGTGATTGAACGTGAATCTGCAGGTTCTTGTGAGTTCTTGGGATTACTGCTGTCTGTAATCCACCACGAAACATTGCCTGACCAACAGATCCGGTAGGCAACAATCACCGCTGTTCCAGATCAGAGCCATTCCGGATGCGGTGAAAAACGGGGGTAACACTCTTTTGGAAAGAACAACTGGACCTTCTTGCAAAACGTCTCAAGTAAGTCCAGTTATCACTTTAACGAAGAACTGTAAATACTTCTCCGTAGTCCGCCACGAAATTTGCATCACAAACGGATCAGGTAGGAATTGGTGGATGGTGAAAATGGCCATTGTTCCATCTGGCTCCTGGCTGGCTCGCCACTTACAAAGTAAATTTCATAGATGCGAAGGTGCATGCAAACGGGCGGAGACGAACAAGTGAAAGGTTTTTAGACGTCATTTCACCCCGATGACACCATGGATGAGGAGATGCTGATTCTAGAAGTCTAGAAGTAGATTTCCTCCTCTGGAAGGACACAATCTACTGCTTATATGTCTATGTGTCTGTCTTTAGAGAGACAACTTGTTATCGTGCGACTGAACGTGAATCTGCGGGTTCTTGTGATTCTGGCTGTCCGTAATCCGCCACGAAATTCGCCTCATGAACAGATCTGGTAGGAATTGGCAGACGGCGAAATTCCAGATCTGAGCCGTTCCGGATGCGTTGGAAATTGGGGGTGATACTCACAGACGACTGAGAACGTCAGCTTCATTCTGAGTTCTCACCAAAAACAAATCAGCGGAGGAGACGATCGAACCGTTTTCATTACAATGGTCTTACCTGCGACAGCACCAGCAGGGTCTCATAGGTGTGACGGCCGACCAGGTGAGCCCTGAGCTCAGGTACCGACGAGAAACGAAGCTGGTCCCCGCAGCGAGGACAAAAGTAGGGCAGCTCCGAGGAAGACGAGGAGGGGGAGGAGGAAGAGGAGGAGGAAGACATGTTTCACCACGGAGACCTGGAGATAAAACAGGAAGAGAGACGCTGCAGCGGCGGAGGGAGACCACGGTTTTAACGTACTTGATGCTTTTATGTAGTCCTTCTGCACACACACACACACACACACACACACACACACACACACACACACACACACACACACACTGAAAACTGGGTCAGTGTGTGTGTGTGTGTATGTGTGTGTGTGTGTGTGTGTGTGTGTGTGTGTGCTACATAATTGATTTTGTGGAAATAAAGATTTAATGAGACTGAAATCTGTGGATTGAAAACAGAAATGCTTTAAGTGTGTGTGTGTGTGTGTGTTTCATTGGACAGAGCCAGCAGTGTTTATGTGTATTTGAATATCACACACACACACGCCTGTAGGATCTGACATTATTAGGACACGTGTGTGTGTGCGTGTGAGGCTGATTGGCAAGTGAAGCGTGTGTCTTCCACTCGACTGCACATGTGTGTGTGTGTGTGTGGAATATGAAAAAATAACACACACTTGCTGATGCTGCACTGGGCGTGAGCAGTCTGTGTGTGTGTGTGTGTGTGTGTGTGTGTGTGTGTGTGTGTGTGTGTGGAATATGAAAAAATAACACACACTTGCTGATGCTGCACTGGGCGTGAGCAGTCTGCGTGTGTGTGTGTGTGTGTGTGTGCGTGCGTGTCCTCAGCTCAACCCCGTGCGGAGGAATTCAGAGTAGTCTGGGTGGATGAGCAGGAAGACGGCGGCGGCGGCGAGGATGATGATGATGATGTCTGTCTGTGGATTTACCTCCCCTTAAACCCTCCTCGTCTCTTTGGTTGTTTAACTGAATTTTTCTGGAGGCGCTTTCGAACCGCGATCCTCTGCGGCTGCACACGACAAATGTTTGTGTTTGTTCTGTTTGCACCTGATTCACTGCTACATTTAGAGGTCCTCCAATTTTCCTCTTTTGGAGTTTAAAAATCAATATGATGATTTACGACAAAAATCATTATCACTGTAATATTTTATTATCAGTCTCTAGTTTTATATGAAGTCCTATTTTAATGTGTCATTATGAGTTGTATCTGTTCATGTTTTATCCCGTTGTATTAAATAATATCATGTTTTATGATAAAACTATGAGTTGAATGACATCCTCTGATTCTGACCACAAAACAAAATATGAGAGGCGGGAATTCATTCATCATCCCGTCTGTTTTACTCAATCTAGTAAACGAAAAATGAAAAAAACGGTCAATGCTTTGTTTATTTGTATGAAAATTGTAACAAGAATTTTATTTTGCGTTATGTTGAGTGGGTTTTAAATGTCGGCGCTGTTGTGCGTGAAAGATAGTTAGAGACGCCAAGACCCCAAAAAACTCAGCATTTCAGTTACTAAGTCGGAAAAAAGCAAAATCAGAGGTTGAAACAAGATGGCTACATCTACGAAAGAAATTTTAGCGCTTGCCTTGTCCGAATAGTAGGCAAGTGCTAAAATAACTTACAAAGTGGCTATGTCTGCGAAAGTTATTTAAGCACTTGCGTAGTATTCGGAGAGCCATGTTGTTTCAGGCCTCCGATTTTGCTTTTTTCCGAATTAGTAACTGAAACATTGGGTTTCTTGTGGGGTCTTGGAGTCTCTAAGTATCTTTCACGCACAACAGCGCCGACATTTTTGCTGCGTTCCAGTTTCCTTGCAAGTCAGATGTCGGAGGTAAAAAATGACGTTGCACCCGAGTTCCCAGCGTTTCAGTTACCAGGTCGGAAAAAAACAAAATCGGAGGCCTGAAACAAGATGGCTACATCTACAAAAGTTATTTTAGCGCTTGTCTTATATTCGGACAAGGCAAGCGCTAAAATAACTTTCGTAGATGTAGCCATCTTGTTTCCACCTTCGATTTTGCTTTTTTCCGACTTGTTAACTAAAACGCTGAGTTTTTTTGCGTCTTGGCGTCTCTAACTATCTTTCACGCACAACAGCGCCAACATTTAAAACCCATTCGCCGTAACGCAATATTGACAAATAAATGTATTTTGTCAAAATTCTTATTCTCAAGTCTTAAGGTATAAATCGATGTTAAGAAAGGAAAAAAAAATCGCCGAACACGTCATAACGCTAAAGTCTCACTCGTTATAATGATACGAAAAAGAAGTGAAATATTTTTAGTGTTTTGAATCGTGTTTTTCACATTTAAAGAAAAAAAAATCACTGAAACCCAAAAGATACAACAGATGAAAATAAACAGATCAGATTAAGTTGATCTGGTTGACTTTATTCGAGCATTTGCTTACATTTTAGACCACGACTACCCAAAATTCAAATAAACTGTGTCCTTTCTTTCACATTTCAGATTAACCTGACTGATTTTTGATTTCATAAGCAGACATTTATCTAATTTAAATACTTAATCCACTGAAAAATACATAAAACCATCAAAACATGTCGAAAAATGCTGGAGGAAAAGATAAGCTGATGAAATGTTGGAGTCTGTCTGTATTTCGGTCGAGATAAAACAGAATTTATAACCCTTAAATGTCAATATTTGGTTTGGTTATATCTTAGCTCGGGTCAGATTTCATCTGTTTTAATATTCCTGCAGTTTATCGTCGCCTGTGTCTGATAAAAATGTCAGATTTAAACTCTTACCTGAGGTAAAACGCTGAATTAAACGGCTCCTCTAACTCAGCCTGTCAGATCCGTTGCCATGGTTTCCCATTTTCCCGCTCAGGGATTCATTCCATCCTCATGCGATGATCGATCAGTTCTCCGGATCCGGTACCGGAGCGGTCTCGTGCTGCAGCAGCAGCAGCAGCAGCGGTGGTTTACGGAGCCGCTGTGTGTGTGTAAATGTCATACATGCGCTCTAACCGCCGCCCCTCGCGCACCCTCCTCCATCGGCCACCGCGTGCTTCTGCTGACGTAGAAGGCGCGTGACGTGTCGAATCCTGATGCAGGTAAAGATGGCGGAGAAGAAGAGCGCGGTGAAGTAAGTTTAAGGTTGGTTCATCGACGGATATTCACCGAAGATCTACCGGTATGGAAGTGAATCTGTGCCATCT
This sequence comes from Xyrichtys novacula, assembly GCA_962446985.1. Classification (NCBI taxonomy): domain Eukaryota; kingdom Metazoa; phylum Chordata; class Actinopteri; order Labriformes; family Labridae; genus Xyrichtys; species Xyrichtys novacula. The sequence goes on from CAUIWU010000006.1 coordinate 1,141,811, forward strand.
GATAAAGAATTTGAATTTCTAGAGCTGAATTTTTTTTTTCATCAAAATCAGACTTTGAATTTCAAAACCACATTAAAGGCACGCATTTTATTTCTGACTCTGACTGATAAAATGTATTCAGTATAAAAAAGGGTCTCTCAAATTATTTGTTTAGTAAAAATGTAACTTTTTTTAACATACGATACAGTGACATAATTTTTCATACTTAAATATGTTTTTTTTTTCATTTTTGAACAAGAAAATTTAATCATACTATAATATGACATTTTTATCATTCTATACATTCTATATGTATATATACTCTATATGATTTTTTTCTACATAATTAAATATAAAATTTTTAACATACTATACTATGACATTTTTATTATACTATACTATGACATTTCTTACATACACAAAATATGAAATTTATTTTCCCACTAAAATTTGTAATTTTTAACATATTATACTATGATGTTTTCATCAGACTATACTTTGACATTATTTTTCATTGAAAAAAATGAAATTTATTTTCACACTAAAATTTGAGATTTTTAACATACTATACAATGATGTTTTAATCAGACTATTCTATAACATTATTTTTCATTGAAAAAAATGAAATTTATTTTCACACTAAAATTTGAAATTTTTAACATACTATACTATGACGTTTTCATCAGACTATACTATGACATTATTTTTGATTGAATAAAATGAAATTTCTTGTCACACTAAAATTTGAAATTTTAACATACTATACTATGACATTTTTCATCATAATATACTATGACATTTTCATCATACTATACTATGACATTTTTTTCATACAAAAAATTAAATTTATTTTCACACTAAAATTTGACATTTTTAACATACTATACTATGATGTTTTCATCAGACTATACTATGACATTATTTTTCATTGAAAAAAATGAAATTTATTGTCACACTAAAATTTGAAATTTTAAACATACTATACAATGACATTTTTATCATACTATACTATGACATTCTTTTTCATACGAAAAAATTAATAAATTTTACACTAAAATATGACATTTTAAACATAATATACTATGACATAATTTTTCATACAAAAAAATTGAAATTCGTTTTCACACCTAAATTTGATATTTTGATCAAACCATACTATGACATTTTTTACACTCAAATATGTAATCTTTAAAATATTATACTATTACTATTATATTATACTATTATTACATTTTCATTATACATTACTATGACATTTTTTTCATACAAAACTATGAAACTTTAATTTACACAAAAATATGGAATTATTAATATACTCTACTTTGACATTTTTCTCATACTATATCATGACATTTTTTCATACAAAAATATGACATTGTAATACACACAAAAATATGAAATGTTTAGCATACTATACTATGACATTTTTATAATACTACACTTTGAATATTTTTTCTTATACAAAAATATGACATTTGTGCCATGACAATTTTTTCATCCTAAAATATGTTTTTTTCCACACAAAACATTATTTTAACTCACTCCCCAATGACGTTCAAAAAAGAATTTTTTTCACACGTAAATATGAGAGTTTAAACATACTATACTATGACATTATTTTTGATTGAATAAAATGAAATTTCTTGTCACACTAAAATTTGAAATTTTAACATACTATACTATGACATTTTTCATCATACTATACTATGACATTTTCATCATACTATACTATGACATTTTTTCATACAAAAAAAATTAAATTCATTTTCACACTAAAATTTGACATTTTAACATACTATACTATGATGTTTTCATCAGACTATACTGACATTATTTTTCATTGAAAAAAATGACATTTATTGTCACACTAAGATTTGAAATTTTAAACATACTATACTACGACATTTTCATCATACTATACTATGACATTATTTTTCATTGAAAAAATGAAATTTATTTTCATACCTAAATCTGACATTTTTAACATACTATACTATGATGTTTTCATCAGACTATACTATGACATTATTTTTCATTGAAAAAAATGAAATTAATTTTCACACTAAAATTTGACATTTTTAACATGCTATACTATGATGTTTTCATCAGACTATACTATGACATAATTTTTCATTGAAAAAAATGAAATTTATTTTCATACCTAAATCTATGACGTTTTCATCAGACTATACTATGACATAATTTTTCATTGAAAAAAATGAAATTTATTTTCATACCTAAATCTGACATTTTTAACATACTATACTATGATGTTTTCATCAGACTATACTATGACATTTTCATCATACTATACTATGACATCTTCATCATACTATACTATGACATTATTTTTCATTGTTAAAAAATAAAATTTATTTTCACACTAAAATCTGACATTTTTAACATACTATACTGTGATGTTTTCATCAGACTATACTATGACATTATTTTCATACAAAAAATGAAATTTATTTTCACACTAAAATTTGACAGGTTTAACATACTATACTATGATGTTTTTATCATACTATACTATGACATTATTTTTCATTGAAAAAAATGAAATTTATTTTCATACCTAAATTTGACAGGTTTAACATACTATACTATGATGTTTTTATCATACTATACTATGACAATGTTTTTTCATACAAAAATATGAAATTTATTTATACACTAAAATCTGAAATTTTTAACATACTATACTATGACAGTTTTATCATACTATACTATGACGTTTTTTTGCATAGGAAAAAATTTAATTCATTTTCACACAAAAATTAAAAATTTTTAACATACTATACTATGACATTTTTATGATACTATAGTGTGACATTTTTTTTGTACTGTTTTTGGCTGTGGGTGTGGGTGTGTCCTGTGTCTTCTGCTGTGTGTCTCTCTCTGGTAGGTTTTCTCCCCAGGTGTCTCAGTGAACCTGCTTGGTGTGATGAGTGGAGCAGATATAAGAAGGCACAGCTGCGCTGATTCTCTCTCAGCCCTCGTCATTGACACGTGCTGCAGACCTCCCAGTTGTTGACTGTGTTTCCATCTTGTGTGATTGGGTGTTCTTGAAGTTCAGGTTTTCCGGTGGCAGGAGCCTGTGGTGTTTCTTTTGTTTGTTTCAATAGTTGGCGGTGAATTTTGGTTTTTGAATAACTTATTAATAATCGGCTTCGCGTTCGCTTTTAGTTGTTTAATCATTTTGTTATTAGTTTTGACTGTGAATAAATTACTTGCTGACTTCTGACTTCCTGTTTCCTACTCTTCATTTAGTCTCCCCTTCCCAGTTTCAATTTATTGTTACGTCCCATCTTCCCCTAACCATTCTCCCGGGTTGTAACATATACAAAAATAAGACATTTGTTTTCAAACTATCATGCTTATCATGCTATACTATGACATTATTTTTCATACAAAATATGAAATTTATTTTCACTCCAAAATTTGACATTTGTAACATACTATACTATGAAATTTTTTTCACACATATATATAAAATTTGTTGTCACACAAATATTTCAAATTTTTAACATGCTATACTATGACATTTTTATCATACTATTCTATGACATTATTTTTCATACTAAAATATGAAATTTATTTTCCCTCGAAATTTGATATTTTTAACATACTATACTATGACATTATTTTTCATAGGAAAAAAATCAAATTTTTTACATACTATATACTATGACATTGTTTTTCATACAAAAAAATGAAATTTATTTTCAAACCAAAATTTGAAATTTTCAACATACTATACTGACATTTTTGTATCACACTATAGTATGACATTATTTTTCATACTAAAATATGAAATTTAGTTTCACTCCTAAATTTGAACTTTGTTTTACATAATATACAATGACATTTTTATCATACTATACTATGACATTCTTTTTCATACGAAAAAATAAATTTTACACTAAAATATGACATTTTAAACATACTATACTATGACATTATTTTTCATACAAAAAAAATGAAATTCGTTTTCACACCTAAATTTGATATTTTGATCAAACCATACTATGACATTTTTTACACTCAAATATGTAATCTTTAAAATATTATACTATTACTATTACTATTATATTATACTATTATTACATTTTCATTACACATTACTATGACATTTTTTCATACAAAAATATGAAACTTTAATTTACACAAAAATATGGAATTATTAATATACTCTACTTTGACATTTTTATCATACTATCTCATGACATTTTTTCATACAAAAATATGACATTGTAATACACACAAAAATATTAAATTTTTAGCATACTATACTATGACATTTTTATAATACTACACTTTGAATATTTTTTCTTATACAAAAATATGACATTTGTGCCATGACAATTTTTTCATCCTAAAATATGTTTTTTTCCACACAAAACATTATTTTAACTCACTCCCCAATGACGTTCAAAAAAGAATTTTTTTCACACGTAAATATGAGAGTTTAAACATACTATACTATGACATTTTTTATCCTTAAATATGAAATTTTGTTTCACACACATAAAAAAATGAACATACAATACTGTGATGTTATGATCATACTATACAATGATATTTTCATCTTACGATATAAGCCATTTTTGTCATACAAAAATAAAAATTTTAATTTCACAAAAATTTTGAAATTTTTAGCATACCATAATATAACATTATTCAATAATAAAATTTGAAGTCTTATTCCACTAATATGAAAGTTTTAGCAAACTAAACTATATTTTTTTAACATTAAAATAAGAATTTTTTTCACACAAAACATAATTTTCACACTAAAATATGAAAATTCTAACATACTATACTATGACACTTTTTTATTCTAACAGGTGACTTTTTTTTTACAAAGAAATATGAAATTTTTAACATACTACACTATGACATTTTTATTCTAACATTTGATATATGTTTCACACAAATTTGAAACCTTCCCATCATGTTTTTCAGATATTCCATCTTTCCTCTCAGTTTAATCGGTTTATTTTTGTTTAAATTATTTTAGGTCAAATTCGAAGCGTCAGAGAAAGTGACGTGTTTATTTCCACCTTTAAAAATAAGCTGTTTATGAATCCTGAAGTGACTCCCGCCGTTCATCTCTGCGTGTGGGTAAATCTGTTGGGAAATGTGTTTACTGTCAGCTGGTCGTGTTGTTGTGTTTGTGTGTGTGTTTGTGTGTGTCACCACACATCTGTCACTGTGACAAACACACGGCCAAAAGTATGTGGACACCACCAACACACAGGAAACCCTGGACAGTATGTGGAGATGTTTCTGCTGTTTGTTGGTCCAGTCTCCTCACAGTAAGAGACTGTAACAAACGCAGCTCTGACACAGATAAACTCAAAGTTATTGACGATGATTTACTCCAGATATAAAACCAATAATCAGCTTTTATCCTGATCGACTGAACAGCTGATTTTACAGAACTGTTGTTGTGTTTCAGAGTCGCTGTTAACAATCATCTATCTGAGCTGAAGAGTGTGAATTTTGATTGTTTAAGATCGAACAAACACAAACTACTTTATCATGATGTTTTTATACATTCAGGGAGTTTTTATACTTAAAGTACTTTATTCAGCCTGTAAATGTACTTCTATACGTACCAGTGTGTTTTTACAGTGCAGTATTTATACTTTAACACTCTGGTTTGTGTCTCTGTGTTATTTTCAGACACACAAAAACACACACATTTATAAATCATGTTGTTTATGTTGATGGGCGGTAGTATGTAGGAGGGGGGCGGGGCCTGATGACAGCTCACTTCCTGTTAAAGGGAGAATAAAACTGACGAATCCGAGTCGAAACCCTGCAGACCATCGAGACCATCAGGACTGACTACTGCAGACCAGTTAAGACCAGTTTAGACCAGTTTAGGCCAGTTTGGACCAGTTTGACTCGGGATGTGGGCGTTGATGCTGATGATGTTTCTACTGGATCAGAACCAGGCGGCTCCTGTACGACCTGATTATTGATCCGTGATCAAATTACTGGACGCACATGTGAGACATTGATTACTGAGACTGTGTGTGTGTGTGTGTTTACAGTTACCATGGGAACAGCTCAGCCTCCAGCCCATTGGTCAACTGCAGGACCAAACAAGAGTGAGTATTTAAGTGTTTAAATTTGTGAAGTTTTAAAACTTTAATTAACATCCAGGATTTATATAAATGTTTTTAAAAGTGTTGAAAATCTTAGAGGTGATGTTTTTAATTTTCAGTTTTTCATTGATGATTGTATTTCACATTCGGACTCAGAATCTTTCATCACTATCCCATTTAATGTCGTAACATTGTTTCCATTTTATATCTAATTAATTTACAGATATTTCCACCAATGACTACAGATTAAATGTAATCAAACATATAAATGTACGATTAAATTATTTTAAAAAAATCAAAAATAATTGAATTAAACATTCATATTTTATAAACATTTATATTAGTATTCAACATTTATGCTTTAAGAAATTGCCTTCACCATTCACCAAGAAATAATTCATATTTCCATCAAACATTTAAAAATTTTTAAATTTTAAAATTACATTTACACTAAAAAATTTTAATTCTGATGAAATGGAATCATTTTATCTGTATTTAGTATTAAAATCTTATTTAATTGGATAATCATAATTATTTATTTTTATATGATTAAAATTAAATCCTCTCTAACACTGAGATCATTTAGACACAGATATCAACATTTGTGAATTAAATTTACGAACAAAAGAAAAAAACAACTAAAACATTTAACATGAAGATATTTTTCACTTTAGATTAAGTTTATATTTAATTGATGCATTACAAATTTAAACTTAATATTTTCAACATTTACATTTAAGATTTTTAGGCGAATATGATTATTTACATATTTATATTTGTAATGTAAATATGATTATTTACATTACAAAGCTCAAAAACAATCTTAATTAATTTGTCACATTTAGATCAGACATTTAACACTTCAATTTCTTCAAAACTTTGTCTTGATTATTACATTTACATTTTTTAATCAATATTTAATTTTTAGATTTAACTTATTTATTGTTAATGTTTATTTAGTTTTAATCACTCGTACCTACAGTAAGTCAAAATTTTTCATTTCCAATTTTTTTTTTTTTATATTAATAATTTTTAGATTTTTACATTAAAATGATGATTTTTCAGTAAATAAATTAATTTATTATTTCTATTTAACATTTACCTTTGAAATATTTATGACTGTTATTTTATAGTGTCTCTCATACATTTATTTAATATTTAATATTTACTGTTAAAATCTAAAGTTAATATTAAATTTCTATCATTGACACATTTAACCCTGATATAATCTTTCATTTTTTCTCTGAGACAGTTTGTAAATGTAGCTCCTCGTGTGTTTGAACATTTTTAAATCTTGATGTGAAGAAACGCTCCGTTATTTCCTTCCTGTTCGTTTCTGCAGCCTTCACCTTCTGCCCGTCCTGCTACGGCTCGACCGAGAACTTTCTCCTCTTCCTCCTCTTCATCCTCGGCCTCTTCTGAGTCCAGCCAAAGTTCAGAGGTCAGAGGTCACTTTCGTTATAACATCAATCTGTGAACAAAAACACTGACAGTTATGTCAGGAATTAAGGTGAATATCTTATTTTCAGGGGGAAATGACTGGGATTTGGTCCTGTGGTCTGAACCTCAGAAAATGGATCCTCTTTGGGCTAAATATAAGTTTACTACACTACCCATGAGCCTTAGCAGCTGCTAACCAATCAGCGTTCAAGAACAGCTCTGTGGTATTGATAATCAGGTGTAAAGCAGCCACTCAGTTTTTAAGGTTAAAATCCACCTGCCATCATAAACAGAACCTCTACTGACTTTTACTCATTTTTAGCTTTTTCTACATTTCTGCCCAAATAAACAAAAACTACAAACTAAAGTCTGTTTATCTCACCTGAGGACCTCCTGCTCTTTAATTCGGCTTCAGTGTCAATCAGCTGACAGCCCCCCCACCCACTGAAACTGCTTTGAATCTGGTGGAGGCTGTTTCACTGACTTTGACCACCATCTAGTGGACGCCACGGGAACTGCAGCCCAACACACACTAATCCTGAGGCTGCTCATTGGTCAGAATAATCCTGTTAAAACAGACGTGGTTATGACGTCATCACGCAATACAATAGCTAATGACAACATAACACCCGATGACCAATCAGCTGCTTGCTACACTGACCCTGATTGGTTGATTTTTACAGGGAGTTCAACCGCTGAGAGACAGACGGAAACTGGAGAACACGGTAACACACACACACACACACACACACACACACACACACACTCACACACGAACGCACCATTAAATTACCAACCCTGTGATGTCATGGCGTGTCTCTGATGTCATTTCCTGCAGGCGGTGGAGCAGGTGGACTCCTCCCAAGAGGTGAGCTGTCAATCAAACCAGATCTGTCCAATCAGTACTAAGCGTACGGTCTCATTTACTGTATGTGTGTGTGTGTGCGTGTGCACGTGTGTGTGTGCGTCAGAGCCTGGAGCTCCCCAGCTCTCCCAGCAGCAGTCTGTGGCTCAGTGAACTGGTGTTACTGGGACAGAGAGCGCACGAGCGTGGCGGGGAGAGAAGCACCGGAGACGACAGCGCCGGGAGCGCCGAGAGCCGCCAGAGGGTGAGGGCGCACTTGTCAGGTGACATCACACACAGGAAACTGTGATTATTTACCAAAATAAAAGTCTGATGATGTGACGGTTCAGGGATACTCCTCTTCCTCCTACAGGCCATGACATTGACCTTTCACCCCCTTATGACCCGACCTCGACTCGATGGCGGGTTACCTGATCTCACTCCAGCGGAAGCCGCCTCCAGCCTGGGCGCCGGTACAGGCGAGGGAGGCGGAGCCGTCATAGATGAAGATGAAGGGGGTGTGGCTAATGCAGAGGAGGGCGGGGTCGGAGGAGGAGCAGAGTTCGACTCGTTCCGTCGTCCGTTTGGTGACAGCGTGGAGAGAGGGGGGCTGACCTTTGACTCACCAGGCCACACCCACCATAACGGTTTCTATGGAAATGAAGGCGAGCTAGAGCTGAGGCTGTGATGGCCACGCCCCCACTGACACCTGTCAATCATTTACCTGATCAGACCTGGATCAGAGAGTTTTGAAAAGTACTTTCATGTTTTTATTTCCTATAAAAATATCATTTTTCAAATATAAGATCAAATTTTTGTTTCTTCTTTTTTTCTTCCTGTGTTCATGTTTTTCACTATCAGAGGCCAAATAAACGAGTGTTACTATTTTTACTTCCATAAATACTTTGTTTGTTGTTACTCTTTTCCTGAGAAAAAAAAAAAACAACCAAAAAACTTTAAAAAATATTTTAAAAATTATCACATGACAATTAAACTAAATATTATGTTCAATAAAAAAAAGAAAGAAAAATATTACAGTGGAGTGTTAGGGCCACATAAAAAAAAAAATAAGACTTCATAACTACTTATGAGAAGAAATTATTTATTTCACGACTTGAATCTCGTCAGTTATGACTTTAATCTTAAAGTCTTACTTTTTTTTACTTAATGAAGCCCTAACACTGCGTCGTAGATTTACGTTTGCTAAACATAATTAAATAAATATAAATATTATATTTTAAAAAATTAAAAAATGAAATGAAAATATATAAATCTTCTTTCACTTTGTTTTTATTAATTTAGACTCTTTTTATCTCCGAGTGAAAAATTTGATTTTATCCTTAACAAAAAAAATTTCCATTTGATTTACAGTGATGTCAGTCACTTGTGCTGTGATTGGTTAACCGTGTCCAGTAGGTGTGGCCTGTTCTATTTCCGCAGGGCCTGAATCTGAAAGGGGAAATATTTCGGGTGTGGACGTGATTTACTGTTTAGTTAATCAGAGCCGACAGGAGAGAGAGTTCACAGATGAGCTGGTTAATCCTCAATTTTCACCACATCCAGAAAGGTAGCGATTTTCGCCATACGCTAATTCCTACCGGATCCGTTTGTGAGGGGAATTTTGTGGCGGGTTACAGACAGTGGAAATCTGTGCTGAATTTATCCGCCATGCTCCGGCGTCCAGAAAAAAATCGAACTCTTGAGATCAGCTGAGGAGTCCGGCGATCCGCAGAGGAACGGAAAGAAGTCGGTGTAAATTGACACGTTAACTTGAATGGTTACGATCAGCTACGATCGGAGGATACGACCTTTTCGTAGACGATCAGGATGAAGGTGGAGGTTTGAGGTCAGAAAGATGGACTTTGATTTTGGCGTCGGATCATTTCACTGTTCGGTCTGTATTATCTCTAAATTGAAGATTTGGTTGAAAGTTCTTTAAATATCTGTTTCCGTCTGTTTTTCTCTGGTACTTAAAAACTCCCTACAGGTCCTTTAAATGGTTTCACAGTAAAAGTCTCAAACAATAGTCTGTTTAGTCGGTTTTATTTGGAGTTTTCAGACTTTTTTTTAAGAGAACATGTGAAAATAGACGTGGTATTAAACTTTTGTTGTTACTGTACGATCAGCTGATGGGTAACAATCAGTTCTTGTTAACAAAAACTTTTATTTTGAAATGACCGTCTGCAGATTTGTCACTTCCTGTTAGCGTCCATGCTCCAACTAGAGTCCAGAAAAAAGAGATCGAATACAAATCCATCCCCCACAATCCTTTGCTTTGACTGTGCAGGTCTGTGTCAGCCAATCACAGTAACCCTGCTGTCCAATCAGAGTCAGCGTTTAAGAAGCTCCGCCCACCATGTTTAGTTGCATCACATCCTCTCCTGATAGGGTCACTTCCTCTGGGCGGGGCCTTTATGGAACAGGTAGATCGGCCGCTGGTTACCTGGAAACACAAACACACCTGAGCACCACACTGTGTGTGTGTTTTCTGTGTGTGTGTGTGTGTGTGTGTGTGTGTGTGTGTGTGTGTAACTGTGTGTGTGTGTACCTGTGTGTGTGTGTGTGTGTGTGTACCTGTGTGTGTAACTGTGTGTGTGTGTGTGTGTACCTGTGTGTGTCAGCAGCCTGTAGGAGGAGAAGCCCACTGTGTCGGTCAGGTAACAGGTGAACTGTTCAGGTCTGAGCCTCAGAGTCCTGAAGTGACAGAAGGTCCGCTCCTTCAGACGACAAACAGAAACTCAGAGTTAAAAAGTTTTTAAAGTCAGAGTTAAAAAGTTTTAAAGTCAGAGTTAAAAAGTTTTAAAGTCAGAGTTAAAAAGTTTTTAAATTCAGAGTTAAAAAGTTTTAAAGTCAGAGTTAAAAAGTTTTAAAGTCAGAGTTAAAAAGTTCTAAATTCAAACCCCGACAAAACAAGAACCATGCAACATAAAATGAGACCATGAGGAACAAATAAAAACATAAAACAGGTAAGAAAAAAAAATGTAATTAAAAGGAAAGTAAATATAAAAGACAAAATCAACAATGATAATAAACTAATAATAACAGGTAATACTGATAATAATAATAGTAATGATGAAAAAGGTTAATTAAGAAAAGAGTACAAGTGAAAGAAAAACTAAAATAACAGTAAAACCGAAATAAGATAGAGGGAAAAGTTATAAAAAGAAAAATGAGAGAAGACACAAAATTACAAGAGACAAACTAAAATAGATAAAAGAAAAGACGAAAGAGAAAAGATAAGAGATAAAAGAGAAAAGAAAAAAAAAGAAAAGATTAAAGAGATAAAAGAGGGGAGAAAAAAGAGAAAAGAATAGAAAAGAAAAAATATGTAAGCGAAAAAAGAGAAAAGATATAAAAGAGAAAAAAACAGAATAGAAAGAAAAAATAAAAGAAAAAAGATTAAAGATAAGAGAAGTAACACAGGAAAGCGGAAAGATAAAAGAGATCAAATAGAAAAGAGATTTTTTTAAAAAAGAGAGAAAAGTCTTCATCACATAAAATCAAGTCTGAAAAAGTGCGTTTTTAACACCAGAGGATCTGAGAGTTTAACCTTTGAGAGCTTGAAAAGTGATCAATAAAATCTGAAAATCAATTCTCAAACCGACAGGAAGTCAGTGAGGGAGGATAAACCTGGACTGATGTGACGCCGTCGACTAAAACCAGTTAAAAGCCTAAATCAGGTTAACTCTCCTTGAACTCGGTAACCTCTGTTCTCGTACCGACGCTCTCTTGCTGCGGGTGTAGCTGCTCCACGGTTGGGGCTCCAGGATGAATAATCCGCCCGGCGACAGGCTCTGATAGGCTCTTCTGAACAGTCTGACCACGCCCACGTCCCCCGACTGAAGCTGCACCCACTTGGTCACGCCCAGACACATGATGACGTCATACTGACCCCGCCCAGGCCACGCCTCCTGCTCCGACACGTAGTCGCCCTGTGGGAGGAGCCGAAGCAGCTGAGTCAGAGGGGCGGTGATGTCACAGTGATGATGTAGGAGGAGCTTAAGAAGAGACTCACCTGGATGAAGGTGACGTTGTTCGGGAACCTGGAGAAGGAGGAGGAGGAAGGAGGGAGGAGGAGGGGAGGAGCAGAGAGAGGACCCCGACTCACCCTAAAGGAGAGGGGGAGGGGGAGGAGGGCGAGGGTCCGCTGGAGCTCCTCCATCACCTCCTCCATCGCCTCCTCCTTCTTCACACCTTTACCTGTCGACTCCTCCCCCCTCTGTCCTCCCGTGTCCTCCCTCTGTGAAGGAGGAGGTACAGACGACGCTCCCCCCCTCCTCCCTCGTTCCCCCACCACAAGGTCATGTGACAGGAAGTGCCTGATGTTCTGTTTGGCGGCATGAACCAATCTCTTGTCCAGCTCCACCCCCAGGATGTGGGCGGGGTCAAACCTCCGGGCCACCGTCAATGTCACGTGACCCGCGCCACATCCGATGTCGAGCACCGTCTTGTTGCTGAACCAACTGGCTTCTAGGAGGCGGAGCCTTGGGTCCTCCGTGACCCCGACCCGTCCCTCCCACCTGTCGCCGTAGAAACCATGGTAGCCATAGTAACAGCTGTGGTTGCCATATTGGTAGCGATGTTTATCCTTCTTCTTCTGTGGTGGCTGAGCAGACTCAGGCTGTAGTCCTCCAAACCTGCGGGGGGCAGAACACAGGTCACATGACGAGGCAACCAATCAGATCACGGCGTGCTTTCTTCCTCCAGGTGAAACACTTACCTTCCACCTTTAGCCCCTCCCACCAGCGGTGTCTGGAATTTGGATGGCCGAGTTGTGGTTGCCACGGTAACAGCATTCGCCGCACAGTCTCCCGACCGTGTCGAGGTCGTGCGGCGCCGTCTGCGCTGGCGACTGTCACCTTGGTTACCGGCTTTATGAGCCTGGCCCGGTAGAGGATGGGTGTGTCTTCTGGGGAGGATTGGGGGCGGAGCTACATCATCTCGACAGGTGATGGCTGTATTGAGCTCACAGGGGAGGGGAGAGGGCGGAACACTGCCCTCTTTGGCCAAGAGTGGAACTGCAGATAAACATGAACAACACACGTCTGTTTATCGACCTTTAGAAACACGACGCCGACATCGGAGTGAACTCGCAGATTTACGGCGTTTAAAACAGCTGACCCCCGACCTCCACCTTCATCCTGATCGTCTCCTAAAAGGTCGTATCCTCCGATCGTAGCTGATCGTAAACATTCAAGTTAACGTGTCAATTTACACCGACTTCTTTCCGTCGGACGCCGGAGCATGGCGGATAAATTCAGCACAGATTAACCCGTGCTGGAAAGGAAGTCGGAAACAGACTTCAAAATAAAACATCCGGCTTCTTTTCAAAATAAAACACTCAGCCAAATTCGCCGCCGCAAATGATTAACACGAAATAAAAGTACAGAAAAAATTACATATTTCATTTAATTTTTTCTTCTTTAATTTTTAAATTTTCATTTTGAACATAATATTTAGTTTTATTATGAAAACACATGTTCATAAATCCAGGAAAATAAAGTAAATATGTGAAAACATAAATAACGTGAACGACGGTGCGGCAGGTTTGTCGCTCTGCTCAGAATCAAAATTAAACTCATTTAATTTTTTCTTTAAATTTTCTGGTTCTTTTCTGTTTCTCAGGAAAAGGTAACGACAAACAAACATGGCTGATGGCGTGCGCTGCGTGTGGTCGACGTCAGGCGTACGAGAATAAAGGACGAGGAGAAGGTGGAAAATTTGAGGCTTTGATGGAAATGGAGATAAAAACTGTCGGTACGAAAACAAAAGTTCAGGTCAGAGGAGGACGGATCGTTTAGAAAATGAACGCTCCGTCTGCCCGGGAGCTTTGCATCGTGGGTAACAGTAGGCTAAGCAGACCGGTCTGATGCCCACTGTGAAATTTTCCTGAATCAGCACGCCATCCGGGTATTTCTGACAAACTTGACATTTGTTCGCCGCCTGCAGAGCGAGACTAAAGTACGACCTGTGAGGACAGGAGGAGGAGTCAGAAACAGCGCAGGTGTTCCCGTCTCACCTGTCAGTCCAGCCGTGGAGGGGAACAGCCGCGCAGGTACGACCTCCCTCTCCCCTCCCCCTCCATGGTGTCTGTTCCTGTGTCTCTTCCTCGCCTTCAGGGGGGACAGCAGGAGTCCCCCGCCCTCCTTCCCGTCCTTGTCTCCCTTCAGATTTAGGGGGTCGGTGATGTCTCTGGGTACGAGGATCTCCACGGGGTCTCCGCCGCGCAGAGGCAGGGGCGAGCACTTTGGTGTTTCCTGATTGGTCTCTCTGGGGAGGAGAGGCGGAGTTTAGGAGGTTATTTAAGGATCTCAGCGATCGATCGCTTCGTCAATAACGAGTCTGACGTCTCACCTGTTCACGTCTTCGTCCAACAGCGAGTTCAGGTTGAGCGGGTCGAAAATGTTTCCACCCAGCAGGAAGTGGGTGGGCAGCACAGGCTCCGATTGGCTGTCACTGTTGGCACGACGACGGCGTTTGGCCAGCCCCTTTAAGCCGACGCCCATCGAGTATCGTCTCTTTGCGAGTCGCTGAGTAGGCGGAGCGGAGGAGGCGGTGACAGGGGGCTGAGCGTCATCAGGAGGGTGAAGGCCATTTTTGGGGAGAAGGGGGCGGGTCTTAGCCAGCTGCGGCTGCTCTGATAGGCTGCTCGTGACCGGGAAGGTGGGTCCAACCTCGTGAGGGAGGACGGTCTCATTGTCCAACGACATCCTGATCATCATCAACCAGCGACTCCTCAGCCAATCAGAGTGAACTACAGAGAGGGGAGGGGCTACAGTGAGGGGATGAGCCAATCAAAGAGCAGAGAAACATGAAAGAGGATGTTAAATTAACCGAATAATTAACGGATTGACCAATCAGATGAAGAGCTTTCTCACTGAGGAGGTCTCAGGTGTGGAGTGAGTACAGAGGTGAACACTCTCAAACATTAAAGACAAACACAGTGGTTCAAAGTTAGTCCACATAAATATTTACTGATATATTCACAATCATCTTCATATTTAAATCCAGAGAATTAAAGAGACTCAATCAGAACTTTTCAGAACCAAACAGGACCTGAAAAGACCTTCAAGTCCTGGAGAGTGAATCTTCTGATACGATCACTGAGGAATCACCGTGACCTGTTACTGACACTGAAATATCACCATTACTGCTTCACAGTTTAAAGGGATATTCTGGTGTAAATTTAGGGTCAAACACACCGGAACAGCAGAGATGAATGTTGCTGATTCATACACGCTTGCCCGGTAAGAGTTGATGGGATTCAGCTCTAACTGACTGTGGATAAGCGGCCTGTCATTGGTTACAACTACTGCTTCACACACCTCCTCATGAGTTCCAGCTGAGGTTCAATATAAGAGACATTTTCAGAAATTAAATGATGAAGGACTTTATGAAATCAGTTTGACAGATTTAAAGAACTACTTTTGTAAATAATGAGGACTAGAGTTGGGCATCGAGTCTCCAGAATCGATGGGGATCCGGACTGACATTCCGATTCTCCCGGAACCGTTCAAATTTAAAAACTTCCAAATTTCAAAACCGGAGTCCGCCGACCGGAAGAAATAGTTGCTAAACACCAACGAAGAAGCAGCTGCTAAACACCAACAAAGAAGAAGAGTACGAGACGAAGCCACAGAGACAGAGAGCGAGAGCTCATTGCAACCCAGAGCGGTTGCGGCGGTCAAAAGTTTGTCAAAGTTTCTCAGGAAGAATGAACTCTTCTCTCAGAGCGACATTATAAACTCAGTTATATCCTGTAAAGGAGGATAAACGACCGACAGGATGAAACTCCTCAGGATTCATGGAGGAGAAACACCTGAGAGCTCGTCTTTGACGTTCTTTGCCAGTGTTGTGTCATAAAATGCACCCCTGACAGGAGCGCGGTTTTAAGTATTTCAGGTAAAATAATCCAAGTTTTCCTCACTGTTGGTCAGATTCAGACTATTCAGATAAGATGAAAACAACAGCCCTCTGATTCTGAATAATTACTGTCCTGAAAATATAAAGTTCTCTACATTAACAGCTAACTGTACAGTTTATATACCCAAGGTTTCCTCTATGTGTGCATTTTTGAGACACATAAAAACAAAAGGAAAGTTTACTGCTCCATCTGACATGTTGTCATGATCTAATACTGGTGTTTTTATTAAATATGAGATCATTGTCTCATGAGTGAGAGGGGATGTATTCTACAACACAACACCGGTCTTTGGTAACGGTGGGTAAACTTAAATATCCAACTAACATTAGCCTGTGTACTTTTTCACAGACAAACCACCTGACAACAAAAAACTGATGTTTATAAACTGGTTTAAAATGTGAGAAATTCAGAGTAAAGTTCTTAGAAAGTTAAAATATTTCAGAAATTCATTAAAAAACAAGAACAACGGTTAGCACCCTCATTTAAACCCTGTATTTTTTTTTTATATCCTT
Source organism: Xyrichtys novacula (assembly GCA_962446985.1). NCBI lineage: Eukaryota > Metazoa > Chordata > Actinopteri > Labriformes > Labridae > Xyrichtys > Xyrichtys novacula. The sequence goes on from CAUIWU010000006.1 coordinate 1,158,629, forward strand.
CCTTTGAAAAGAATCGGAATACAGAATCGAATCGAATCGGAATCGTTCCGAAGTCAAACGACACCCAACCCTAATGATGATGCGCACAGATGACTCCATGTTGTGGAGGTTAAACTAACAGTTATGAGAACTTTGATTCTGATCTGAGACACGAATCAAAGCGACTGAGACAAACTGAAACACGAACAGGAGCCGCGGGTTAAAAACGGGTCTCTGTCTCTGCTGGAGGTCCTTAAACTTTGAATTTCTCTGAAAAAAACTAAAACTTCAGTGTTTGTAGTTGAACTAACTCTGATAATAAATGATAAATACTCACAGAGTGAAGCTCAAACACTCTTCAACCTCCTCTTCCTCCTCCGTTGGTGTCCTCACACACACACACACTAACAGGAAAGCGCGTGTGTGTGTGAGATTCCCTTTCTAGCCCCGCCCCCTTCGCTTTATCCTCCAATCAGAGGCCGCGGTCATGAATAATTCAAACTAACCGAACCACACTGGTAAACAGTTAGCTTCTTCTGCTAGCCACGTCCGGCTAACATGCAGGAAGTAGCTCTCTCGCTCTCTCTCTCTCGTGCACACCCCCCTTCAGATAAACAACTTCGAAAACATCCCCGAACACGCGCAGTGTGCACGAAAACGAGCTCCCGCCGAGCCCAGGGTGCGCGTCAATGCGCGTGTCAGTGTGTGTGTGCGGGCTGCGGAGAGCTGAAGGTTAGCTTTAGCCTGTTAGCCGTTAGCTGCTGAGGACTTCTCGTGCTCTGAAGCGCAGCTCCTGGTTTTATAAGCCAGCAGCAGGGCCACCTGAGCGACGACACGGCAAACCAATCAGATCCAGAGTCGAGCTCACGCCTCCCTCGTACTACAACCAATCATGTGGCCGTATTGTTTGAGCGCTGGTTTGATTGGTCGTATCAGGAGGAGGCGGGAGAATACCAGTGAAGAAAGGCGCCTTAAGAAGTGCCTGACCAAAAAAACATAACACGGTCAAAAATAAACGACTAAACTCTTAAATAAAGCGAAATTCCAGGAAATAAAGAGTGTTCATACATGATAACTCCAACTGTTAGTGTGTCCGACCACATTTTTACCCTTTATGATGGATTTTGTTGTCAGTTTAAGACAAACAGACAGCCTGAGCTCGAAGCAGTTTTATTACAGCCCTAATCATTGACTCGCAGGTATCGCCTCACAAACTCCCTCACCGCGAATTAAAGGTTTTCAAGCGTTTACAGATGACTTGTTTAGTTTGATTTAAGTTTGAGTATACGGCTAAGAAAGAAACAGCGGTTAAAGTCCGTTAATACGTCCGTTAACACATACTATTAGAACTCGGAGGGGAAAGTGTGCCTGAGAGGTAATACTTAGGGTAAATATAAACGTGTGTATCTATAACCCATAAGTAGGTTATCTGTCTGTTCTTTATAAACTAGGGATGCACCGATCCGATATTTGGATCGGATATCTGATGAATGACGCCGATCCAGCCTTTTTTTTTTTCTTTTAATTAATTTTTCTTTTTCATACATGGAAGTCTTACTTCTTTTTGTTGTGAGCTAATGTGCAATTTGTTAATAAGATAACATTAAGTCCATTTATATCTGTGTTAATGTCAAACCTGATGATGTATACAGTTCATTCATTCAACAGTCGTATTGGATCGGATATCAGCCGATACGCTCAGCCCAGGTATTGATATCGGATTGGATCAGAAGAAAATGGATCGGTGCATCTCTATTATAAACACTCACAGAGACAGTCCACTGTATGAACTCTTTTATATTATAAACAGTTACAGACCTGTTTCTAAACTGTCTGTTCTGACTCAGGTTCTTAAATTCCTTTTCAGTGAACAAGTAAAAGCAAACCTGGTCATGTTCACAAAATACACACAGTCCTACCGCTGCAGCCTTGAAGGTTATAAATGAAAGAACTGAAGCCTTAGATAATAAACACTGTTGTCTGTTAACACCGTGAACCGTGACATTTTGATTGAAGGTCTTACAGTAACTGGGTTTTCTGAACATGCAGTTGGACGGTTTGTAGACAATCTCAGAGACAGAAGCCAGGCTGTCTAGTTAGGGGGCGTCTCTGCTGAGGTTCAGTTTGTCCACAAGGGGGCGCCCCAAGAGTCCATGTATTATCTGTCCGTTCAATTATCCTGTTCAATCTAGAAAAACAAGTCAATATTTTGTTTTTTTGTATAACCAAAAGATGTCTCAAATAGTCATCGACTAATTATGGAAGAATTGTGAAGTCTGACGGCTGAGGGTGAAAAAGATCTTCTGAACGTGTCTGTCCTCCTGATCTCTGCTCATTCAGAGTTTTATGTCTCAGTGAATCTTATTTCTTTATTTCTGAGTCTTACTGTAACAGACAGACACAGACGGATGGACAGACAGCTGGACACTAGGTGGCAGCAGATCATGAACAATATTAAACCTGAATTTTGTTTCCTTTAAATGAGCTTCTGCTGTTAATCCACAAAGTAAGAGTCCATCGTGGGGGACGTCCTGAATGTGGGTCCACAGGTGAAACACAGGTGAAGGGATCTCAGGTGTGTGTTCAAGATATGTTTGAACAGAAAATGTCGATCAGCTGATCTAAAACGGCTTTAATAACCATTGATGACGATATGGTTATGGTGCTCATCACACAGATTACACACCACGCACTCCACAGTTTTTTCTTTTTGTTTGTTTTTCTGTTTGTTGGTTTATTTGTTTTTGTGTTAAGTTGTTGTTTTTTACGTGTTTGTAGTTTTTTTTTCCCTGTTTGTTTGTGTGTTTTCTGTGTTTATTTATGTGTTTGTCTGTTTGTTTTTTTCTTTGTGTTTGTCTATTTTTTTTCTTTGTTTGTTTGTGTGTTTATTTGTTTAGTCTTTATTAGTTCCTTTGTTTGTTTTTTGTGTTTTTTTTATGTGCTTGTTTGTTTGTTTATTAGTTCATGGGTTTAATTGTTTGGTCTTTGTTTTTTTTAGTTTGTTTTTTCTTTGTGTGTTTTTTATGTTATTTATTGGTTTGTTTTTTGTTTATTTGTTTGTTTGGTCATCTGTTATTTGTTTGTGTCTTTTTTGTGTTTGCTTGGTCTTTGTGTGTTTTTTTGTGTTTATATATTGGTTTGTTTGTTTGTTTGTTTGGTCTTTGTGTTTGTTTTTTGTGTTTTTTGTGTTTGTGTGTTTATTTCGGTCTTCATTTGTTTGTTTGTTTTATATTTTTGTTTAATTGTTTTTATTTCTTTGTGTTTGTTTTAGTTTTTTCTTTGTGTGTTTATTTATTTGTTTGTTTGTTTTTTGTTTGTTTGTTTATTTGTTTGTTTATTTGTTTGTTTGTTTGTTTGTTTGTGTGTTTTTTGTGTTTGTTTGTTTGTTTATTTTTTGTTTGTTTGTTTATTTTTTTGTTTGTTTGTTTTTTGTGTTTTTTGTGTTTATTTGTTTGTTTGTGTGTTTTTTGTGTTTGTTTGTTTGTTGTCTTAAACAGAATTTACTTTCGACTGAGCTGTCAATCAAACTGACCAGCAGCTGGTCCAATCTCGTGTCCTGAGTCGCAGGAGAGGGCGGGGCCTGAGCGTGTGCCAGAGGGCTGATGAGAGTGAAGGATTAGGACTTCATTACCCAGCATGCCCTGTGTGTGTTTGTAAAATCCCTAAAGAGGATTTATGTGGATCAGAGAGCCGACATGCCGCTGAAGAGAGAAGGTGAGACGTTTTTATTTTCATTACCTGTTTAACACACACACTCACACAAACACACACACTCACACACACACTCACACACACACTGTGGTTCTACGTGTGTGTGAGTGTGTGTTAATTATTGTGTGTCTGTGAGTGTGTGTTATCTGTGAATCTTCCTCCTCAGTGAGTTTCCTCTGATCATCCTCATCTTCATCGTTTTATTGATCAAAGTTACTCTCTGTGATGGCACCCCTGACCTTTGACCCCTGTTTGCTAGACAGGAAGTTGTTTTTGTTCTTCGTTGTGTTTGTAGTTCGGACACTTTGTTAATGAGGCGGGCGCCGCACTCGTCATTTGACACGTACAGTAAAAGATCGACTACTACGACTGTAAATACTGACCCGTTCATGTCAGGAGGTACTACAAAATAAAAGCACGGAGGTCAGGAGGTACTACAAAATAAAAGAACAAAGGTCAGGAGGTACTACAAAAAAAAGGCACTGAGTTCAGGAGGTACTACAAAATAAAAGATCTGATGTCAGGAGGTACTACAAAATAAAAGCACTGAGGTCAGGAGGTACTACAAAATAAAGGCACTGGGGTCAGGAGGTACTACAAAATAAAAGCACTGAGGTCAGGAGGTACTACAAAATAAAAGCACTGAGGTCAGGAGGTACTACAAAATAAAAGATCTGATGTCAGGAGGTACTACAAAATAAAAGCACTGAGGTCAGGAGGTATTTCAAAATAAAAGCACTGGGGTCAGGAGGTACTACAAAATAAAAGCACTGAGGTCAGGAGGTACTACAAAATAAAAGCACTGAGGTCAGGAGGTACTACAAAATAAAAGCACTGAGGTCAGGAGGTACTACAAAATAAAGGCACTGGGGTCAGGAGGTACTACAAAATAAAAGCACTGGGGTCAGGAGGTACTACAAAATAAAAGCACTGAGGTCAGGAGGTACTACAAAATAAAGGCACTGAGGTCAGGACGAACTACAAAATAAAAGCACTGAGGTCAGGAGGTACTACAAAGTAAAAGATCTGAGGTCAGGAGGTACTACAAAGTAAAAGATCTGAGGTCAGGAGGTACTACAAAATGAAAGAACTGAGGTCAGGAGGTACTACAAAATAAAAGCACTGAGATCAGGAGGTACTACAAAATAAAAGATCTGAGGTCAAGAGTTACTACAAAATAAAAGCACTGAGGTCAGGAGGTACTACAAAATAAAAGCACTGAGGTCAGGAGGTACTACAAAATAAAAGCACTGAGGTCAGGAGGTACTACAAAATAAAAGAACTGAGGTCAGGAGGTACTACAAAATAAAAGCACTGAGGTCAGGAGGTACTACAAAATAAAAGAACTGAGGTCAGGAGTTACTACAAAATAAAAGCACTGAGTAACTTAGGCATTAAAGGATGCTGATCCTGATCGTATCCTCGGCATAAAGACAGAACTCTGACCCGGTCTAAAGGAACCTCAGTCCAGTTCAGGAAAGTGTTTCCTGTCCCCGCAGACACTGAGCGCGCTCTGCAGGTCATGGAGGCCTGTCAGGCCGGAGCAGCTGAAGGGGTCAAAGGTCGCGCAGAGAAACTGCTCAACATCTTCCAGAGTGACCTCTTCCAGGCCCTGCTGGGTAACACACACGCACACACACACACACGCACACACACATTACAACGCCCTGATTGGACGAGGTCCCTGTGTGTGTGTGTGATTAATCCAGAGTGTGTGTGTGACTCATTAACACTCTGACTGATCTGTTTGGCCGCTGCCTGAGCTCTGATTGGCCGATCACAGCGGCAGGTTCACAGGTGAGAGCAGCACCTGAGTGAGGACTGACTGACCGCCAAACAAAACACGCCAACACCTGAAAAATCACCACATGCTGCTTTAACCAATCTGCTGTTTACTTTAAGGAAGTATGAAAGGAGCGCTGTGATTGGTCCAAACATTCTAACTTTGTGTGTGTGTGTGTGTGTGTGTGTGTGTGTGTGTGTGTAGACATCCAGGAGTTTTACGAGCTGACAGTCTGTGAGAACCAGACGATGAGCCGACCGCACACACCTGGACAGGTAAGAACACACACACACACACACACACACACACACACACACACACACACACACACACACACACACACTCTGTCTCTCTTTTTAATCCACATGGCAACACCCATCACTGTTACCTAGCAACAGCTGCAGCAGCATTACCGGGGCAACAGCTGCATAACACCATGGCAACAGGAGCCCAACCCCCACCTCCTCCCTCTCTCTCTCTCTCTCTCTCTCTCTCTCTCTCTCTCTCTCTCTCTCTCTCTCTCTCTGTCTTCTTGTTGAGTGACTCAAGGAGGTGTACACCCCCGCCCCCCCCTCACAAAAACACACACACCACTCTTGATCTGTCTTGCTCGCCCCCTCTCTCTCTCTCGCTCTCTCTCGCTCGCTCGGCGCCGACAGACGGAGGAAGAGAAGAGGAGAGCGAGCGGGCGAGCGAGGACAGACAGACAGACAAGGAGAGAGAGAGAGAGAGAGAGAGAGAGAGAGGGGGGAGGGCGACAAAGAGAGAGAGAGAGAGAGAGAGAGATCGAGCATGAGTGTGTGAGTGTGTGTGAAAATGTGTGTGTGTGAGTGTGAGTGTGTGTGAGTGTGTGTGTGTGTGGATATGGACTGCCTCTGCATTGTCACCACCAAGGTAAGAGCAGACCGCCCGCATGCACCGCTGCAACACACTTACACACACACACACACACACACACACAGTCTATGAAGACACACACACACATACATCCCTATAGAATGTGTGTGTCTGTGTGTGTGTGTGTGTGTGTGTCCTCATAAACCATAAAAGCCGGGTTTATGTGCGCTCGCTGCTGCCGTCATGATTTCATTCATCTCTTTCTCTCGCTGTGTGTGTGTGTGTGTGTGTGTGTGTGTGTGTGTGTGTGTGTGGTTAGCGCTGCCAAACTAGCATGTATATTAGCTCATGCTAGCTCCCGTGTGTGTCTGTTAGCTGAGATTCTGACACGTGTGTTCACCTGTCACATGACTCGGGTCTGAATGAAACGATCCATAACCGGCGTGAATGACGGTGCAACAGGTGTGTCGTGTTGTGTTGTGTCGTGTTGTGTGTGTTGTGTTGTGTCGTGTTGTGTGTGTTGTGTGTGTTGTGTAATGATAAAGTGCTCTGTCACCCTGACCACCTGGCGTCCTCTCAGGTGATACACTCGACCTGTTGTTGTTGTTCGTTAAAGTCTGTGAGAAAATCGGAGGTAGAAAACGGCAGAGAAACTTCAGGCGACTTTTTTTACGAAGGTGCGTTTTGACACCATGTTGGCGTGATGCTAACTCAGCGAAAAAACGACATACGAACGACATACGAACGGTACGTTAGGAAGGTTTAGCCCCGGTTTGGTCCACTGTTTCCTCGGTATGGTCTTAGTCTTAGTCCCGTCCTCTCTGGTTATGTAACTCTGGTTTTTTAGTGTGTTGGACTTGTTGGTCCATCAACTGTCGATAAATACAGAATTTCATGGTTTCCAAATTATTTAAAGGGATATTCCGGCGTAAAATTAATTTAGGGTCAAACACCGAGTTAGACCCCCCTCCAGAGATGAATGTTGCCGACCGCTTGCTTCTCTAGTTATACCAACTTTAGTAATGACCGCAGGATAGTAATACAGAGAGCCACGCCCCCAACCAAAACGCCACTCTATAGCCACAAATAATGCTCAGAACAGCACCTAACTTCATCAACAGGACATATAGGGTCACAGACATAGTACTATATTCAGAGTTGTTCTAACTCCTAAGAAAACAAACTTTAGCTGGGGCGTTTCTCCACTTCTGTAGTCTATTTTTCATTGAGCCGAATTATCAATAAAATCATGATTTTGTTAACAGGTATGGATTTATGTGCTGTCGAGTTAATATATTTGAACAAGAGCACAGTAAAGTTAAATCAGCTAATTTTCCAATGAGGTTCTGTTACTAAACTGAACTACACCATGTTCTACTCAGGTCAGTACATACAGGGTCACAGACATAGTACTAGACACCAAACATCTTTTTAACTTTGACTCATTTCTTTAACAAAGAGACTAAACACAACTCACCTACTCTCTTCCAGCAGACGCTTGTTTGTAGTGAGACCTCAGGCCAGTCCATTACAGACTACAGCGGGGTGCTGCAGCTCAAGGAAGAACATTTATGATCATTTCTTCATGGAAATACAATCAGACCGAGACGCTAAGACAGAAGAACTACCGCGTCTGCAGTTCAAATGATTAATATTGTTCAGTTTAATTTATAAGATTCAAATAGCAGTACAGCCATCTACAGGCCGATTCTGGTACAGCGGTTAGGCTTCGTCTGTTTGAATAAAACCTTTATCCAGGAGGTGACAGAGAATAACAACAAAGACGCTCGGAGAAGCACGTTTGCCGGCTTCTAGGCATACATCTTCTACGAGTTGCATTGTCAGTATGTGTTCACATGTGGATTTATGGTTATATGCTCAAGTCTAAAGTGGCAAAGTATCAGGTTGTGTGATTATTTGTGTTGTCACGTGTCACGCGTGTTTTAAGCCTACATCGAGTGAGCTATTTTAGTTAGCCTACTAGACTTTAGTTCATATGGTTGACAGATGTGGAATTGTTTACTTTATGGTTTATGCATCTCTATAAATGCAATATTCATTCATGTATTATTTGTGTATTTCTTTTAGTTTCACACTTTCAACAATAAACACAATAAACCTGGCAGAAAAATGATACCCAGTGTGTTTGAAGGGAAGAGTTTAGCTGCCTGTTAACACATGCACACGACACATTGAGGACAAAACAAATATGATGATTATTACTTCAAGGAAATGATAAAGAAATGATCATAAATGTTCTTCCTTGAGCTGCGTCACCCCGCTGTAGTCTTTAATGGACTGGCCTGAGGTCTCTCTACAAACAAGCGTCTGCTGGAAGAGAGTAGGTGAGTTGTGTTTAGTCTCTTTGCTAAAGAAATGAGTCAAAGTTAAAAAGATGTTTGGTGTCTAGTACTATGTCTGTGACCCTATATGTACTAACCTCAGTAGATCATGGTGTAGTTCTGTTCAGTAACAGAACCTCGTTGGAAAATTAGCTGATTTAACTTTACTGTGCTCTTGTTCACTTCAACTAAAAACGTTCTGAATGATTTGGAAACCAACAGATTATCATTATTATTATTTGTACATGTGACACATCCTTCCTCCTCTTGTTAAGAAGTTTTTTCCTATTCTGAGGTTCGGTCCGGTTTTATCTTCTTTTTTGGCTTTATTTTGGTCCAGTTCTCTTTGGTTAAGTCTAAGTTTAGTTTGGTCCAGTGTTTCCTGGTGTTCTGGTCCTGGTTTGGTCCAGTTTCTCCTAGTATTCCGGTCCTGGTTCGGTCCAGTTTCTCCTGGTGTTCTGGTTCTGGTTTGGTCCAGTGTTTCCTGGTGTTCTGGTCCTGGTTTGGTCCAGTTTCTCCTAGTATTCCGGTCCTGGTTCGGTCCAGTTTCTCCTGGTGTTCTGGTCCTGGTTGGGTCCAGTGTTTCCTGGTGTTCTGGTCCTGGTTTGGTCCAGTTTCTCCTGGTGTTCTGGTCCTGGTTGGGTCCAGTTTCTCCTGGTGTTCTGGTTCTAGTTTGGTCCAGTTTCTCCAGGTGTTCTGGCCCTGGTTTGGTCCAGTTTCTCCTAGTATTCCGGTCCTGGTTGGGTCCAGTTTCTCCAGGTGTTCTGGCCCTGGTTTGGTCCAGTTTCTCCTGGTGTTCTGGTCCTGGTTTGGTCCAGTGTTTCCTGGTGTTCTGGTCCTGGTTGGGTCCAGTTTCTCCTAGTGTTCTGGACCTGGTGTGGTGCAGTTTCTCCTGGTGTTCTGGTCCTGGTTTGGTCCAGTGTTTCCTGGTGTTCTGGTCCTGGTTCGGTCCAGTTTTCCTGGTGTTCTGGTCCTGGTGTGGTCCAGTATTTCCTGGTGTTCTGGTCCTGGTTCAGTCCAGTTTCTCCTCTGGTTGGGTCCAGTGTTTCCTGGTGTTGTGGTCCTGGTTTGGTCCAGTTTCTCCTGGTGTTCTGGTCCTGGTGTGGTCCAGTTTCTCCTGGTGTTCTGGTCCTGGTTGGGTCCAGTTTCTCCTGGTGTTCTGGTCCTGGTTGGGTCCAGTTTCTCCTGGTGTTCTGGTTCTAATTTGGTCCAGTTTCTCCTGGTGTTCTGGTTCTAGTTTGGTCCAGTTTCTCCTAGTATTCTGGTCCTGGTTGGGTCCAGTATTTCCTGGTGTTCTGGTCCTGGTTGGGTCCAGTTTCTCCTGGTGTTCTGGTCCTGGGTCCAGTTTCTCCTGGTGTTCTGGTCCTGGTTCGGTCCAGTTCCTCCAGGTGTTCTGGTCCTGGTTCGGTCCAGTTTTCTTGCCTTTTCTTCGTTGGTGTTTCTCACTTTAATATTCGTCCATTTCCTTCAGAGAGAGAGAGAGATGGATGTGTTGTATCAGAAATAGCTTCTACTATCTTTAGCTACATCAGTACTGCTAATGGACACACTCACACAGACACACTCACACACACACACACACACACAGACACACACACACACACACACACACACACACACACACACACACACACACACACACACACTCTAGTTATATATTCAGACTAAAACTGTATCTCCACTTCCTCCTGATTGGACAACAGCCGTTTTCTTTGACCAATCAAACTCCGGTCCAGTTGCATCATTTCCAGATCAGACCAGTATGGACTGGTTTTGTTCTGTCAGTGACCTGCCAGACCATTTGAGACCTGGTTCTTCAGTAGAGCTCGGGTCCTGAGGGGGAAGTCTGTCTTGGTGACGAGTCTGGACCAGTTCAGACCCCCTAATTAGACCTGAGACGGGTCAGGTCCAGTTCTGAATGACATGATGTTAAAGAAGTTAAAGACTGTCTGAACAAATCTAGACCGGGTCAAACCAGTTTTAGACTGACCCTGTTCGAGTTTAAAGGTTTAGACTAAAGTGTTCTGGTTTTGGTTTTGGTGAAACAACTTTGAACTTCTCAGTCTGGAGAAAGTTCGGATTAAAATGTTCGTATCCGTGTCGGCTGATTTAAAGACCCAGGTGGTGACGTTGTTGACAGGACACTGTGGAACCGTCCAAACAGTGGAGACGCTTAACAGTCTGTTTTTGTTGTCTGATTTGACGTTGTTGTTTTTTTGCTGTTGTAGTTTTTTTTTTATTTGTTGTTTTTGTTTTTTGTTGTTTTTTTGCTGTTTTTGTTGTTTTACTGTTGTTTTTGTTGTAGTCTGTTTTGCTGTTGATGTTGTTTTTTTGTTTATTTGTTGTTTTTGTTTTTGTTGTTTTTCGCTGTTTTTGTTGTTGTTTTGTTGTTTTTGTTTTTTGTTTATTTGCTCTTGTTATTTTTGTTTGCTGTTGATGTTATGGTCATCTGTTGTGAAGTTGTTGTTGTTGTTTCAAGATTGAGGTGTGGTTAATATTGTCAGTGTTTGTGGGTTTGTAAACGTTTTTTGTTGTTATTGTTGTTTTTGTTTGTTTTGCTGTAGATGTTTTTTTTGCTGTTGTTTTTTGTTGTTGTTATTGTCATCTGTTGTGAAGTTGTTGTTTCAAGATTGAGGTGTGGTTTATGTTGTCTGTGTTTGTGGGTTTGTAAATTTTTTTTGTTGTTTTTGTTTTTTTCTTTGTCTGTTTTTTTGTTGTTGTTATTGTTGTTGTTGTTTTTGTTATTGTTGTCTTTTGCGAAGTTGCTGTTGTTTCAGGATTGAGGTGTCGTTTACGTTGTCATAGTTGATTCGTAAATGTTTTGTCGTGTTTTGTGTTTATTGTGTTTAAGGGTTTGTGTGCGTTTTCCTGTTGTTGGTTTCGGCATTTTTTGTGTTGTCGCTGTTGTTAACGTTGTTTGTGTTGTTGGTGTCGACGTTGTTGTTATGACTTTATCGGAGCTTTTCTGTGTTTACGGTGTCGTCGACTCGCGGCGAATATAAACAGTGTGTGTGTGTTTGTGTAAGTGTGTTTGTGTGTGTGTATACGTGTGTGTTTGTGTGTTTGTGTTTGTGTTTGTGTGTTTGTGTTTGTGTTTGTGTTTGTGTGCAGGGCTGTGGGCCACATGTCAGTCACAAACACGCATGTAAACACAGACTGTCATTATCAGCTGGGCAAGATTCCAACAACACGTCCACACACACACACACACACACACACACACACACACACACACACACACACACACACACACACACACACACACACACACACACACACGTATTTATAGAGTCAGTGAACAGATTAACTCCTCGCTGTCTGTAGCTGATCTGTGACCAGGTGTCTGTGAGTCTCAGTCTCATTCTGGAGGTCAAAGGTCATCACAGTGACCTCAGCACCAGGACTGGACCTCATCTGAACCCGGTTCCAAAGTTCAGGATCTTTTCACGGGTCTGACTGTGGGCTGTGTTTAAAAATGGGGGTCAAGTCAGGACCACATCAGTCCAGGACTCTCCTCCTACAGAGCCACGCTGCTGTCAGGATCTGGTCTGGGACCATATGAGGGTCTTACCTAAAGAGGTCCTGGTCTGGATGGACGCAGATGTTGGTCCTGAACCTGGAGATCTTGTTCAGGGAGCTGAGAACCAGTCTGGTGGACCCTCTACTCCTTAGAGAGGAGGATGCAGGGTCCAGGATTTTAGTCTTCATCAAAATCTGACTCTGATCAAGAATTCGATCAGAACGGCGAGTCGATCGAACACAGAGGTCAGAGGTCAGAGGTCAGAGGTCAGGTTTATCCTCCTCCGTCTGTCCTTTCAGCCCCCCCCAACACTCTTCCTTTATGAATCGAGGCTGGCTCCTCCTCTGTCCGGTGATGTCAGTTGCCGGGCAACCGAGGCTATAAGAGCCCCCTGTTACTATGGCAACCGCATCACCATCTCCGCCTCTCATTCTCTTCTTTCTCTCCTTTTTCTCCTCTTCTCTTGTTTCTCTGTTCATCCTTTTCTTTTATTAACCAACCCCCCCGATCGTCCCTCTGTGCTCCCTCTCTCTCTCTCTCGCTCTCTCTCTCTCTCTCTCTCTCTCTCTCCCTCTCTCTCTCTCACTCTCTCTCTCTCTCTCTCTCTCTCTCTCTCTCTCTCTCTCTCTCTCTCTCTCTCTCTCTCTCTCTCTCTCTCTCTCTCTCTCTCCCTCTCTCTCTCTCCCTCTCTCTCTCTCTTTCTGGAGGAGGTTTTGAATGGAAATGAGTCTTTAGGTCACCTTGTGTGTGTGTGTGTGTGTGTGTGTGTGTGTGTGTGTGTGTGTGTGTGTGTGTGTGTGTGTGTGCGTTCACTGATGATGTCATGCTTTAAAGCCAATCAGATGACTCTGAGAAAAGTTTCCTTGATTTTGAGTTTGTTCAGATTTACACCTTCATCAAATTTAAATGTGAATATTTGGTCAAACAGGAAGTGAAGGTTTAAGGTCCTTGAATGGGTTTTGGGCATCCTTGATTGTTTGTAAATGCCATCTTGGATAAAAAAAAGGAACTTGATAAGATTATAGAGGTCATTGAGTGGATAGACAGTCCTTGAAAGCATGGATAAATCCTTGAAGAGGTTGTGGAGATCATTGAACTGAGTCTAGAGGTCCTTGAGGAGGTTGTGGAGGTCATTAAACTGAGTCTAGAGGTCCTTGAGGAGGTTGTGGAGGTCATTGAGCTGAGTCTAGAGGTCCTTGAGGAGGTTGTGGAGGTCATTAAGCTGAGTCTAGAGGTCCTTGAGGAGGTTGTGGAGGTCATTAAGATGAGTCTAGAGGTCCTTGAGGAGGTTGTGGAGGTCATTAAGATGAGTCTAGAGGTCCTTGAGGAGGTTGTGGAGGTCATTAAACTGAGTCTAGAGGTCCTTGAGGAGGTGGTGGAGGTCATTAAACTGAGTCTTGAGGTCCTTGAGGAGGTGGTGGAGGTCATCAAAGAGGTTCTTGATACGTTTTAGAGGTTCTTCAGTAAGTTCAAGAGGTACGTGGAAAGGTCAAAGAGATCCTTACAAAGTTTTCAGAGGTCCAGAAGGCTTTCCAGGTCCTTGATTTGATCATATAGGAGTCCTTGAATAGGTGAGATAGGTCAGTGAAGAGGCTGTGGAGGTCCTTGGGAAAGTTTTAAAAGAGTCGCTCTGAGGGTTTTTTGATATCTATCAACCTTTAGAGGTCCATCAAGTTCTCTAAGGAGGTTGAAGTCCTTGA
>CAUIWU010000006.1:1177500-1260000 GCA_962446985.1 Xyrichtys novacula
ATATGGTTAGCCTCTGTGGCTAAAGACAACTTGATTCCTGCTGTCAGTAATCTGCCATGAAGTTCGTGAGAAATTGCCGCTGTTCCAGATTGGAGCCGTTCCGGTTGCGGTGGAAATTGGGGGTCAGCTGTTGTTTCCTGGTGTAGCACGCCAACAGAAAATGACCTGATGACTGAATGAGGCTGAAATGAGGGTTTTAAACGTTGTTCTCTGGTCAGAGTGGCCATGTCTTCTGTTGGTTTTGAGTTCTGGTTGGAAAGATCTTGACTTGGATTTTGGTCCTGGTAGCTGTCCCGTTCCATGTCCTACATTCACCTGTACGTTTAGGATGCCGTGACCAATCACAGCGCTCACCTTAAATAAACAGGAAACTCTAAAGAATGAAACTCAGATGGGCAAAACTGCAGTTCCTCAAGTGGGCTGTTTCCGACCCCGTACAACCGTCAACAACAACAGCAGGTCGGTGTCAGACGTCAGAAGTGTCTACAACTGCTGCTGGGCATTTTGGAGAAACAAGAAGATGGAGCATCGTACAGCGTTGTTTTTGTCCGACATGATGGACGCGCTACTTTTTCCTCCTCTCTGGTGTTCTTGATCCGGGGTTTCAGGGGGCGTGGCGCACATGCATTGTCTGATCATACTCCGACTACGCTGGTTACATGGTCAAGAAAATCGAATTCCAATCACATCATCTGGGTGTCCTAGGGTCCGGAACGGCTGTGCTCAAATCCGGCACGGCAGGTAGATCAAATACGCAATCAGAATCCATCCGTCATACGTCCAGCAGCCGGATCAGATGCTCAAGGCTTCTCTATGTGCCGGATGCCACAGCACAGCGCATCGCAGCAGCGGAAGTTGTACATAGTCGATACGTTGAACTGTTCTTAGCTTGGCAATAGGAGAGGCCAGGGTTGTAGGATGTGGGTGTTCATGTACACCGACTGGTGGATCTCATTCAGTGTCTTACAGGGAAAGATCTTGTTCAGTCTTGCGAATCAGTAATATCGCGAGAGATTGACCTTCGACGGTGGCTGCGGATCAGAGCCAGTGGACGTTGTATGGTTGCGTTCCGGATCCTGTGGAATTCCCGGGATTATCAGAGTACTCTGACTCCGATTATAGTCGGACTAAGGTGTTTACATGCACTTCAGTTGTCCGGTCTTTATCGGAGTAAGGCGATAATTCGGACTGGTTCGGACTGATTGTTGTCAGGGGATTCAGTCGGCTCATGACGTAACGAAACGTCCCTGTTTCCATCCCAGCGGTGATGATTCTGACCTTTCTCACAAAAACGACGACGACACTGTCACCTCGCTGTGTGGTCGAGAGACATCCGCTCACAGAGGGGGGAGAGAGGGAGAGAGGGAGAGAGGGAGGGGGAGACAGAGCTGTCGAGGGACATGAGCAATAGGTTTAATTAATTCAGAGAGAACTGTAACACTCTCTCTCTCTCTGTTTCCCACTGTCAGTCTAGCTCTCTCGCCCCCCTCTCTCCCTGTTATATAACTCTATTGAAGCTCTCCTCCAGATCCTCCAGAGACAAACACAATGAAGACGAGCGAGCGCTGACAGCTGCTCCGCCTGCAGGGACCCCCCACCCCCCCACCCTAACAAACGAGAGAGAGAGAGAGAGAGAGAGAGAGAGAGAGAGAGACAGAGAGAGAGACAGAGAGAGAGAGAGAGAGAGAGAGAGACGGGTTCTCTTCGTACACGCCGATGATCAGTCTGTCTGTGGCGCTCTCTCCGAGCAGCAGAGGACTTTTATTTTGAAAGGGAAGGTGATGGCGTGGATCTGCTCGGGGGACGTGGAGCTGACGTGTCCTGACGCAGCAGCTGTTCGGGGACAGTGGACGCCAACACGCCGGAGCAGACGGACCGTGTCCTGATGCGTGAATGTTACCTGTTAATCACACCTGAGCCGTTACCGTGACAACGATAAGAACCGCCCGAGAGGGGCGACCATCAACAACCGGGCCTGGGACAGAACACCTGTGCTGCAGTCAGCTGATCGGCTCCTGTACGCCGTGACACTCAGAAATACACTCGGTCACCGTAGCAACCACCTGTACTGATCTGACAGCAGGAAGTGATGTCATCCTGGCGTCTGTGTGTGAAGGATGATCAGAGAGAGAGAGAGATAGGTTGTCACTATAGTTACAGTAACGGTTGCCGAGGTAACCGGCCCCCGAGGGCTGAACAGCTGTTACCATGGAGTTGCCGTGGAGACGGGCAGTCAGCAGAGAGAGAGAGAGAGAGAGAGAGAGAGAGAGAGAGAGAGAGAGAGAGAGAGAGAGAGAGAGAGAGAGAGAGAGAGAGAGAGAGAGAGAGAGAGAGAGAGAGAGAGAGAGAGAGAGAGAGAGAGAGAGACAGAGAGAGAGGGAGAGAGAGAGAGGAGAGAGAGAGAGAGAGAGAGAGAGAGAGGGAGAGAGAGAGAGAGAGAGAGAGAGAGAGAGAGAGAGAGAGAGAGAGAGAGAAAGAGAGAGAGGGAGAGAGAGAGAGAGAGAGAGAGAGAGAGAGAGAGAGAGAGAGAGAGAGAGAGAGAGAGGGAGAGAGAGAGAGAGAGAAAGAGAGAGAGGGAGAGAGAGAGAGGAGAGAGAGAGGGAGAGATAGAGAGAGAGAGAGGGAGAGAGAGAGGGAGAGAGAGAGAGAAAGAGAGAGAGGGAGAGAGAGAGAGAGAGAGAAAGAGAGAGAGGGAGAGAGAGAGAGGAGAGAGAGAGGGAGAGAGAGAGAGGGAGGGAGAGAGAGAGAGAGAGAGAGAGAGAGAGAGAGAGAGAGAGAGAGAGAGAGATGTGATTAATTTCTTTTTTTTTAATTTACAGATGAACGGATCAGAGGGAGAGCTGGAGTACGAAGAGATCACACTGGAGAGGGTGAGACACACACACACACACACACACACACATACAGTCACTGTCACACACACACACACACACAGAGTTATTTTGGTCTCTGCTGGTTTATTTTAGAAACTTCTGGAAGCTGAAGTCTGAACTCTGTCAGAGACGAACTTTGATCATGAATCACTTTAGTCTGCATGATCAATAACACACACACACACACACACTCAAATACACACACGACTGTTTCCTACTGATGCGACTCTAAAGAAACAGACTGTACAGATTACTGATACCAAAAACGTGTGTGTGTGTTTGTGTGTGTGTGCGTGTGTGTGTGTAGGGGAACTCTGGCCTTGGTTTCAGTATCGCTGGAGGGACAGATAATCCTCATATCGGAGACGACCCATCCATCTTCATCACAAAGATCATCCCAGGGGGCGCCGCCGCTCAAGACGGGCGCCTCAGGTAAACACACACACACACACACACACACACACACACACACACACACACACACACACACACACACACATCTTTACACACCTTCACCAGCGAGGAGACAAACTGACATCACTTCTCTCTCCGTCTGCAGGGTGAACGACAGCATCGTTTTTGTCAACGACGTGGACGTACGCGAGGTCACGCACTCCATCGCTGTGGAGGCGCTGAAGGAGGCGGGGCCTGTCGTCAGGCTGTACGTCCTGCGGCGACGCCCACCAAATGAACGAGTCACACAAATCAAGCTGATGAAAGGGCCGAAAGGTGAGGAGGTCTGATGGTGCGTTCCAGTTAGATGTCGGAACTGAGAATGGCGTCACACCCGAGTTTCCCGCCGTTTCAGTTTTTAAGTCGGAAAAAGCAAAATCGGAGACGGAAACAAGATGGCTACATCAACGAAGGTTATTGTAGTGCAGCCTTATATCCAGACAAGGCAAGCGTTAAAATAACTTTCGTAGACGTAGCCATCTTGTTTCCATCTACGATTTTGCTTTTTTCCGACTTAATAACTGAAACGGCGGGAAACTCGGGTGTGACGCCATTCTCAGTTCCGACATCTAACTTCTGAGGAAACTGGAACACAGCATGGACCTAGCATGGCTGTGTACCCGTGACGTTCCTGATGGGTCGAACACGCCGCAGCCTCCATGGCGTTCTCTCAGGAAGTAAAGGTTCTACCCTGTTCTGTGGACCCGTTATTTAGGAGGTTCTGAGCGAATCAAACAAGGTCAGCATCTGCAGGCTTTTATTCTGGCGGGTCTCTTCCTGTCTGCTCTAGGTCTCGGCTTCAGTATAGCCGGTGGTGTCGGGAACCAACATGTTCCAGGAGACAACAGCATCTACGTCACGAAGATCATCGAGGGCGGGGCGGCACACCGAGACGGACGGCTACAGATCGGGGACAAAATCCTAGCGGTGAGAAAAAAAACCTGAAAATGTTCTTTATTGATGATCCACAGTGACCTGAACCTGCCTGACCCCTGACCTCTGACCCCGCAGGTGAACCACATGTCTCTAGAAGATGTCCTACACGAAGACGCCGTGGCCGCCCTGAAGAACACAGGAGAGGTGGTCTACCTGAAGGTGGCCACGCCCACTTCGCAGTACATCCACTCTGTTGATCGATACAGCCCCCCCGACCTGACCAGCTGTAAGTACACCTGAGACCATCCACACCTGAGACCATCCACACCTGAGAACATCCACACCTGAGAACATCCACACCTGAGACCATCCACACCTGAACTCAAGGGTCCTCGTTTATCAACCGTGCGTACGAACATTCTTACGTAAAGTCGGAATTGATCGACCCGGACTTGTTCTTAGGAACGCGAGTAAACTGAAGCCGAACTCTGAGCATGCTTACACTCAAACCCTAGTGGTAGAACAGTGGAACTACAACTAGAACCATCAAAGGAGTCACAGTGTTCAGCAATCTCAAACTTCACACATGTTCTCTGTTCCCTCTGTACAAAATCGATCAATTAGTTATTGATCAGACATTTTGAATGATTGGTGTGACGAGCTATCATCATCCCAGTGACCATCCAGCTCCTGTCCACCCTAACCCGACATTTCAGCCTGAGATCGGAGACATATACGACATTTCACAGACAACGCTAACAGAATCATGTCGGCAGAGTTGATCAATAATTTCTCCGACCTCGACTTACATCCAGTTCTCAAACACACGTCAGCAACACGCCGAAATAAAACCAGGATTTCACGCCATCGCCGGATTCCCATTCAGGCATTTTTAAAGGGATTGTTGATACCATATATGGTCAATAGGAGGCGTGTCTGAATGTAAATTACCCTAACCATGAACGAGCACGGTGGGAGCAGACAGGTGGGATTTATCATCACCGATTATTTACTGACCGGTGTCCGCATGTTAGAGAAATACGATTTTCTTGTTCTTACGCACATTCGACATTTCATTTCATTTCATTCCTACTCACCGTTGATGAATGAGGACCCTGGACTCCAGATGTTTCTGAAACTACCGAGTTCTACCTGAGAGAAAAACCAGTAAACCCAGTCTGTGAACCAGTTTGATGTTCCTGTAGCGCCCCCTCAGGACTAACGCTACAGTGACGTCTGTGGGCATAGACAGGTGTAGTCTGGTTCCTGTAGGCAGGTGTAAACAGTCTCAGATTCATTCAGTTCTACAGTCACCACTATGGGGCAGCAGCAGACTCCAGGTCTCATATTGTGGTCTTTTTTTCCAGCCTACATGGAGCCGGACTACATGTGCGATTACCCACAAGCCCTCCCTCCCCCGTCTCCACGGCGATACTCCCCGATCCCCCGGGGCATGCTGGGAGAGGACGAGTACTCCCGGGAGCCTCGCCGGGTCTGCGTGCAGCGCGGATCCACCGGACTGGGCTTCAACATTGTGGGCGGGGAGGACGGCGAGGGGATCTTCATCTCCTTCATCCTCGCAGGAGGACCAGCGGACCTGAGCGGGGAGCTCCGCAAGGGGGACCAGATCCTCAGTGTGAGTACAGGATCCTCCAGAGCAGACTCACAGTGGGGTCAAAGGGCATCTTTGGGAGAACTAGTGATTCGTTGTCTTCACGTCTGAGTGTCGTTAGTGTAGAAATAAAACCGAATGATGTTTTTACCAATAATCTGACCCACAGGAAACGACAGTGGGTCTAGAATGGCGCCCTGTGGAACCATCTTGGTTCCGCCTTCTGCCAGAATACGGATTTGAAGCCGAAAAGTTCTCAGTAATTCCGGGTTTTTTTCTCCTCTTCCTGAAACCAACATTGCGCAGTAGCGTTGTACGCATTCGGCGAGAGAGTCGCTGTGATGACGCTCGGCTCAAACAGCGTATCCCCTGGTGATCTCCTCAATCTCTGTCCTCCCATTGGCTGTATCAGGTGTCAATCATCAAAAACATGAACCCCCTAATAACTTTTAAAAACTGAGCTGTACAGAAAAAAGAGGACTTGGTGTCGGTTCTAGATACAGTCTATGGTGCTGAGAAGAGGACCCGACAGTGTCCCCCTAACATCTGTCAGAGCGGTTCTGATGACTTCAGAATTCGTAGGAAGGTTTGATGATGTCACAGATGTTCCCGGACTGTTTCAGTTTGTTTACAAAAGTCCAAAGGTTTCTCAAACGTTCCGGAATGTCATTGATCTTTTAGAATGTCTTTGATGTTATGGAATGTTCGGTGATATTCTAGAATGTTCTACAGCCTCCAGAGGGTCACCACTATAAAATTCACCTCACAAACGGAGCTGGTAGGAATTGGCGGACAGTGAATATCGCCGCCGTTCTGGATGTGGTGGAAATTGGGGGTTAAAACCTGCGTCTGAAAACCTCAGGGTTGAGTCTGTGGGGAGAAAGAAAACCTGAACTTCATCAAAGTTAGATCTTCAGTCCTAAAGGACGTCACAAGACCGCTCTGTCTTTGAGCTCTGTCCAAGTTACTTCACAGTTTAAATATACATGTGTGTGTGTGTGTGTGTGAGAACAGGTGAACGGGGTGGATCTCAGGTATGCAACACATGAACAGGCAGCAGCAGCTCTGAAGAACGCCGGACAGACCGTTACCATAGTAGCTCAGTACAGACCTGAGGGTGAGCGTGCACACACACACACACACACACACACACACACACACACACACACACACACACTTTTTTGAGCTAACACACTAAAACACAGAGCTGGCACTTATATGAGACACACCAACAGACAGATGAAGCTAACACTGAGTGTGTGTGTGTGTGTGTGTGTGTGTGTGTGTGTGTGTGTGTGTGTGTGTGTGTGTGTTTTCAGAGTACAGCCGGTTTGAAGCGAAGATCCACGACCTGAGGGAGCAGATGATGAACAGCACGTCAGGGAGTCTGAGAGCCAACCGCAGCTTCTACATCAGGTGAGGTCTACCTGTCCAGGTGGCCATATTTTATTTTCGTGGGATGGTAGGGGAAGGTCCCACCTCCTTTGCCTCTTCTAGCCAATCACAGGCGAAGGAGGGCGGGACCTTCCCCTACCATCGTACAAAAAAAATCCTGCGTCCAGGTGAGTCCTCCGGGGTACAGGTGTGTGTGTGTGTGTGTGTGTGTGTGTGTGTGTGTGAGCGGGTGTCATGAAACAGTGTGTGTGTCCTCCTGTTTCAGGGCTCTGTTCGACTATGACAAGCAGTGGGACTGCGGCGTCCTATCACAGGCTCTGGATTTTAACTTTGGGGAGGTGCTTCACGTGATGGACAGCGCCGACGACGAATGGTGGCAGGCCAGACGAGTGAACCAGCAGGGGGAGCTAGAGGAGCTGGGCTACATCCCGTCCAAACACAGGTCTGTACTGAACCAAGAACTGCAGTATGTGAGGTAGTAACATGTCTTAGGACACTGAGGTATTACTGTAGTACTACTGTAGTACTACTGTAGTATTCCCACAGTATTACTGCACCAGTCTAACCCCTCCCCCACCCTGATGTCTGTGTGTGTCTGTGTGTGTCGTTGCAGGGTGGAGAGGAAGGAGTGGTCTCGCATGAAGAGCAAAGGTGAAGATGAACACGAACACGGACTGAACAAGTGTGTTACTGTGTGTGTATCAGTGTGTAACTCTGTGTGTGTGTGTGTGTGTGTCTTGGTTCGCAGGTCGGGAAGGTTTCGTCCACAGCTACGAGCTCATCACTCAGATTGAAGGTGAGTGTCACTTTGACCCCAGAGGAAACGTCCACTCATAGGTCACAATCGTTGACAACAACACGGACTGTCCCTTTAAGTGGGTTCAGACTACAGAGTGTGTGTTGTTGTGTTGTTGTGTTATGCTCCAGCTTCACTGTTGTTTGTTAACACGGTCCGTGATTGGTCGGACGGTCTTGTCAGAGATGAATACCCTGAACTCCATCTCAGCTGGTGTCACGATTCCGGAACGGCTGCGGTGGAATCGTTTGTGAGGCGAATTTTGTGGCGGATTATAGAGTCGTCTCTCTAAAGACAGACACATAGACATATAAGCAGTAGATTGTGTCCTTCCAGAGGAGGAAATCTACTTCTAGACTTCTAGAATCAGCATCTCCTCATCCATGGAGTCATCGGGGTGAAATGACGTCTAAAAACCTTTCACTTGTTCGTCTCCGCCCGTTTGCATGGTGTGTCCGGCGATCCGCAGAGGAACGGAAAGAAGTCGGTGTAAATTGACACGTTAACTTGAATGGTTACGATCAGCTACGATCGGAGGATACGACCTTTTAGGAGACGATCAGGATGAAGGTGGAAGTTGGGGGTCAGTCCTCCTCCTGAAATCGGCACAGTGAGTCAGAACTTAGATTTTAACGTCAGGACCCGGGCCCAGATGATGCTGAAAAACCAAAAACAGTCCTGTTAGCATCAAGAACTTCCTCCTCTCTTTGACCGGAGTTCTCCTAACGTCACCTTCAGACGGGTAGACCGGTCCTCCACCTGCCTCTGCTCCATGATCTTGATTGGCCAGTAGGCCGGGGTTGTATACTTAGCATGAGTTACCATGGTGATGGATAATAAACCCCCTCTAACCCACTATGTCAGAATAAAATTGGGAAAGAACTCCACCCCCATGTTCCACCTGTTTACATGGCGGGCCATAACCTATGCTGCAGCCAGTCAGCAGGGGGAGCTCTGTCCATTTGGGAACCGTCATATTGTCTATCTTTTGATGTGACCTAATGCTGCGTTTGAGTTTCCTCAGAAGTCAGATGTCGGAGCTGAAAATGACGTCACACCCGAGTTCCCAGCGTTTCAGTTACCAAGTCGGAAAAAAGCAAAATCGGAGGCGGAAACAAGATGGCTACATCTACGAAGGTTAATTTAGCGCTTGTCTTGTCCGAATATAAGGGTAGTGCTAAAATAACTTTCGTAGCTCCGACATCTGACTTCCGCAGTAACTGGAACGCAGCATATGTCATCACAGGTTTGTCCGACAGGTGAGTCTGTCAATCATGCTCAGGTGATGAAGGGGTTAACTGGATCTGTCGCTCTTTCTGTCTCAGTGGACTACGCTCGTCCCGTCATCATCCTCGGCCCGACCAAAGACCGGGTAAACGACGACCTGCTGTCGGAGTTCCCCGATAAGTTCGGCTCCTGCGTCCCTCGTAAGTTTCACATCCTCAGACAGGAAGTGGGATGAAAGCAGACAGGAAGTGACCCTCTTGTCTCTCTGTTCAGACACGACTCGCCCTCGCAGGGACTACGAAACTGATGGGCGGGACTATCATTTTGTGGCGTCCCGGGAACAGATGGAGCGGGACATCCAGTCCCATCGCTTCATCGAGGCGGGGCAGTACAACAACCACCTGTACGGGACGTCGGTGCAGAGCGTGAGACAGGTGGCCGAGCAGGTGAGACAGGTGTACAGACGCTCAGCTGGTCTGAACTGTGAGGGCGAACCGAGGGTTCAACGTGTGTGTGTGTGTGTGTGTGTGTGCGTCCAGGGGAAACACTGCATCCTTGACGTGTCGGCGAACGCAGTGAGGAGGCTGCAGGCGGCTCAGCTCCACCCCATCGCCATCTTCATCAGACCGCGCTCCCTCGAGAACATCCTGTAAGTCTGTGACATCACCAGTGAGGTCACCAGTGAGGTCATGGCGGTAAAGACTGACCTCGCCGTCCGCCCGTGTTTGTCGTTGACGATCTTCTCCTTTTCTTTCTTTTCTCACTCCTTCTACGGCGCTCTGAACTACTGCGAAACCTTCTGTGCGTGTGTGTGTGTGCATGTGTGTGTGTGTGTGTGTGTGCGTGTGTGTGTGTGTGTGTGTGCAGGGATCTGAACAAGCGTCTCTCGGAGGATCAGGCGAGGAAAGCTCTGGATCGAGCCATCAAACTGGAGCAGGACTTCCTGGAGTGTTTCACAGGTGAAATCAACTTCCTGAAATCGGAGGATGTCCCGCCCTTTACAAAGTTAACTTCCTGTGTGTGTGTGTGTGTGTGTGTGTGTGTGTGTGCAGCTATCGTGCAGGGGGACAGTTTCGAAGAAGTCTACCACCTGGTGAAGGTGGTCATCGAGGAACAAAGCGGTCCTTACATCTGGGTACCTGCGCGCGACAGACTCTGATTGGCCACTTCCAGCCCCAGGGGTGCTGTCTCCATGGAAACCGCTGCCAACATCACCCCGCCCCCCCCTCCCTCCCCGGCTCCTCCTCCTCTCAGCGGTGCGACCTGACGGAGGGCGGGCGCTCGTATTTTTACTGTTTTTGTTTCTTTCTGCGGGAGAACGACAAGCGAGCGCGCCGATTGGACAGATGCTGTTACCGTGGCAACCAGGAGGCGCGTGTGTTTTTTTTAAGGATGAGTCGGCTGACCCGCCCGTCTCTCCACCAGGTGATGGTGTGTGTTGGTGGAAGTATTCTAAGTCAATCAGAGGACAGTAGACTTCAGTTCATATTCAGTATTTATATTATCCTATTTATTTATTGATTTATCTATTTATCTATTTATTTATGTGACGTGCACATGGTGAGTGTGTGTGTGTGTGTGTGTGAGTGTGTGAGCGTTTGTGTGTAGTGTAAATAAAGACTTGTGTGACTGTAAATACAACGATGGGGCTCAAACACACAGTCTATTCAGGGCTTAAAGTATCAAACACTAGACAACGACAACAACCACCAAAATCCAGCTCCACGTGGACTACAATACCCACAATCCACCATCATATGGGCTATAACACTCACAGTGTACCATCATATAGACTACAACACCCACAATCCACCTTCATGCGGACTGCAACATCCATTACCATTTAAAGGACTACAATCCCCACATTCCTTCGTCATATGGACTACAACTCCTGCCGTCCTTCTCTGTGTGGACTACAACACCCATAGTATATCTTCTTAAGTACTACAGCAGCCTCAATCTCACCTTTTTGGACTACAACCCCCAGAATCCATTTGGACTACAACAACTCCAGTTTACCTTTGTAAGGACTACAACACCCACAAAGGTCGTTTATTAGGACGACTTACCAGCGCTCTCCTCATGGGACTACAACATCCACAGTCCTCCTTCTGGACTACAAAACGGTGGTACTGCTTTTACCACTGTCCTTATTTAAACAGACCTCTGAGTGAAGACTACAACCCCCATAATCCCCTTCTTAATGGTCGTCAATATGAACCCCCTTCTCTGTCTGGACTACAGCAGTTCCTCACAAGGACTACAAAACCCACACCCCCTCTCTGCATTGTAACATAAGACTCCCGACATTCCCCAAACCCCTCCATCTGGACTACATCTCAGCTCTGATTGGACTACAACCTCCATTATCCTTTATTTTGCTGTTGACAGTCAGGACAGTTTGACAATGGTGTCTCTATGGTTGCTTAGCAACAACAAGGAAACTGTGAAACCGATCACTTCTGTTGTAAAGTTATGGACTACATTACCCACATATCCATACAGTTGGACTACATTACCCACAAGTCTCCCTTACGGCTCGTTCAGGCACTCCCCTGCTGTGGGTGTTTCATACCCAGAATCCTGCTGGGCTCTGAACTACAGTACCCATGAATCCCTGCTCCTGAGTGGGACCAGAGATGAAGTCTTTAGAAAAGGGGGTGGAGCTACAGCTTTGGGGGAGGGGCTTGGTCACTTGTAGCCACGCCTCTTCATGTGTTTACCTCCATTTACCCACAATGCTTAGGAAGAGCCGACACTCACTCTACCAGTGACATCATCTGTGACCGCAACTGGTGTGTAACCATGGCAACTGGGACTGATGGTGGATCCAACATGGCGGCTGCTCTCCGACTGGTTTAAGACTGATTATCAGGGTCATGTGAATAATTATATTTATTATAATAAAATTATCATAACTATTGATGATGTAATATCATCGCACTCACACACACACACACACACACACACACACACACACACACACACAGGTTTACATGTCGTTGTTTTTTCTTTCTGAGCACTGACAGAAACACTTTGTAAAACTAATAAAACCATATCTGAATATATTATTATTATCCTGTGATACACACACACACACACACACACACACACACACACGCACACACACACACAGAGTTCAGAGGAGGCTGTTGGTGGTGACTGGCTTGTTGTATAATGAAATAATTAGTTATAAATGAAATTCAATTATTGAAATATTGAAATAAATTCCTTATAAAAGATGAAAAAGTTCAGTTTGTTTTTTTTCCTAAACTGAAAAAAAAAAAGACCCAAACTGAGAGTCTCACACACACATATACACACACACAGGTCTAACTTCAGGTCCAGGATTCGCAGCCTCAACAAAACCTCAACATGACGTCACCGACTCGTCTGTTTTTACTGCAGACCGACTCGCTCTATAAACGAGCCTCAGACAGGTGGGTGGGGACTCAGACAGGTGGGCGGGGACTCAGACAGGTGGGCGACCACTTGTTTATTAAAACTCTCTCCCTTAACTTTTTATAGTCTGACCACATCGACCACAGAGTCTGCTCTCTGATTGGTCGCCTCATGAGGTCATAGCTGTTTAAATACGAGCTCAGCGTTCACACTGTTACTACGGTTACCAAAGTGTTACTGCAGCCAGATCATCCAGACCAGCAGAGCCAGTGAGTACAGAAACTTTTTATACTTTAACAGAAAATTTTTATTGTTATACAGAAACTTTTTTTACTTTCACATAAACTTTTCATACTATTACGGAAAGTTTTTATACTGTAACAGAAACTTTTTATACTTTCACAGAAATTATTTATACTATTACAGAAATGTTTACTACTTTTAGAGAAACATTTAATACTTTTACAGAAACTTTCAGATATTTTACAGAAACTTTTTATAATTTTACAGAAACTTTTTATAATTTTACAGAAAGTTTTTATACTTTTACAGAATTTTTTAGTGAAACTTTTATACATTTAGAGAAACTTTTTTTCAGAAATCTATGAAAATTTTAGAGAAATTTTTTATACTTTCACAGAATTTTTTTAACTTTTACAGAAATTTTTGGATATTTTACAAAAACTTTAAAAACTTTTACAGAAACTTTTTATTCATTTAGAGAAACTTTTTATACTTTCACGGAAATTTTTGTATATCTTGAAGAAACTTTCAAAGGAACTTTTAAAACAGAAACTTTTTATACTTTTACAGAATTGTTCAACTTTCACAGAAATATTTGAATATTTTACAAAAAAACATTAAACTTTTAGAGAAACTCTTCAGTCTTTCAGAGAATCTCTTAATAATTTTAAAGAAATTCTTGAATATCTCACAGAAACTTTAGAAACTTTTACAGAAATCTTTTGCACTTTTACAGAAAATTTGAAACTTTTACAGAAACCTTTAACATTTTTAGCGATGCAATGTTTCTCCTATAAAAGTTAAACTACTGGTTACTGTTTTCTTGTCAATACTCCAAATATTACCACAGATCCTTTGAACAACAATAGAGTTTTTTAGCTGCAGGCCTGTGCAAAGTTTTAAAAGAACAGTGGAAAAACAACTTTTTAGTTGAATTATTCACAAGATCATAAAAAAAACGTAAATTGCAAATTAATTTGGGGTTATTTTTCAGTCAGTTCTGAAACCAAACTTCACATATTTGCTCCTTAAATGTGAAGATTAGCAGCTTCTCTTAGACTAAAGCATCTTACTGTAACTTTAGCATGAGATTAGATTCTTTAATCTGTGTTATTAGCCGTGTTGTTAGTATTAGTAATAACTGCAGTATTAGTGGAATCAGTAGTATTAGTAGTCATGTGGACTAAATCCTGCTCCCTCCTCCTCCTCCTCAGTGATGATGATGAAGGTCACCCTGATGGTCTTGTGTTTGCTGAGCCTCAGTCTGAGCGTGTCAGTAAGTGTGACGATTTCTCAGCGATCGACTCGTTTATCCGCTCAGAACCTGTTTGTGTTTAAAAAAGTTTAATCATGTTTTACTTTAAAAACTTTAATCATGTTTTACTTTATTTAAAAAACTTTAATCATGTTTTACTTTATTTAAAAAAAGTTTAATCATGTTTTACTTTATTTTAAAAACTTTAATCATGTTATACTTGATTTAATAAGTTTTATCATGTTTAACTTTAATTTTTTAAATAAAAGTTTAATCATGTTTTCTTGATTTAATAAGTTTTATCATGTTTTACTTTATTTTAAAAACTTTAATCATGTTATACTTGATTTAATAAGTTTTATCATGTTTAACTTGACTTTTTTTTTATAAAAGTTTAATCATGTTTTACAGTTCTTAAAAAAAACTTTTATCACATTTAACTACATTTTTAAAAGTTTTATCATGTTTTACATTATTTTAAAAAGTTTAATTATGTTTACTTTACTTTTTAAAAAAGTTTTATCATGTTTCGTTTTGCTTTCAGAAAGTTGTCTAATGGTTCACTTTACTTCCTGAAAGTTTAATCATGTTTTACTTTATTTTAAAAAATTTAATCATGTTTACTTTTGAAAAGTTGTTTCATGTTTAATTTTGCTTCCTGAAAGTTTAATCATGTTTGGCCTTTTTTAGATCGTTGTGTTTTTTTATATTTTTGCGTTGAATCAGCTGTTTCTGTTAAAAGCTGTTCTGAAGTTCGTGTCATGAGACAGGTCACATGATCGTTTCTTTGGTTGTTTCAGATCCACAGAAGAAGAGTGACGAGGTCAGACAGCGCCGAAGGAGAGGAGGAGGTGAGGGTCAATCAGAGAGCTCCTCTTCCTCCTCTTCCTCACTAACCCGAGCTTCAATAACCAAAAACTGTTTCTGTTTCACTTCAGAGCGACTCCGCCCAAACAAGTGATGAAGAGGAGAAGGAGCAGAAGGAGGAGGAGGAGGAGGGAGGAGATCATGGAGAAGGGGAGGAGGGGAGCAACAAAGGAGGAGAAGAAGAAGAAGAAAAAGAAGAAAAAGAGGATAAGGAAGTAAAGGACGTCCAGAAAAAGAAGGAGGACAGCGAGGAAAGAAGGGGAGAAGGAGGAGAAAGGAAAGAGGGTGGGGAGGATGAGAGTGAGGAAGAGGATGGAAGGAGAGATGAAGAGAGAGAGGGAGTGGGTGATGAAGGAGAAGAGGAGGAAGAAGAGGGGGAAGGAAAAAGAGAGAACGGGAGAGAGGGGGAGGGAGAAGGAGAGGAAGAGAAGGAGGAGGAAGAGGAGGAAGAAGGAGATGAGGATGATAGGGAGGAGGAGGAAGAGACAGAGGAAGAGGGGGAGGAAGGAGAGAAAGAAAGTGGTGAGGAGGGAGGAGGAGAAAAAGAGAGCAAGGAGGAGGGTGAAGATGAAGAAGAGGAAGGAGAAGGAGAGGAGGAGGGTGGAGGAGAAGAAACAGGAGGAGATGCAGGAGGTGAGGAAGAAGGAGGTGAGATAGAGGGTGAAGAGACAGGAGAGGAGACGGGAGAGGAGACAGGAGGAGGAGAACCAGGAGGAGAGACAGGAGGAGGAGAAACAGGAGGAGGTGAGACAGAAGGAGAACCAGGAGGAGGTGAAACAGGAGAAGAACCAGGAGGAGAGACAGGAGGAGAACCAGGAGGAGGTGAGACAGGGGGAAGTGAGACGGGAGGAGAACCAGGAGGAGAGACAGGAGTTGAACCAGGAGGAGAGACAGGAGGAGGAGAAACAGGAGGAGAGACAGGAGGAGGAGAAACAGGAGGAGAGACAGGAGGAGAACCAGGGGGAGGTGAGACAGGGGGAAGTGAGACGGGAGGAGAACCAGGAGGAGAGACAGGAGTTGAACCAGGAGGAGAGACAGGAGGAGGAGAACCGGGAGGAGAGACAGGAGGAGGAGAAACAGGAGGAGAGACAGGAGGAGGAGAACCAGGTGGAGAGACGGGAGGAGGTGAAACAGGAGGAGAGACAGGAGGAGAACCAGGAGGAGGTGAAACAGGAGGAGAACTGGGAGGAGAACCAGGAGGAGAACCAGGAGGAGGTGAGATGGGAGGAGAACTGGGAGGAGAACCAGGAGGAGAGACAGCGCCCCCTGCTGTTGATGGACTGGAAAAAGTCTCTTTGTAGGTGAGATCACAGAGGAGGAGGACTGGAGGTGATCAAAGGAGGAGGAGTTAACGAGTTATCGTGTTAAAGAGTTATCGAGTTAACGAGTTAATGAGTTAACGAGTTAACGAGGCTGACCTGATGACCGAGTGTTCGAGTCCGTTCACTTAAACCAACCCAAGTCCAGTTCTAATGTGGACCCGGTTCCCTGAGTCCGAGTTCCTGTCATGATACCTGATGCTGGTCTCAGGATCTCAGAGCAGGTCGAGTGAGGATCAGTCGGTCACAGCGCCCCCCAGTGGACACTTACAACCATAACAGAGTATCTGTCTGTCTTTCAGGTCACATGACACCACAGAGCCAATGAAACGAGGAGAGTCACCTCTGTGGACAACTTCCTGTTTGGGGTCCTTTCAGAATAAAAGTCTCCTTGGTTCTATGCTCCTCACTGTGTTTCTCTGCTTTATTAAACACACAATCAATCTGCCAAATTAAGAGTCTATAAAACTTCAAAATAAAAGCACAAACTTAACAGACTCCATCCTTCAAAATAAAATCAGTGTTTCGAACTTTAAAGACAGCATGTAAAACCTTTAATTCTCTGTGCCCTCCAACAGGAAGAGGTGAATACTTTCAAAATAAAACATAATCTTGTGTTTAGAAGTAGTGATGAAAAAAAAAGTCCTTTTAACAGATTTTAATTCAAACACAGTCGTAAAAAAACATCCAGCTATTGAGCGCTCGTGATTCTAGTTTAGAATCATTAACGTCTGAGCAGAACTCTGAAACGCTCTCTGTCGCCCCCTGGTGACAAACCCATGAATGAGACAGAAGATCGGTGTTTACTGAAGAGGAACACAACGGGAGGATTTTAACTGTGAGAGCTGGTCTGCAAGAGTCTCAGCCTGAATGAATGAGTGAGTGAGTGAGTGAGTGAGTGAGTGAGTGAGTGAGTGAGTGAGTGAAAAAATGAACAACTGAAAGAATGAGTAAGTGAGTAAATGGTTGAATTACAGAATGGATGAATGAATTAGTAAGTGAGTGAGTGAGTGAGTTAGAGAGTGAATAAATGAGTGAGGATAAATAAGTAAATGAGTGGATAAATGAGTGGATGAATAAGTAAGTAAGTGAGTGAGTGAATGAGCGAGTAAATGAATGAGTAAGTTAGAGAATGAATGAATGAGAGAGTGAGTGAGTGAGTGAGTGAGTGACTGACTGACTGACTGACTGACTGACTGACTGAATGGATGAATGAGTGGGTGAGTAAGTTAATGAATAACCGAATGAATAACTTATTGAGTGAATGAATAATTGAGTTAGTTAGTGAGTGAATCAATGAATTAATGAGTGAGTTAATGAATGATAGAATAAATGAGTGAGTGAAAGTTTGAATGAATGAGCGAGTGAGTGAGTAAATGAATGAGTGAGTGAGTGAGTGAGTGAATGAGTGAGTGAGTGAGTGAATGGATGAATGAGTGAGTGAGTGAGTTAATGAATGACCAAATTAATAACTTATTGAGTGAATGAATAATTGAGTTAGTGAGCGAATCAATTAATGAATGAGTGAGTGAATGAATGAGTCAGTGAATGAGTGAATGAATAAATGAGAGAATGAATAAGTGAGTGAGCAAGTGAATGTGTGAGTGAGTGAGTGAGTTAATGGATAAATGAGTGACCGAATTAATAACTTATTGAGTGAATGAATAATTGAGTTAGTGAGGGAATCAATTAATGAATAAGTGTTTTAATGAATGATAGCATAAATGAGTGAATGAAAGAGTGAATGAATGAGCGAGTGAGTTTGTGAGTGAGTGGGGGACTGAACCAATGAGTGAAAAGAGAAATAAATTGAATAATTGAATGAATGGATGAATGAGTGAGTGAATGGATAAGTGAGTAAATGAGTGAATAAATGAGACTCTTGCTTCAGTTTGAAACAGGAAACTCTGAAACTCTTGAACCATGAAGTGTGTGTGTGTGTGTGTGTGTGTGTGTGCGTGTGTGTGTGCGTGTGTGTGTGTGTGTGTGTGTGTGTGTGTTGTGTTTCAGCGTGTGTGTGTATATGTGTGTGTGTTGTGTATGTCCCCGCTCAGGCCGTGGGCGGCGCCCTGCAGCGTCCAGGTGAAGAAGGCGAGCTGTCGTCTGAAGTGTTTCTCGTCGAAGCGTTCGGGGTCAGAGGTCAGCAGGGCTAGGTGCTCAGTGAGCGCGCTCAGAGTGTGGTTACCTCGGCCATGGATCACGTGACGGAACGGCGTCTCCACGACTGACACGTACTGGGACAGGAAGTAGTATTCCACCTGGGGACAGAAACAGGAAGTTATTTTCATGCTGTTAGACGCTGAAGGAAGTTTAATTAATGTGAGTGAGTCAACAAACACACACTTCAACAGCCTTATTCCTGTTGTCCCTCCAAAATAAAAGTAAAAAAATAATGCAAAGAAAAACTCCTGCGTTTATTAAACGTGACTTTAGCTAACGAGTAAACTGTTGAAACTCCAACGTCTGTATGTTAGTAAATGATACCAGCTCTTGTGTCTGCGGAGTTCGTACCCTCATTATTCGGGTGTTGTAGGAGCGAGCGGTGATCAGGTCGTGCATGTCGCTGTAGTCGATGGCTCTCTGCAGCGTCTCGGCCGCTCGGCTGTAATCTCCTCTGGCACTGAACACCCACTGAGGAGACAAACCTCTGGACTGGGAACACAGAGACAAGTCCTGTCTTTACACCACCTCAGAACCACAAACACTGGTACCATGAACGCTGAACAAGATCTCCACGTTTGTCCCCAATTTCCACCGCATCCTGATCGTCTCCTAAAAGGTCGTATCCTCCGATCGTAGCTGATCGTAACCATTCAAGTTAACGTGTCAATTTACACCGACTTCTTTCCGTTCCTCTGCGGATCGCCGGACTCCTCAGCTGATCACAAGAGTTCTATTTTTTCTGGACGCCGGAGCATGGCGGATAAATTCAGCACAGATTAACCCGTGCTGGAAAGGAAGTCGGGCACAGACACAAAATAAAACATCCGGCTTCTTTTCAAAATAAAACACTCCGTGTTTCAGGAGGATCGTATTTCACACCATGCAAACGGGCGGAGACGAACAAGTGAAAGGTTTTTAGACGTCATTTCACCCCGATGACACCATGGATGAGGAGATGCTGATTCTAGAAGTCTAGAAGTAGATTTCCTCCTCTGGAAGGACACAATCTACTGCTTATATGTCTATGTGTCTGTCTTTAGAGAGACAACTCGTTATCGTGTGATTGATCGTGAATCTGCGGGTTCTTGTGAGACTTGTAAGTCTCGTGATTCCCGCTGTCCGTAATCTGCCACGGCCTCACAGACGGATCTGGTAGGAATTGGCGGATGGTGAAAATCACCACCATTCCGGATCGGAGCTGTTCTGGAAGCAGTGAAAATTGGGGTTTAGG
Organism: Xyrichtys novacula; assembly: GCA_962446985.1. NCBI lineage: Eukaryota > Metazoa > Chordata > Actinopteri > Labriformes > Labridae > Xyrichtys > Xyrichtys novacula. Next base: position 1,197,213 of record CAUIWU010000006.1, read on the forward strand.
AGCAACATCTGCTGCCATCCAGACTGGGACTTTTTCAGGGAAGACCTTCATATGATATGAAACCACATTCTGGTCTACAGAACCTGGTCTGCTGAGTTCACTGAGGTCTACAGAGGCACACGATGGGAAACATGAACCTGGATCTTCTTTCTACGAAGGTTTTAATAATTTTTCGTACATAAAAACGTTAAAAACTTGAAGACGTCTCGGAGTTCCTGTAAACGGTGCGGACTCAGGTGAGACTGAGTACCTGCAGCTCTGCAGAGTGTCTGTTGAGCTGAGCGCTGAACTGCAGCACCGTCTGTGCGTAGGAAGTGATGCGTAGTGGCAGGATGTGATCATGAGCCAATCGCAGAACCATCTCGCCCACCAGCTCCCCCAGGCTCCGCCCCGTCATCCCGAGACGACCCCCCAGCACTTCCTGTAGGCGAGAGGCGGTGTCCAACGGTGTGTTGACGAACGGGTATGCTCGCTCCTGAACAGACACACACACATCAACCTGTGGAAAGCACACCTGCACACATGACACCTGTGATGTCACATGACACCATGTGACACATCAATAAGAAACAGTGAGGGGCGAGGAAGTGAGAGAAAACATGACAACACACAAAACAGCTGATCATGAGGATGAACACATCTGATGGTACGTCTACCATGATCTGAGTGTGTGTGTGTGTGTGTGTGTGTGTGTGTGTGTGTGTGTGTGTGTGTCACCTCAGTAAACCTGAGCTCCATGGCTGGGACTCCTGCAAACGCCGTGAAGCTGTACGCTCCGCTGTTCAGGTAGAGCGGCTTCATACTGAGGAGACGAGCAGAACAGTGATGGACGATCAGTTATTTTGACTGAATCTTTAGAATCATTAAACGATTCCCTCAAAAGATTCGTTCACTGAATCAGTCAGTTCTTTGGAGCCCCGTCCTGTCGCTGCAGTACACCAGTGAGTGACACGGCGGCGAGTTCGTTCATTAGCCCCTCCCCTCCTGCTGAAGTCACAGCGTCGTTCACTGGGTGACTCATGTCGTTCATTCGCCAAGTCCTGAAGGAAGAATCACTCCCCTACCCTGAAAAAATCACCTCTCTGTGTGTCGCCGTCTGTCGGCGGATACAACACAGCAGCGAGCAGCACGCCGCCAAACGAGCGCGAGTCGATACTACACCCCTCCCTCCTCTGCCTGACTCAAGTCGTTCAGAAGTCGTTCGTTTCGTTCACAGTCTGACTGATAAATGTTGTTCATTCGCTGTGAGCAAATCACGAGACTCTGCCCACCCGCTCGCTTGCTGGCTGTCAGTCGCCAAAGACTGAAAGGCGGCAGTTCCACTCCCGACCAGAAAAGGAAAAAATCAGGTCTCTGAGTGATTCAGTTCACGTCGTTCACTCAGCAGTTCAGTTCTTTTGAATGACACAACGCTAACCCAGTGAAGTACCCAGTTTTGAAGGACTCTGCTGTTGTTAGCTAGAAGACCATACGTCCTCTTTTACTCGGACATGTCTTCTTTTTGGGGGGCTGTCCGGCTTTTGTACAAGAGTTTCAATTTTGTGTCACATGGACTTACTGAGTTAGAAGCTCATCAAAGACACTCGATCTGAACTGAGAAACTCTCAAAATTAACTTCATGCGACTCCGTGACTCCGCCCCTGCGTAGTCGTGTCCTCTTTTAGGGAAGTCAGAATATGGTCACCCTATTGTTACTTCTGCAGACGTGTCACACTGACCTGAACGGAAAAGGCCTGTTCCCGTCGATGATTGCCTGTTGTGTCTCTACCATGACCACGGTGTTAGGTAGTGCTGCCCGTTCATTTTAGCTACAAGTGACCACCGGGCTAACCAGCTAGTGGGCTAATCAGCTAGCATAGCTAACATCACAAAATATGACACCATCATCAGTTAAAGTACAATCGTATTAGCATGCAAAGGATCATGGTGTGTGCGCAGGTGTGTGTATGAGTGTGTTTGTGTGTGCGTATGTGTGTGTGTGTGTGTGTGTGTGTGTGTGTGTGTGTGTGTGTGTGTGTGTGTATGAGTGTGAGTGTGTGTATTAGCCTCACATTCTCCAGCTGCCGCCCTCTCTCTCAGCCTGGCTGTAGATGGTCTGTCCTGCATGTTTGGGATGCTCCACCTGTCAATCAAACACAGGGCCACAAGCAATAATGAAATCTAGCATGACAGGAAGTGACATCACTGATAATCAAACGCGCTGTTCACCTGTCTGATAGCAGCATCCAGAAGGTCGACCAGCAGAGGACTGCTGCAGGCAGACAGGACGTCATCACCTGCAGGCGGACAGACAGGTAAATCAAAGGACAGGTGTTTATTTCATCTCATCCCTGATTGGCTTAGACTTAGATATAGTCCTCTGTGATTGGCTGAGAGCTGTGTTACCCATGATGGCCTGGTCCAGACTGAAGTAGGCCACAGCCTTCAGGTGGAGCATGGACAGGTAACCCTGGCAAACAAAGGTCAAAAGTTACTCTGCCACCACAGACACCTCTTCGGGTTCTTCTTCTGTGGTGTTTGATAGATGTTTTCTGCTCTCTGATTGGACAAACCTCAAGCCACTCTGTTGCTCCCACGTTTCCAAAATCTCCAGCATCCCAGCTGACGAACAACAAACTGCGTCTGGGACTAAAACCTGCGGGTACAAACACAGAAGCCTGTGTGGTGAAGGTCAGAGATAGAGGGCGCTTACCCAGGATTTCAACCACATCCAGAACGGCAACGATTTTCTCCGTACGCCAATTCCTACCGGCTCCGTTTGTGAGTCGAATTTCGTGGCGGATTACGGACAGCAGGAATCGCGAGAACTCACAAGAACCCGCAGATTCACGTTCAATCGCGCGATAATGAGTTGTCTCTCTAAAGACAGCCACATAGACATATAAGCAGTAGATTGTGTCCTTCCAGAGGAGGAATCCTACTTCTAGACTTCTAGAATCAGCATCTCCTCATCCATGGTGTTTTCTGTTTCCTCGGCTGTGCGTCGCCCTGCTCAGTCCCTCATATCGGCATTCTGCGGCGTCCAGAAAAAATAGAACTCTTGTGATCAGCTGAGGAGTCCAGCGATCCGCAGAGGAACGGAAAGAAGTCGGTGTAAATTGACACGTTAACTTGAATGGTTACGATCAGCTACGATCGGAGGATATGACCTTTTAGGAGACGTTCAGGATGAAGGTGGAAATTGGGGGTTAGCCTTAACCTAACACCTGTGTCTTTTCTATGAGACGGGACACACAGAGAAAGGAAGACAGCAGGAGACACAAGGACATCTGCTTTTAAATACATGAGGCCTATTCCTGGAGCTGTTAGCATATCACTGCCTACATTCCTCGTCCTCGATCCTTTGAGCATCAGGAAGGTCACAGGCGTACCTGCTCTATGGCCTAGCATTCGCGTTTGCAGCATCACCGCTGTTGTCTCACCCGTGTCCAGGTGATCTTACCATTCGTCACCATGGCAGAGAAGGTCCGAGCCAGCTCCAGGAGTATTGCTGTCCCGACTCCAGACTTGACTGCTCCTGGACCCAGTGAGTCCCTCTGAGCTCCCAGGATGATGTACTGGTCTGACAGAAGGATGACAGTTATTATTGACCCCTGATGGATCATGTGACCATGTCTCTGTGGTCAGGTGATACCTGGTTCCACGCGGCCTTCCAGAGAGGAGAAGATGTTGTTGAGCAGGACTGGCGTCATGACGTTGTGAACCGACATCTTGACTCTGCGTCCAGAGCTGAGGCCTGGACCGACCACGCAGCGCACGTACGGCAGCCGTACCCGCCATGATGGAGGACAGGATGGCCCAGACAGCTGACTGAAACACAGAGACATATATTGAGTTCACAAAACACCTGGACAGGTAACTAGGGGGCGGGGCTTACCTAAGCAGCTTGGCAGCCACAGAGGCACTGATTGGCAGAGCTGGGATGAGTGGCAGGCCAGAAGACTGGATGGGTGGGAACTGGGTATGATTAAAGGAGGGAAAACCCGGGGTAAAGGGGTCTCCTGACCCCAGATGGACCTGTGATTGGACAAAGCAAAGAGAGATGCTGATTGGTCAGAGGGAGCAGAAAATCTGTGTGTTTGTGTGCAGGTATGTGTTTGTTACATGTTCAGACACAGCGGTGTGTGTGCTCAGTCCAAGGCGTCGGGGGTCCTGGGGCAGATCAGCAGGGTCAGGGTATATCAAAGCTCCGCCCGCCCTGTAACTCTCAGCCAACCAGACCTTCTCAGCAAAACTGACCCCGCCCCCCACACGCATCACCACCACACAGCCGACCATAGACACGCCCGTACTCTCCAGCCATTTAAAATCCTGAGGACGGCCATAGTTTGCATAGACCACGCCCCCCTGCAGAGAGAGAGAGGCAGGTAAAGATCGCTGTGTTACCATGGTAATAAACATCCAGCCCCTTTGCCTCACCATGATACTTCCTGTGGCGCTGTAGGGACAGAAGTCAAAGGGGTTCAGAAGAATCTGTTCAAGGATCAGTCCTTCAGAGTTCACCAGCCACAGGGAGCTCTTCTGAGACCTGCAAGACAGCAGAGAGACTAACCCGGGATTTCCACCACATCCGGAACGGCAGCGGTTTTCGCCATACGCCAATTCCTACCAGATCTGTTGGTGAGACCAATTTCATGGCGGAATTTATCCGCCATGCTCCAGCGTCAAGAAATAATAGAACTCCCACGATCAGCTTTGGAGTCCGGCGATCCGCAGAGGAACGGAGAGAAGTCGGTGTAAATTGACACGTTAACTTGAATGGTTACGATCAGCTACGATCGGAGGATACGACCTTTTAGGAGACGGTCAGGATGAAGGTGGAAATTGGGGGTAACAGGTGACAGGTGTGTGCTCTGTCACCAAGCTCTGAAAGACCTGCTGACACTGACCTACCTGTCAGGGAACTGCAGTGTGGCGTACAGAGACTCGGTCCAGGTGTGATCCATCTGTAGATTTCTGAAGCGTCCCAGGATCTCTGAGGCCAAAGACGTCCCCTCTGAAGAGCCCGGAGGATGATTCGCTCTGCTGACTCGACTTGGAGGACAAACGGAGACACTCGTTAAGAGGAGATGAATAAGAAAACCTTTGACATGTTGTCACTGCACTTTTGTTTTTTTAATTATATTTTTAATGTTTTTTTTTTAACCATCAAAATTACCTAAAACCAGCGAATCTTTAGTAATCGGTACCTGACTGTGTTGAAAATATCTTCATCTTGCAGCAACCTCTTCATCATCACCCTCAGGTCCCCCAGGTAAAACCCCGCCCCTCCCTCTGGCGGTGGTTTAGCTCCACCTCCTGGCTGTCCATCTTCATTCTTTTGCCCTCCTTCTTTGGAACAGTGGTAACATCCACTAAAAACTGCATAGGCCAATAAGAATGCTGTAAAAAAAATAGACCACGCCCACACATCAGCCAACCAATCAGGCTTGTCAGTGTTACATGTGTGAGTGTGTGTGTTTGTGTGTGTGTGTGTACCTGCTGTGAAGGTGATAACTCCACACACACACAGAAATGCACAGGCTTTACGTTTGTCTTGATGGTGCCTCAGCATCAACGCTGTGATGTCACTGCCAGGCTCCGCCTCCACCTCCTCATCTGCCTCTGCTGTCACAAACCTCAGCTCCAACCTTGAAGCTCCTCCCCCCTCCTCCTCCTCCATCTGATCGAATACGGCCAGTGAACGCTGGAGTGGCACGGAAGTAGACTGCAGAGAGAGGACAGGTGTTACTATGGTTACAGGTAAGGAGAGGAAGGACTTGTCGTGTGGGGGCGTATCTCACCTGTTGTAAATGACCTCTAATGGTATCCATGTTGACCTGCAGAGGAGATAGCCCATCAACTGTAGAGTCTGGAGACCACCACAGCCCCCCTAAAATAACATCACAACCTTTTAGAGCTCCCCCTGCTGGCTGGCTCATTGACTCTGACTTGTTAAACTCGCACTCGTTGACTCTGACCTGTTAGGCTCACACTCGTTGACTCTGACCTGTTACGCTCACACCTGTTACGCTCACACTCGTTGACTCTGACCTGTAACGCTCTGACCTGTTACGCTCACACTCGTTGACTCTGACCTGTTACACTAACACTCGTTGATTCTGACCTGTCACGCTCACACTCGTTGACTCTGACCTGTTACACTCTGACCTGTTACACTCACACTCGTTGACTCTGACCTGTTACGCTCACACTCGTTGACTCTGACCTGTAACGCTCTGACCTGTTACGCTCACACTCGTTGATTCTGACCTGTTACACTCACACGTTGACTCTGACCTGTTACGCTCACACTCGTTGACTCTGACCTGTTACGCTCACACTCGTTGACTCTGACCTGTTACGCTCACACTCGTTGACTCTGACCTGTTACACTCACACGTTAACTCTGACCTGTTACGCTCACACCCGTTGACTCTGACCTGTTACACTCTGACCTGTTACACTCACACTCGTTGACTCGTTAACTCTGACCTGTTACACTCACACTCGTTGACTCTGACCTGTTACGCTCTGACCTGTTACACTCACACTCGTTGACTCTGACCTGTTACGCTCACACTCGTTGACTCTGACCTGTTACACTCACACTCGTTGACTCGTTGACTCTGACCTGTTACACTCACACTCGTTGACTCTGACCTGTTACGCTCTGACCTGTTACACTCACATTCATTGACTCTGACCCGTTACACTCACACTCGTTGACTCTGACCTGTTACACTCACATTCGTTGACTCGTTAACTCTGACCTGTTACACTCTGACCTGTTACACTCACACTCGTTGACTCTGACCTGTTACACTCACATTCGTTGCCTCGTTGACTCTGACCTGTTACACTCACACTCGTTGACTCTGACCTGTTATGCTCACACTCGTTGACTCTGACCTGTTACACTCTGACCTGTTACACTCACACTCGTTGACTCTGACCTGTTACACTCACACTCGTTGACTCTGACCTGTTACACTCACACGTTAACTCTGACCTGTTACACTCTGACCTGTTACACTCACACTCGTTGACTCTGACCTGTTACACTCACACTCATTGACTCTGACCTGTTACACTCACACTCATTGACTCTGACCTGTTACGCTCACACTCGTTGACTCTGACCTGTAACGCTCTGACCTGTTACGCTCACACTCGTTGACTCTGACCTGTTACACTAACACTCGTTGATTCTGACCTGTCACGCTCACACTCGTTGACTCTGACCTGTTACACTCTGACCTGTTACACTCACACTCGTTGACTCTGACCTGTTACGCTCACACTCGTTGACTCTGACCTGTAACGCTCTGACCTGTTACGCTCACACTCGTTGATTCTGACCTGTTACACTCACACGTTGACTCTGACCTGTTACGCTCACACTCGTTGACTCTGACCTGTTACGCTCACACTCGTTGACTCTGACCTGTTACGCTCACACTCGTTGACTCTGACCTGTTACACTCACACGTTAACTCTGACCTGTTACGCTCACACCCGTTGACTCTGACCTGTTACACTCTGACCTGTTACACTCACACTCGTTGACTCGTTAACTCTGACCTGTTACACTCACACTCGTTGACTCTGACCTGTTACGCTCTGACCTGTTACACTCACACTCGTTGACTCTGACCTGTTACGCTCACACTCGTTGACTCTGACCTGTTACACTCACACTCGTTGACTCGTTGACTCTGACCTGTTACACTCACACTCGTTGACTCTGACCTGTTACGCTCTGACCTGTTACACTCACATTCATTGACTCTGACCTGTTACACTCACACTCGTTGACTCTGACCTGTTACACTCACATTCGTTGACTCGTTAACTCTGACCTGTTACACTCTGACCTGTTACACTCACACTCGTTGACTCTGACCTGTTACACTCACATTCGTTGCCTCGTTGACTCTGACCTGTTACACTCACACTCGTTGACTCTGACCTGTTATGCTCACACTCGTTGACTCTGACCTGTTACACTCTGACCTGTTACACTCACACTCGTTGACTCTGACCTGTTACACTCACACTCGTTGACTCTGACCTGTTACACTCACACGTTAACTCTGACCTGTTATGCTCACACCCGTTGACTCTGACCTGTTACACTCACACTCGTTGACTCTGACCTGTTACACTCTGACCTGTTACACTCACACTCATTGACTCTGACCTGTTACACTCACACTCATTGACTCTGACCTGTTACACTCACACTCGTTGACTCTGACCTGTTACACTCTGACCTGTTACACTCACACTCGTTGACTCTGACCTGTTACACTCTGACCTGTTACACTCACACTCGTTGACTCTGACCTGTTACACTCACACTCGTTGACTCTGACCTGTTACGCTCACACTCGTTGACTCTGACCTGTTACACTCTGACCTGTTACACTCACACTCGTTGACTCTGACCTGTTACACTCACACTCGTTGACTCTGACCTGTTACGCTCACACTCGTTGACTCTGACCTGTTACACTCTGACCTGTTACACTCACACTCGTTGACTCTGACCTGTTACACTCACACTCGTTGACTCTGACCTGTTACACTCACACTCGTTGACTCTGACCTGTTACACTCTGACCTGTTACACTCACACTCATTGACTCTGACCTGTTACGCTCACACTCGTTGACTCTGACCTGTTACACTCTGACCTGTTACGCTCACACTCGTTGACTCTGACCTGTTACACTCTGACCTGTTACACTCACACTCGTTGACTCTGACCTGTTACACTAACACTCGTTGATTCTGACCTGTCACGCTCACACTCGTTGACTCTGACCTGTTACACTCTGACCTGTTACACTCACACTCGTTGACTCTGACCTGTTACGCTCACACTCGTTGACTCTGACCTGTAACGCTCTGACCTGTTACGCTCACACTCGTTGATTCTGACCTGTTACACTCACACGTTGACTCTGACCTGTTACGCTCACACTCGTTGACTCTGACCTGTTACGCTCACACTCGTTGACTCTGACCTGTTACGCTCACACTCGTTGACTCTGACCTGTTACACTCACACGTTAACTCTGACCTGTTACGCTCACACCCGTTGACTCTGACCTGTTACACTCTGACCTGTTACACTCACACTCGTTGACTCGTTAACTCTGACCTGTTACACTCACACTCGTTGACTCTGACCTGTTACGCTCTGACCTGTTACACTCACACTCGTTGACTCTGACCTGTTACGCTCACACTCGTTGACTCTGACCTGTTACACTCACACTCGTTGACTCGTTGACTCTGACCTGTTACACTCACACTCGTTGACTCTGACCTGTTACGCTCTGACCTGTTACACTCACATTCATTGACTCTGACCCGTTACACTCACACTCGTTGACTCTGACCTGTTACACTCACATTCGTTGACTCGTTAACTCTGACCTGTTACACTCTGACCTGTTACACTCACACTCGTTGACTCTGACCTGTTACACTCACATTCGTTGCCTCGTTGACTCTGACCTGTTACACTCACACTCGTTGACTCTGACCTGTTATGCTCACACTCGTTGACTCTGACCTGTTACACTCTGACCTGTTACACTCACACTCGTTGACTCTGACCTGTTACACTCACACTCGTTGACTCTGACCTGTTACACTCACACGTTAACTCTGACCTGTTACACTCTGACCTGTTACACTCACACTCGTTGACTCTGACCTGTTACACTCACACTCATTGACTCTGACCTGTTACACTCACACTCATTGACTCTGACCTGTTACGCTCACACTCGTTGACTCTGACCTGTAACGCTCTGACCTGTTACGCTCACACTCGTTGACTCTGACCTGTTACACTAACACTCGTTGATTCTGACCTGTCACGCTCACACTCGTTGACTCTGACCTGTTACACTCTGACCTGTTACACTCACACTCGTTGACTCTGACCTGTTACGCTCACACTCGTTGACTCTGACCTGTAACGCTCTGACCTGTTACGCTCACACTCGTTGATTCTGACCTGTTACACTCACACGTTGACTCTGACCTGTTACGCTCACACTCGTTGACTCTGACCTGTTACGCTCACACTCGTTGACTCTGACCTGTTACGCTCACACTCGTTGACTCTGACCTGTTACACTCACACGTTAACTCTGACCTGTTACGCTCACACCCGTTGACTCTGACCTGTTACACTCTGACCTGTTACACTCACACTCGTTGACTCGTTAACTCTGACCTGTTACACTCACACTCGTTGACTCTGACCTGTTACGCTCTGACCTGTTACACTCACACTCGTTGACTCTGACCTGTTACGCTCACACTCGTTGACTCTGACCTGTTACACTCACACTCGTTGACTCGTTGACTCTGACCTGTTACACTCACACTCGTTGACTCTGACCTGTTACGCTCTGACCTGTTACACTCACATTCATTGACTCTGACCTGTTACACTCACACTCGTTGACTCTGACCTGTTACACTCACATTCGTTGACTCGTTAACTCTGACCTGTTACACTCTGACCTGTTACACTCACACTCGTTGACTCTGACCTGTTACACTCACATTCGTTGCCTCGTTGACTCTGACCTGTTACACTCACACTCGTTGACTCTGACCTGTTATGCTCACACTCGTTGACTCTGACCTGTTACACTCTGACCTGTTACACTCACACTCGTTGACTCTGACCTGTTACACTCACACTCGTTGACTCTGACCTGTTACACTCACACGTTAACTCTGACCTGTTATGCTCACACCCGTTGACTCTGACCTGTTACACTCACACTCGTTGACTCTGACCTGTTACACTCTGACCTGTTACACTCACACTCATTGACTCTGACCTGTTACACTCACACTCATTGACTCTGACCTGTTACACTCACACTCGTTGACTCTGACCTGTTACACTCTGACCTGTTACACTCACACTCGTTGACTCTGACCTGTTACACTCTGACCTGTTACGCTCACACTCGTTGACTCTGACCTGTTACACTCACACTCTTTGACTCTGACCTGTTACGCTCACACTCGTTGACTCTGACCTGTTACACTCTGACCTGTTACACTCACACTCGTTGACTCTGACCTGTTACACTCACACTCGTTGACTCTGACCTGTTACACTCACACTCGTTGACTCTGACCTGTTACACTCTGACCTGTTACACTCACACTCGTTGACTCTGACCTGTTACACTCACACTCGTTGACTCTGACCTGTTACACTCACACTCGTTGACTCTGACCTGTTACACTCTGACCTGTTACACTCACACTCATTGACTCTGACCTGTTACGCTCACACTCGTTGACTCTGACCTGTTACACTCTGACCTGTTACGCTCACACTCGTTGACTCTGACCTGTTACACTCTGACCTGTTACACTCACACTCGTTGACTCTGACCTGTTACACTCTGACCTGTTACGCTCACACTCGTTGACTCTGACCTGTTACGCTCATACTCGTTGACTCTCGGTCTCAGTCTGAATTTCTCTCCTTTTTTCACTCCAACAGTCATAATTTCTGACACAATCACAGTGGTCTGAGCCTGCTGTGATTGGTTCGTCACAGGGGTCAGAGGTCAGCGTGTGTTTGATTTGCTTTGCTTAACAGCGAGTAAACACACACAGACACACACACAGACTCTCTCTCTCTCTCTTACAGTAGACTGTTTGTTGTCAGAACAGCTGATTTTAACACGGCGCACAAACACTGAAGGTTTTTCTCAAACATGAAATCCGAGGACAGTCTGAAACCACGGACAGATCAGCTGATCTCACCTGTTTAATCCTGCCGTACGTCCATCCGTCTACTCCTGCTCACGCCGTCTGACTTTATCATCAGGAGGCACATGTGATCCTCAACAGCCAATCCTGTGTTTGCTGAAAGACCAGCCCCCTCTGCTTGGAGATACCTCACCTCATTACGACCGTGCTTTGAGTCTCTCCTCAGGACAGAGTTGACCTCTTCATCTCTTTGTTATATCTGATGTAAAATATTGATGAACCTCAACAATTATGGTGATCAGTTTCCTCTTTACATGGGTCAGTTTTAACTCTCTGAAAGTCCTTTTAAAAAAAAAACAAAAAACCATAAAACCTTTCATCAATATCTCAGCTCTAATTTTATTGATTTATAATCATTTCTGAACAGTGAGGTGAATCTCCACATCATGGGGACACTTTTTTTTTTTTTTTTGCACTTTATTTATAGAATTTTTCAACAGCAAGACAACAAACGTTTAACAGCAGCTGGTGTCGGCCTGTTAGAGACAGAACCAGCCCAGACCGGATCAAACCGGTTTGAGCTGGTTCTGTTAGCAGGTCATTGGCTCAGGATTTAACCCTCGGTTCCTCCTCTGTCCGTTTATTCTGAGCTGACAGTCACAGTTTTATTTTTCTTCATATATAAAAAAAAAAAACTCGGTGTCTCCTGTAGTTCTCCGTCACTTTAGCTCCGCCCACCCTCCTTTGTCCACAAATCGGCCAATAGACTTCCATTAAAAACAGGTTTTTTGAGTGTGTTTACGGCTCATATTTTAGTTAGAGGAGGATGAACACTCATAAATGATTCCTGTCTTACAGATATCTGCTGATTTTATATGTTTATATATAACATTAATTTATTATGAACACATGAATTTGATCATATTTGATTTGGTCGAGGACGAGGTTCGAGAAAAGGAGGTGAAAATGTCGAGTTTTTCTGCTCCAATAAACTTTATCAATAAATATGACATGGTGAACAAAAACTGGAATAAAAAGGGAAAAACATCGAACTTTTTATTCATTATTTTTCTAATGATCAGGGCTGAAGTTGTTGAAGAGATCTGAGTCAAAAAAAGGAAGAAAAAATGTTTAAAAATGATGATTTTATGAACATCTGTATGTCTGTTTTGGGGTCAAAGTCGGCTGTATGGAGCTAAAATACGAAAAATTGACACAACAAAAAAAATTTAAATGCGTAAAAATTGGTTTAACTTCTCATCACCCACATGGTCCAGACTCTATTTATTAAAAAAAAAATCATCTAAGTCATTTTATTTAGGAAATATGGAGATTTTGTGTTTTTTACCAATAAAAATAGAAGTGACATGGTGAACAAAACTGGAATAAAAAGAGAAATACATCAAATTTTTTATCTATTATTTTTTTAATGATTAGGGCTGAAGTTGTTTAAGAGATTTGAGTTGAAAAAAGGAAGAAAAAAGGTTAAAAATGATGATTTTATGAACATCTGTATGTCTGTTTTGGGGTCAAAGTCGGCTGATGGAGCTAAAATGAACAGGAACTAAAGGGTTAAATTTTCCTGTTTTAGTGTTTTTGCTGATTTTCTCTGTTTGGATCTAAAGTGGACAGAACTGTCCTGAAAATAAGAGTTACTGTACGATGGTCGAGATCCAGATCTTCTGATCAGGACTCAGTTTAGAGAACAATAACCAGATGACCAACGATGCCATGAGGCGCCATGATGGCGTGGCGTCATTGGTCAGAACTCCCAAGCAAACAGTGACACCACAAACAGAAACCATGACCCCTCTAAAGCTGAAAATCAAGACCTGGACCAGGTCTAGATTCTGGAACAGAATAGTTCAGTGAATTACAGAACTAGAACTCTGAAAGTACTAGATCCTCATGACTCTGGTCCTGTGAGGACATGTCGGTGCGGAGACCTTCGACCTTTACGTAGAAAACTCTTTCTGCCTCTTTTTCCATCCAGGACCAGGACCAGGACCAGGATCAGTCAGTCTGGGGAACCAAAGTCCTTCCTACAAATGGAGAAAATGAAGAAGAAGATCATAGAGAGACACGGACCCCACAGCTGTTAAACTGGTCTAAACCAGTTCAGTAAGACTATGGTGTGCTGGTCTAAGACTATGGTGTACTGGTCTTAGACTATGGTGTACTGGTCTAAGACTATGGTGTACTGGTCTGTACTGGTCTTAGACTATGGTGTACTGGTCTTAGACTATGGTGTACTGGTCTGTACTGGTCTTAGACTATGGTGTACTGGTCTAAGACTATGGTGTACTGGTCTGAACTGGTCTCAGACTATGGTGTACTGGTCTGAACTGGTCTCAGACTATGGTGTACTGGTCTGAACTGGTCTCAGACTATGGTGTACTGGTCTTAGAATATGGTGTACTGGTCTTAGACTATGGTGTACTGGTCTGTACTGGTCTTAGACTATGGTGTACTGGTCTGAACTGGTCTTAGACTATGGTGTACTGGTCTAACTGGTCTAAGACTATGGTGTAGTGGTCTTACTTCTGGACTTGCTCTTGAAGTAGATGAATCCAGCCAGAGATAAGATCAGACCCAGGATCAGTCCTGAGGCCCCGATGGCGATCTTGTTCTTCTCAGACTCAGGCATGGACGGGTCTGAGGACAGACAGGTGAGAGGAAGGTGAACAAGTGAAGAGATGAACAGATGAACAGATGAACAGGTGAACAGGTGAACACATGAACAGATGAACAAGTGAACAGGTGAACAGATGAACAGGTGAGCAGGTGAACAGATGAACAGGTGAACAGATGAACAGGTGAACAGGTGAACAGGTGAACACATGAACAGATGAACAAGTGAACAGGTGAACAGATGAACAGGTGAACAGGTGAAAGGGTGAACAGGTGAACAGGTGAACACATGAACAGATGAACAGGTAAACAGATGAACAGATGAACAGGTGAACAGGTGAAAGGGTGAACAGGTGAACAGGTGAACAGGTGAACAGGTGAACAGGTGAACGGGTGAACAGGTGAACAGGTGAACAGGTGAACAGATGAACAGATGAACAGGTGAACAGATGAACAAGTGAACAGATGAACAGGTGAACAGATGAACAGATGAACAGATGAACAGATGAACAGATGAACAGGTGAACAGATGAACAGATGAACAGGTCAACAGTTGAACAGGTGAACACATGAACAGATGAACAGATGAACAGGTGAACAGGTGAAGAGATGAACAGATGAACAGGTGAACAGGTGAACACATGAACAGATGAACAGATGAACAGATGAACAGGTGAACAGATGAACAGATGAACAGGTCAACAGTTGAACAGGTGAACACATGAACAGATGAACAGATGAACAGGTGAACAGGTGAACAGATGAACAGATGAACAGGTGAAAGGGTGAACAGGTGAACAGATGAACAGATGAACAGATGAACAGGTGAACAGATGAACAAGTGAACAGATGAACAGGTGAACAGATGAACAGATGAACAGATGAACAGGTGAACACATGAACAGATGAACAGGTGAACAGATGAACAGGTGAACAGATGAACAAGTGAACACATGAACAGGTGAACAGATGAACAGGTGAACAGATGAACAGATGAACAGGTGAACAGATGAACAGATGAACAGATGAACAGATGAACAGATGAACAGGTGAACAGATGAACAAGTGAACAGATGAACAGATGAACAGATGAACAGATGAACAGGTGAACACATGAACAGATGAACAGGTGAACAGATGAACAGGTGAACAGATGAACAAGTGAACACATGAACAGGTGAACAGATGAACAGGTGAACAGATGAACAGATGAACAGGTGAACAGATGAACAGATGAACAGATGAACAGGTGAACAGATGAACAGGTGAACAGATGAACAGGTGAACAGATGAGCAGGTGAACAGATGAACAGATGAACAGATGAACAGGTGTAGGATGGACAGGTCTTTACCCCATTCCACGACCAGCGGCTCCTTCAGGCTGATGTGCTCCACCACACAGCTGATCTTCTCTCCAGACCTGCTCCAACAAAAAAACCACATCAGAGGTTCTGTGATACTCAAGAGACCTGGTCTATGGGGTCAGACTCACATCTCCCAAACCTGGATGTGGACTCACTTGGGTGTGTACTCCAGGTGGGAGTGGATCTGGTAGTACCAGTCTCCGTCTGCCATCTCATCAGTGGAAGTGACCCCAGAGGTCACCTCCTTCCCGTCTCTTTTCCAGGTCACTTTGATATGTTTGGGGTAGAAGTCGTAGACGATGCAGACCAGCACGGCAGGATGTCCACCACCAGAGGGCGCCTCAGAGTGCAGCCTGGCGTGGGGCTCAGCTGCAGCATACACAGTCAGGATAAACAAGAACTACAGGAGCAGAACATGATCATGTAGCTGAGAAACCCCACAGATCTGAAACACTGACTTTACTGAGGGGTCAACACGGACACCTGTGAGGAACGAAGAAAAGACACCGAAGAGTTAGTCTGAGTCAGATATCAAGAAAAACTCATCCAATCAGAGAGGAGTCAGAGGCAGGACTAAAGGAGATGAGCGATTAGAGACGATCATTAAAGATGATGATAATTAAAGAAGATAATTAAAGAGGATAATAAAAGATGATGATGAAAGAGGATGATAATTAAAGAAGACGATAATTTAAAAGGTAGTGATAATTAAAAATGATAATATAAGTGGATAATTAGAAGATGATAATCAAAGATGATGATAATTAACGAAGATCATTAAAGGTGAGGATTAAAGAAGATGATCATTAAAAAGGTGATGATAATGATGATAATTTAAGAGGATGATAATCGGAGAAGATAATTAAAGAAGATAATTGATTGATAATAAAAGGAACAAATAATTAAAGATCATAATTGAAAAAAATAATTAAAGATTATAATCAAAGAAAATAATTAAAGAAAATGATAAAAGATTATCGTTAAAGAAGTTGAAGATAATGATGAAAGAGAATGATATATAAGGATGATAGTTAAAAAAGATACTTAACGAAGATGATAATTAGAGCAGATAATTAAAGAGGATGATAATAATAGAAGATGGTTTTAAAAGAAGAAGACATTTTAAAAAGCTGATGATTAAAAAAACTAATAATCAAAGAAACTGATAATAAAAGAAGATGATAATTAAAAGT
Source organism: Xyrichtys novacula (assembly GCA_962446985.1). NCBI lineage: Eukaryota > Metazoa > Chordata > Actinopteri > Labriformes > Labridae > Xyrichtys > Xyrichtys novacula. The sequence goes on from CAUIWU010000006.1 coordinate 1,214,149, forward strand.
GGTGATAGTTAAAAAAGATGATAAAAAATGAATTTAATTGAAGATGATGATAATTAAGGAAGATGATAATTAGAAGATTATAATTATAGAAGATAATAATTAAGGAAGCTGATAATTAAAGGAGCTAATAATAAAATATTATAATTATAGAAGATAATAATGAAAGAAGATAATAATTAAGGAGCTGATAATTAAAGACCATCCTTCAGCCCAGCTGTGACTGTCAGTTTTAAAATATGTTCGTGTAGAAATAGGAATATTATCAGTTTATCAATCAATCACTTAATCAATACAGTGATGAAGTGGTGCTGAGTGACGTCACTGAAACACAAACTCACGGTATCTGGTCAGCATCGCTCGGTACCAAATGTCAATGTTGTGTTGACAGATTGTGGACTTCTGAGCTCTCCTGGTGTTTATTTGTAAAGGATCCTTGTTCCAGCGCTCTGCCTGCTTCACCCCGTACTCAGTGTATCCAACAAACTCCCCCACACTGCTGCTGAACCTGGTGTACTCCAGCCCGTTGTAGTAATGAGAGTAGATGTACTCGATGTCGTCTGGATCAGTGGAGTTAAACACACAACGGTCCAACGCAACTTCCATTGATCCATCTGAGAAACACACAAGATCAGTCAGGTGTGTGTATAGATCTCTCAGGTGTGTGTGTAGATCTCTCAGGTGTGTGTGTAGATCTCTCAGGTGTGTGTGTAGATCTCTCAGGTGTGTGTGTAGATCTCTCAGGTGTGTGTGTAGATCTCTCAGGTGTGTGTGTAGATCTCTCAGGTGTGTGTATAGATCTCTCAGGTGTGTGTGTAGATCTCTCAGGTGTGTGTTGATCGTACCTGTGCTGTTGAAGCCGATGAAGATGAAGATGAAGATGAAGAGGAGGGAGACTCTGAGAAAAGTTGAAGCCATCTTGGTCTGCTGTCTTCACCGACTGAAACTCACTCTGACTGAGAGCAGCTCTAAAAACCAGAAGTCCTCATTAAATCAGCCAATCAGCAGCTGTTACCAGGCAGACGACTCAGACTACGGTCTGCTGCTGATACGCTGAGACACACAGATACACAAACATACACACTCACAGACACATTAATGAGATTTTATGAAGAAAGAAACATTCAGACAAGAACAAACCAAAGAGCTTCACAGAGTTAAAAACTAAAAACATATAAAGACGTTTAAATCATAAAAATAACAGAATTTAAGAGAGAAGAAGAGGAAGACCACCATCAGTGGACCCTCGTACCTGCGTTACAGAGGTCATGGGTGGAGCAGGTGGTTCAAGTTGTGGCTGAAGCTCCTGTAGCACTGCGCGGGTTCACCACCCTGTGCTGTACCGCGACTTTAGAGCCCACATAGAAATATTTCAGACTCCAGTTCAGGGTCTGAAGCTCAGAGGTTTTCAGAGGGACCAGGTCAGAGAGTCTGGATGTGGATGGTCTGGGGTCCATCCTGTATCTGGGGTCAGTGCTGAGGTCAGTCTGGACCTTTTCTGTGGTTCTAAAGCCGAGCAGTAAGAATCAGGAGGGGAGTCTGATCAGAGTCTAGAGAAAGAGGTCTGGTACGGTCTGAACCCCTCAAACCTCCAAACAGCAGAGTTCAGTCAGACTGATGAGAGTAAACACCAGGAGACAGAGACGTCACTCACTGAAGCTTTATTCAACACTTTCTGTTTCCATGGAGACGCTTTACACACACACACAACAGCTGCGTTTAATACAAGATAATAAACAACACAGGTGATGATGACATCATCAGCCCCGACCAATCAGCTGCACTCGTTTCCTTTAATGAGGAAGAAGGTTCCAACAGCAACACCGAGCAGGCCGACAGTCAGACCGAGTCCACAGAACACAGCAGGACCGACACCGGGCTGGACCGTCTTCACCTCTGCAGACACACAACACACACACACTCTGAGATATACACACTGAGATATACACACTGAGATACACACACTGAGATATACACACTGAGATATACACACTGAGATATACACACTGAGATATACACACTGAGATATACACACACACACACACTGAGATATACACACTGAGATATACACACTGAGATATACACACTGAGATATACACACACTGAGATATACACACTGAGATATACACACTGAGATATACACACTGAGATATACACACACTTTCTCTCTGTCTATGAAGGAGTTCTGCTCTCACCCCACATCCTGGTCTGCGGTTTCTCCAGGGTCAGGTGGTCCACAGAGCAGCTGTAGACGTCTCCTTCCTGGGTGGTGACCTCCAGTTTGGAGAACTGGCTGAAGGTTCCGTCGTCTGTGTTCAGGAGGGGGACGTTCTTGGTGACCCCTTCAGTCACGTTCTCTCCGTTCTTACTCCAGAAGAAGGTCACAGGAGGCGGGTAGAAGCCGGTCACATGACAGACGAGGGAGTTCTTCTCCCCGAGCTCCAGCTGGTCTTTGGGGTAGACGATGGGACTGGACGGAGGGTCTGTAACCACAGAAAGAGAGGGGGGGTGGGGGTGTTTTTGTTGTTGAACGTGGGACCTGGAAACCTCCTCACAGCTTTAGAAAGTCAGGTCCAGCTGAGGTCCACCTGAAGGTCTGTGATTGATGAACTTGTAACTGATCAATATCTGCCTTTAATCAATACTGACAGAGAATCCATGAATCCATGAGACCAAGATTCAGACACAACAGTCAGACACTTTAGAGAGGAAATGTTGCCACCTGAGGAGTCACGCCCCAGGAACTAGTGAAATAATTGTCGTCAGGTGAAGACACACAAGGTTTGAAATTACCTCAGGGCGAGAGAGGGTTTGTCCGAAATAGTTATAAAAGTCTTAATTTAACAAACGATCAAGAACTTCAAAAGTCCCAAACCACTAAAAAAAGGACAAACAAAGGAAACCCTAGGATAGGGGTGGAGCTTACCGTGGCGGCCCAAGAAAACCCCCCCAAAAAAACCACATGGGAGGAAGAACGAATGAAAACACCACGCACACACACGGGGGATCTGTGAGGACAACCCACCACCAGGGTTCTGGGTCACCAGCTTGGGCCTGCAGCACCTATCCAAAAGAAAAGGGAAAATTAAAACAGGCCACAGAGCTTCATGCAGTTCATGAGTTTAACGTTAGTTTAACACAAAACACACACAGCAACAATAAAGCAAGAAGAACAACCAACAGAAATCCAAATACAACTGGAAAATCACTCGGAGAGCGCAGACCTCCGCCCAGCAGCTCATGTCCCCCTTATACTGTGATTCACACCAAAACTTTGACTGTTCCGTGTCTTTTATTAACGTTTATCTGTGTTTAAACTGGTATGTTCACTGTTCAGAATGTTCCTAAAACAAGAAATACCCTGACCCGGATTCAAACCCAGGACCTTCTGGCTGTGAGGCGACAGTGCTAACCACTACACCACTGTACCGCCCATTGGTTATCTTTCAGCATTGAAAATTCCAACCACACCCTTATTTTTGTGTGTTCTGGATCACAGTATCCAGAATTTTGTCCGGATCAGGATCAACCTTTGACACCTCATAAAACTCATTGAGATCCTTTTGTGTCATTTTTTACTAAATACTCTGGACATTTTTATAGAGTTAAATGCAAAAATTCCAAAATTTGCCCTATCTCACAATGATAAAGAATCCTTCAAAGAAATCCTGGATCCAGAAGGCGATCCGGATCACCACCAAAATGTAATGGGATCCTCCTGGGGCTGAGACGCTCCTCTGGTGAAAATTTCAGGTCAATCCGTCTGTAACTTTCTCCGTAAAGTTGAAAAAAGACAAACGAACCAACGCTCCCTGAAAACATAACCTCCTTGGCAGAGATAATTACATGTCTAATATAAACCAACTCAACAAAATCAGATTTAACTAAACTCTATTAAAACTTAAGATACTCAACATTTAACCCTCACATACTGTTCAAATCCTGTATTCTCAGTGTGTTTCCGGTCCAAACTGACCCAGCCCAAGAACTGCCCATGTAGAGTGTATTTTCACCAAAGTTCTAACCCCAAACCTATTCCTAATGTTTCAATGACCTCTGCTACTTCAACACATTATTGATTAGTCCGTCCTGAATGTTTCAAAGAGCAGGGAAAGAGCAGTTTTTCAGTTTTAACACCACTCGTTTTTGGTGAAATATATATATCATAAAGAACATCTATTACACAGGATTATGTCATGTAATATTATGTAAGAAATAAAAGAATATCAAAGTCAGAATGATTTGAATATATTTCATTGAACAACAAACTTCATAGTGAACACTGTTCTCACTGCTCATCACTTGTCCCACACTGGTAGATCTAAAATCCATCTAAATAGATACGGATCAAATTTGACCTGTAACAGCCTCAGAGGGGAAAAATGTGAAGCACATCTACAAAAATACACATGAATATTTTTGAGTTAATTTCATGTAAATTGGGCCACTTCAGGAAAAGTCATCAAGTTTCAGGCCTAAAGAATGACATTGAGGGTATTTCAGTCAAAATTTTTAGCTTTATTGCGCAAGTTAGATTTGGTGGCATGATTCTGTTCCGGGTCCCTGCCCTTCCACGTGCTTGCGTGGAACCCCGAGGCAGGAAGAGCCCCTTCCTGCCCTTTCACGAGCCATCCTGAAAGGCGATAGCAGCGAGCGCACGCGAGGTTCTGTTCGGGCCCCCGTTCTCCACGTTGGCAGGGGTGAAAGGCCAGCGGCAGGAAGAGCCCCTTCCCGCCCTCCACGAGCCATCATGAAGGAGGAGGCGGCGGGGGTAGAGCAGCGATGAACAGAACCCCCCCAAAACAACCATGCCGTGCAGTCTAGGAGCTAGCAGGGGAGGTGAGAGCTGCTGAAAGAGAGACGGGTTAGAGAGACCCGTTGCCCAAGCATGGGTATTTATCTGCGGTGTGTTTATGTATATATTTCATTTAATTAGCATCTATGTGCCAAAGTTATGGGTACTCATAGTTTTTGGGCTTCTAGAATGTCCCGAGCCTCGGGGCGCAGATAGCGTTCGTACGCGGCTGACGACCATCGACCCATGGCTTTGAGGATGGACACGGGAGCGGTCATAGCTGCGGTTGTAGCTGCACCTATGTGAAAGGAATGAGCCGTGTAGCGATCTGGAGGATGTGTGGAGGGCGATCAGCTGAGGGCTGGCTTAAGATCAGCTGACTCTAACCTTTAGCTTGACTGTAACCTTTGTGTCCTGCCTGAACTACGGCCATGCTTAATTTCAGTCAGGACTACTTTAGTTAGAATCAGAATTAGAATTTTTAACATTGGCAGTATGGCTCTGTTCTGAGAGTTCCCTGCTCTGTCATGCGCTTGCACAGAATCCCAAGGCTATGAGAGGGAATGCCCTCCCCTCCCTTTCATGTGCGTATGCGAAAAGCCAAGGCAGAAAAAGCAGCAGTGATAAATAAAATTAAGGTACATTAGGATCCCCCAAAACGACCATACCAGACACCCTTTCAGCTTTCACGTGCTACATTAAAGCCGAGGCAGGGGAAGCAGCGGCAAGAAGTTAAGTCCCCCAGAACAACCATATCAGGCAACCCCAACCCCGGCTTTCATGAGCTACATGAAGGCACCTACGGGGAGGGAGGGCAGCCAGCAACCAGAAACTATCAAGCAACCTACCCACCTACAAAGCTTGCATAGTATTGGTGACCCTCACAACATGATCATGGATCAGGATTAATTTAATCCATACACACGTTTATAATTGGGAATATGCTTAATACAATAGATATGGGACAGAATTAAGGAGCAGCAGCATTTTTTTTGGTATCATTCAAAGGCTGATCAGGACCATCGACCCGTAGCCTTGAGCGTTGAGACGGGGACAATGGAAGGTGCAGTTGTAGCTGCGCCTATGCGTGGTGAATGCGTAGAGTTGTACTCAGGTAGGAGCCGGCAGGATTGGCAGAGCAGGCAGAGGTGAGCAGAAACCATGATCTGGATATAGGTTTCCCTTCTTCAGTGGCAAAGAGAGACTCTTGCTGGCCGGCCTCTCAGGCAGCGGGACATGGAGGATAAAGAACAAAGACAGAGTTAGTTTTGGAAATATAAAAAAAAAAAAAGGTGCGAGATTCAAAACTGTGGACTATTAAAGCACATACAATGGATATATTTAGGGTGTTGGGGCTACAGAGAAGGTGGTACAAAAGAGGTAAAGTGAGACCATGCAGAATCGTATAAACTTTAATGCTGATTTTGCTTAACCAGCTCTCAAGTAGCTGTCAACAGAGAGCACTAAGGTTTACAAGGCTGCACTCAGACTTACGCAGTCTGAATGAATGACTTCACTAACAGCCGTTGGGATGCTTTGCCAGTGTCTTCCCCAGCTCAGGGACATTTGACAGAGAAGACAGCTTTGTTCTTTCCCGTTTTACCAGGCGGGTCCCTGAAGTAACTTGGCTTCTCCGAGTAGTAGGCTTAGAGAGGCTTGGGTGGTTGGCCTGTAGCCACGGTTTTAGGGCACCAGTTAGAGGTGTGGGCAGGGGTGGACAAGGTAGGATAAGGTTCCTCCAGGTACTGTACCCGTAGACTTTGTACAAGAGGAGCACACCCAAGTTAAGCGAGGTGCTGACTCCGATGCCACAGTATCATCATCTGCTGTATCTCTCTCTCTTGGACATAAAATCTTTTTTTTTCTCAGCATTTTGTCTTATTTCTCCATCAAGATTGAAGCAGCTGACTCTTTAAAAGTTAAGACTGCCGCAGAGTGATGTGCGGCAACACACTAAGCCTAGATACATGACAGGTAGTGATGTGTCCTTCAGTGCCGAGGCTTCGAAGCGTGTGTCGAGTAATGAAGGGGGCGTTTCCGCGAAGCGCGTTTCGAGGCTTGCTTCATCTAGGGGTGGAGCCAAAAATGATGACGTCTGAAGCCTCGCTACCCGGCTTTACCACGTGACTGATTCAAGAAACGGTTCACGGGTTTGGCGGATGATTTAACAGGCAGCGAAACGCAATGGAGTCCTCCCCCACTCGCAATCCATAGACTCGAGACTTGTTGAAAAGTTGTTTTTAAATAAAAATAAATAAATGTAAATGAAATGTTTATGTTTTATATGTTGTCCCCGTAACAAACTAAGTAACACTAGCACATCCACACCACAACCCTCTCCATAATTTATGTCCTCTTTCCCTTTTTAACACTGCAACTGTGTCTTAAAGACAAACACCATATTAATAAGTTCATCGTTTCTGTATTGTATCACAAACACACGGCATCACATCCCTTCATTCATTGAATTCAAAGCTTCGCGCACCAAAGCCTCAGGGTGTCTTTAGTTTATCACTCTGCCTGTTTTACATTTATTGTCCACTTGATGGCGCAATAGAGCAAATGAAGCACGATCATGAAGCTTCGGCCCAGGAGGCGAGTAATTGGATGGAAAGCTTCGATGCTTCATGAGGCTTCATCTCGCCATCACTAATGACAGGGGTGAAAACTTTTAAAGTGCTGATTATGTCTTCCCGAAATGGCGTACTGCTGCGTAATGGCTTACTGTCACTTCCGGGTGAGAGAAAGACCCGCAGATTGAGCGGGAAAAAGCTTGATGCTCGGTGAAATGTCTATTGATTAGAGCCAAGTCGACTAGAGACTGATCAAGTCTTTGGTTGAATCTTTGAATGTACTTCAGTTCTGCGTACTGAAAACACTTCACATATGACATCTCCAAATACGCCGAAAGCTACATGAATTCAGCTAACCTCGGAGATTTAAACAGCCGAGCATCACGATATTTAAGCATCACAGACTCGTCTCCGCAATCCACAAATGCGTCTATCATTGTAGTCAGAGCACAACAAGATTAATGTCTGTACCTGCGAGGATTCGGCTCCGCGGATTAGGTGTAATTGCAGCCGCGGGAGGGAAGAATTGGACGCCGGTGGAGACGGGGACTGCACTTCCCAGGGTCCTTCGCGGGATGGTGACGCCGTCGTCGGTTGTCGCTGGAGTGACGTCATCGTTCAGCGCGGTGAATGCAGGTACCGGGTGGGATGAAGGGAGACAGCTTAGCACGGGCCGAACCGGATTCTGAGGCTTCGAACCTTGAAGACATGTGGGTGAGCGATGGCTGGATGCTGGATAGTACTCTCAGGATGGGATTGTCGTCCAGGTTCGCGGGTCTGATAGCTGGGGTTGGGCCTCGCGCTCTGCGGGCGGCGGCGGTCAAACGGCGGGAAAAGTGTTTTCTTTTCTCGGTCGCTTTTCTGGATACAGAGGAGGAACAGAGAACTGCGAGTGGAGGATCTATGTGGATATTTTCCATAAACGAGGTAAAAACTCTTGATGTGAGGCACCATCTGGAGCTGTGATGTTATTTTAAAGGACTTCCAGGAGCCCGGACTCCGGCCGTTCATTGAAACTGGGAGAAATGGAAGTTTTACTTTCCAGAGGAGAGCTCCTACTGAAGGGAATGCAGCTGTCGTTGTAAGTACTGTCGTCCTCGATTTCGCAGCACTGATGTTACGTTTCTGAAAAGCCTTCATCCATGCTAGTAGAGCAGACAAATGCACAAAATAGCCCGAATCATTCACTTTGTTATACAAGCATGAAATTTGGTACATATACTCTTCAAACCCCACTCTTTTCAAAAATAACGTTAGCCACGCAAAATTCCAAGATGGCGGCCTCAAAATCCAAGATGTCCGCCCAATAATGTGTTTTTCCTTTATAACTCAAAATGCCTTGATTTTAAGCCCCATAAATATATTGAAATTGAATATAAAGTTGGGTATTGCGGACATTTTGGTACCTAGTACATCTCTGTATCTATTACGGTTCTTGAGATACAGCATATAGATACTTGTACAAAATTGGGAGAGTAAGAAATTTGTAACACAGATTGTTGTTACATGCATTTGGTTATATGAAAATATCATTTTCATTATCTGTTATTTTCATTAGGGTTATAACATGAAATTTGAAAACCAAGATGGTGTCCAAGATGGCTGCCATTGCCTTGAAGTAATCCGATCTTCGTGACTATGAAACAATAACTTTTGGCGTGCACATATTTTTGGTCTATGCATCCAATGGGGCCATTGCAGTACAGAATTTAGATTTTAGTATGGGTGGATGGGGTGGTTGCTGGACATTTCGAAGACATTTGTTTCGCTTCAAGGGCAAATACTCTCTGGCTACTTGCGGGGGAGGCCACGTGGAGGTTGTCTTCTTCTCCCCCTTTTTTTTTTTTTGGCTTTTTTTTCTATTTTTTTTTTTTCTATTTTTATTTTTTTGCTTTTTAAATAAAATCTCTTCTATCACTTGGGTTTCAACCATATACTAAACTATTGGATACCGTGCAAACCGATCACTAGGGAATGCACTCAACTCGTTTGCAGTGTTTTTTGAAAACCTTATACCCATACCTAACACTATACTAAAATTCAGAAGTTGTTACACCTCACAGTTGCAACTGCACAGAGCTGTACACATGAGACCCAATTTGTAGCACTTGCACCTGCCACAACAGCCAGATTTACAGCCACATTTGGTGAGCTGTTCACATGACTTGGCTATTGGAGAGTTGGCTGTCCAGAAGACCTGCCATTCCTCACCAACCTTTTTCCATCCCCAGTCCGCAGGGTCCTTTGCTTCTGGCTGACACTGGGTTGCCTGGGCCCACACACAACCAGCCTGATAGGCGGCATGCCTGGTGTGTTGTAGTAGAGCTGCTCTGGTTGATGGGATAGACTCATAGGGCCTCTGCTTTCTGGCAAACAAGTCAAGCCTTGCCTCATCCACAGTAGTAGCTGTGCTGGATCTGTCATACATGAGAATGACAAACTTCTCAAGCACCTCTATGTCACAGTCCTCTTCTGTGGGAGGGTGAATACCCAGTTTGGCAAATACAGGCAAGGCTTCTGGACATATGTCCCATGTCTGCCAAGCTGTTTTCTTGCCTTTGTTGCGGAAGGGAATGGAAGATGGAAGATGGGCATGGAAGAAGAGCATGCCTTTGACCTTCTCCTGGCCAACATGCTGAAATATGTCATGCACACTGATCCAGCGCAGAGTCTGACCTTGCCCAAATGCAAGCCACATATGCTGTAAACCAGCCTCTTGGAGACCGCCAAATACACTTAGTGCTAAGATCAGAACATCTGTGTCATTTGCCTTGATCGTGAGGGATTGGCTACCATGGTCAGTAGCATGTTTTGCGTGCACAAAGATGTGGCTGTCCGCTTCCTCGTGAGAGCACCTATCCAGTCCATCAAGACAAGTTGCATGAGTGCTGAGGACAGCAGGTCCCTTTGTGACAATGATGGTATTTGGGGCAAACATTTGTGCAACCTTGTCGGCAAGAAAGTGGTACAACTCTGTTTTGTTTTCATTTTGCCTCAGGAAGTTATGCCAGTTAGATGGCATGGCGTTCTTATTTGATACCTTGCGTCTTCCCCCCTGGCCACGTTTGGACCTGGTCTCAGCTTTAAGGCTTGATGTATTGTACACATCAAAGACTAGATGTGTCATTGTGTACTTGTTGGAGTACATGTAGATCACAGGTAAGAAGTCGAGAGCTGCATAGTCCTCAAAAGTCCTGGATCTTTTTGGTGGCAGGGCGTGGTCCAAAGCTGACCCATCTACAATGAGAACGTCTGCCTCAGGTTCCTTGTCAACTGGTGCGGCATAATTCTCAAGGATAGAGGTCAGCTGAGACTTCTGGCAAGTGTTCAATTTTCCACCCTTGCTCAATGCAACAGGGAAGGACTGGTTCTCATGCTGAAAGAACTCCTGGAGGTCACACTCTCGGCTCTGACAAGAGATGAAAAGCTTTGAGAACAGCTGACAGTCCTCCTTGAGAAGTTTCTGCTTTGAGGGTTCAGCAGAAGAAGAGTCCTGTCTGAAGAAATCAGACTTGTTCTTCTTGATTGGCTCATAGAAAAAGGACGGATTGTTTTCCAGGGCCTGTGAAAACTCCAGAAATTTTGCCTGACCTCTCTGCAAGTGAGACTGCAGAAGTTCTGCTCTGTCAGGGTGAGCAATATCTTTGGTGTCAAGCGAATACAGGTCTTTACTGTCTTCCTGGAATGGGTTGCCGAGGTCTTTTAGAGTTTGGGACAATTTATCAACCCTCCTCTTGAAGGTTTTCTGTGCCTGTGAAGTTTGCTCATGTTGGCTTCTGTGCTCACTGGGCTCTTTGGTTTGTGCATCCATTTCATATTGGGACACCAAACAACTGACCTCAGGACCAGCTACCATCCATCTCGTAAGTGCGGATGGGTCTTCAGTAAGCCCGATGGCACCACTATCACCCTTGATGATGGCATTCCCATACTAAAATCTAAATTCTGTACTGCAATGGCCCCATTGGATGCATAGACCAAAAATATGTGCACGCCAAAAGTTATTGTTTCATAGTCACGAAGATCGGATTACTTCAAGGCAACGGCAGCCATCTTGGACACCATCTCGGTTTTCAAATTTCATGTTATAACCCTAATGAATGATATTTTCATATAACCATATGCATGTAACAACAATCTGTGTTACAAATTTCTTACTCTCCCAATTTTGTACAAGTATCTATATGCTGTATCTCAAGAACCGTAATAGATACAGAGATGTACTAGGTACCAAAATGTCTGCAATACCCAACTTTATATTCAATTTCAATATATTTATGGGGCTTAAAATCAAGGCATTTTGAGTTATAAAGGAAAAACCACATTATTGGGCGGACATCTTGGATTTTGAGGCCGCCATCTTGGAATTTTGCGTGGCTAACGTTATTCTTGAAAAGAGTGGGGTTTGAAGAGTGTATGTACCAAATTTCATGCTTGTATAACAAAGTGAACGATTATCTCCTTATCTGCTCTACTATGCCGTGGATCTCCGTCGTGGGCATCGACATGATGAAGAGCAAGGTAGGAAAAAGCAAAAAACGCAGATCTGAGTGTTCTTGTTAGCTTGCAGAGCGGTTGTAGCAGCTTGCTGATTAGCTGTCAGAGCAGAGGAAGAGGCGGGGTTAGTGCAGTTTTAAATAAGGCGCTCTGTAGGCAAAGAACCAATAGGAGCTAGGAGTGAATCAGCTGATTATCATCTGGTTGAGGTGAATACTTGCCATTGGCTGCGGATCAGCGCTTGACGTTGTGTCCTGACAGAACTAACGCTATGCTTCATTTTTACTGCTGTTAAAAGTCAAAACAGGTCAAATTTGACACAAACCGTTTGTGAGGTTTAAAGGGCCAGGCGCTGGACAGGCCAAACAGCGCCCCCCATGATCAAGGCCGCAATTTAATTTAACAACAACAATTAGTGATGCACGATATGAAAAATTTCAACCTATACCGATAACCGATAAATTCATATTTTAATATTTATTATAATCCTCATATAATCTGCAGTTTGTGCAGGATGCAGCGATTGAAAACTGATATTTTTGTTGCTCTGGCCTATCTAGAACAACAAACAAAAGTTTTTGGACCTTCAAATGTTTATTTTTTCCATGTCATCACAAAAATATGTGGTCATTTGCTATAAATAACAATAACAGAGCAAAAGGCAGAACTTCATTTGACCAAAAAAGTGCATCCCCTGAACTGTTCAACAGAACTGTAAACTATAAAGGAATTTTGGAGGTAAGTCAAGTATTTTTTGAATACAAAATTATATGTATTGACTTATATGTCAATCTCAAATACAAAAACAAATAAATAAATCAAAGTGCGAAGTGTAGCAAAAAAATGAAAGTGCATCCTCAAAAATAAAGTGAGTAATCAACCAAAGATTTACAGAAATATTAATGCTTGGACTGCATCAGGCATGGTAGAAAAATTATTTTTGTTCAAAATTTAAGGAAAAAAAAAAAAAACTTAAATGATTTCCTCCTTCAACATTTCTTAACTTCCCCCCAAACTATTTTTTCACCCTCACTGTCAATGTCTACATTGTCTTTTCTACTTTCTAGGTGAGGGCATCAGTGGGAGATTTTTCTTAACAAAAAGAAGCATCTCTGCCTTCTCACATCCAACTCTGTTTCTTTTTTCATCAATAACATTGGCAGCAGCAGAAAACAAACCCTCACTGTCTATGCTCGTGCAAGGAGAGGACAGGTATTTCCGTGGTCGTCGACCGCTATGAACTCCATCACTTTGTCGTTAATGGCTTTAGCCTTTTCGCTGTCTCTTGAGAGGCTTTTGCAGTTTTCAAATGCCTGCTGAATGGGGACATCGATCCTCCGTAGTGTTGTTGTCTTAGCTTTAGCACCGCTAGCAGCTTCGGCGGCTGTCTCATATTCTTTAAATACTGCGATGGCGACTTTTCAGATGAGCTATCAGATTCGTTGTGTTAAAACTTGACGTCTTCTTTCCTCCTCTCGGAATCCTCGCTGAACAGGTTTTGCAAATAGCAATGCTGTTGTCATCTTCTGCCACTGAGAAAAATGACCATGCTGGTGAAGACATTTTATTATCTGTCAGGTAGTGACGGGGTCAGGCTTGGGACCTGCGAGTAAGGCGCGATAGATGACGTAACCAGCGCGTCTCGGATGGGCAGCTACTCTGCCTGCAAACGTTACTCGTAATTTCATTAATATATCGGATCTTTCTATCGGAAAAATGCACCTATCGGATCGATAAAAAATGACGTAATTTCCCCCCAAATCGGCCGATATCCCTAACATCCCTAACAACAACAACAACAACAACAACAACAATTGGAACACTCAATCCTAGAACGTGAAGCAGAGCCGGAACAGCAGCGCTCTTCAGGAAACTCTAAAGGCTAAAACCTCCAGGATGTGTATCTGGAGCATGGCAGCAGCGTCTCATGTCACGCAGCAAACAGGTTTCCATTCTAGTCAATACAGTAAAGCGTACAGGACGCTCTGCTAAAGATACGCAGTCAGTCCATTTTTGCTGCTCTGCGTTTCCAACGTGCGTCAATCCACACAGAGAACATCGTCCTAGACAGGAAGTCAAGCACGAAAAACGTGCATGTTATTCAGTATTTCAAAATAAAACCCCATCTGTGAACTCCTGACTGTGTATCAGTTGGTGTAGATTGGATTTATCAGTAACACAGAACAATCTGATGGTCGATCCCTGATCCATGTGGACCCCAACAGGACTTTGACCTGCTAACTCTGTCTGAAGGAAACAGCAGAAAGGAACAGAGTTTACTTTATTAAACATGAATAAACCTGAAAAAACACAAACTGGAAAATCACTTCAAGCTTTTTCACAGACAGTCACTGAATTATATCAGAATTATCAGGAAGTCGACCACAGAATGGAAAAACAACCTGTTGTGAGCGTGTTGTTTCCTCTATACTGAGCCCAGCTGACCGGGGCCGAACTACGCTGCTGCTACGCTCCAAATACACATCCTGTTTGTGATACCAAATACTGCTCTACGGCGCAAATATGGAACAACGTGCTCAATACAGATCCTGTATGTTTTACGACGAATGTGGTTTATTTAGAGTAGCTCAGCAGCGTAGGAGGCCAAAGACAGCGTGGAGTAGGGCGGCTGGAGACACCGCTGCACCCGGAAAGGTTTCCAGTTTCCGGCAGGGCGACCCGACCCCACGCCACCAGCAGCTGCACCGAGATGAAGACCATGACGCAAATTAGCGCATTGAATGCACGAAAGGAGAGACAGTAAGCACTATGGCTGCACGATATATCGTTTGAGCATCGTCATCACGATGTACGTGCGCGCCATAGTGACACTGCAGTGCCTGGATGTCGAAGGTGAGTGAACTCATCTAATTTCAAGGATAGCTGATTGAGAGACACTGAATGTGACTCTCCATGAGCTGTGCAGTGATCCACCAATCACATTCTTTCTGTACTCAGTCGCCAATCAGTCTACCCTGCCAGCCATCAATCAAAATCAGAGCTGAGGAAACCACGCCCCTGCACATGGAGTGAGTGGGCACGTGTTTCTCAGCACAACATCAACGATTTCAAAATGAGAAACGAACCAAAGAAAACAGCCGAAGATGAAGACTCGTTAGCACAAAGAAAAGACACGTCACTCACCTTTGAAGATCAATGCTTGTTGACAAAAAGAAAAATCAACGTCACTTTTTGGAATTATTTCTGTTTCAAGAACGATGACGTCACTAAGCACCTGTTCTGTGTCGGCAGTGCCTTTCATCAAGGAGAGATAACGAGTCCCAGCACAATAAAAGCTCAAAACATCTCTGAGACAGACAGAAGCCATTCTACTAACATTCACTAAAAGAGGTAAGATCAGTGCAGGTTAACTGTCCTCAAGATCTCAGCAGAAAGTCAGATTCAGATCATCTGGTGAGAATTCCTCTATTTTTTCATGTCGCAACATATACCGCACGGCTATAAAAAACACAACACAGCCACGCACCAGAGAACTCCCGGCAGAGCAACCCGGCCCCACGCCACCAGCAGCCTTCCACACGCCATGGCCGACACACCAACAGACCACTCACCTCACACCAGCTCCACCACGCGCTGCACCACGCCACACAGGTCGGGAAGCAGACAAGGTAGCGCGCGAGCTACGGCTGCACTTAATAGTGGCGAGGTGCCGCCCGTCAATTAAAGGTAAACTGGAAGCGCGCCCCGCTGTGGGGTGGCATGCACGGTGCTCCGTCTACGTTAAAAAGAGGATTCTGACGTATTTCTGACAGAAGTGTGTGTCTGTCTGTGTGTGTGTGTGTGTGTGTGTGTTTACCTCGCTTTGGTTTGTAGTCTTTGAAGGCTTCACGAGAGAGTTCCAGGTTGTGTTTGCAGACCTCTCTGTTAGCCACAGCACTTCGATAAGCTCCTGTTCCGTACTCTACCTTAATCACAAAGTCAGGCTGAGGGTTAACCAAGTTTCCTGCTTCAAAGTCTGCGAAGGCCAGCTCTTCACCATCCAGACCGTACATGTCCTCAGCAAAGGTCTGAGTACAACCAACAAGACGAAAGTCCTCATGAAGGTCTGAGGAGAAAACAGAGAACCTGTTAGTGTGTGTGTGTGTGTGTGTGTGTGTGTGTGTGTGTGTGTTCTTATGTTCTGGTTTAAAATGAGTCACAAACTCACCATCAGCTGAGACACCGAGGACACAGGAGAGGACCAGGACCAGGACCAGGATCATCTTCATCCTCTGAGACCTGAAGAAGTTGACCTACCTGAGACTCTGAACACCTGAACCAGACTGAGACTGAGAACACCTGAGCCGGTCTGAGACACTGAGGATCTGAACTGGTCTGAGGAGGACTAACAGGAACTCAGTGAGCAGCTGGCTCTAAAAACTGAACGGCCAATCAGGTTTTGTGACATCATCAGTTACCAGGTAGAGGCAGTGTGCTGCTGCTGCTCTCAGCAACTGTTGAACAGAGAGCTGCAGATCAACCTGATCAATAATCAATCACCTGTTGGTGTCGTCCCAGATCCACAGTGACCTGACAGAACCAGAACCACACCTCTCACCCTGGGTCCACTTCTGTCTCAGGTCTGTGTCTCGACTAAACCCGATCTACGATCAGAGGATACGACCTTTTAGGAGACGATCAGGATGAAGGTGGAAGTTGAGGGTTACTCTGAGTTTTCAGGTATTAAACATGGAGGTAGTGAGGTATCAGGACCTGAAGTGAACCCCAGTACCCCCCAGCCAACGAGTGATGTGAGGTGCCATGATGTCGTGGCGTCATTGGTCAGAACTCCTGGGTCTACAGTTACACCACAAACAGAAACCATGACCCCTCTAATGCTGAAAATCAAGACCCTGGACCAGGTCTAGACTCTCGAACAGAATAGTTCAGGGAATTACAGAACTAGAACTCTGAAAGTACTAGATCTTCATGACTCTGGTCCTGTGAGGACATGTCGGTTGGAGACCTTCGACCTTTACGTAGAAAACTCTTTCTCTGCGGTTTGAGAGGAAAGTATCTGACCGTCCAGCTCAGCCAATCATGTTCATCAGAGCACTGGAGTCAGGACTGACTGTATCAGGAAAAACTGATCAATACACGAGACCGCTTTCATTCAACAAATCCACAGTTGATCAATAAATCCACTCCAAGTTTTCTGAAGGTTTATTGTGGTCAGAAAAAGTCCCAGTAAAAACAGAAACATCTCAAAATCACATCCTACCAGCCCCAAAGCCCTCCAACCACTGGATTATATCTGATCAAACAGCAGGGTTATTGATCCTGTCAAATATCGATTCACACTCTAAAGCATCAAACAGTAAAGGAAGCAGAGTCCAGATCCACAATCCAGACTAAACCTGATCCAGGAACACCCCTGGACCAGGGTTCAGAGCAGCCGAGCAGCAGAGAATCAGGTGTTCAGCCAGTCCAGCAGGTGGCAGCAGAGACAATCTGCTGAGCTGAAAACACAGGAAGCTGATTTTTCCTCCTCCATCCAGGACCAGGCCCGAGACCAGGACCAGGACCAGGATCAGTCAGTCTGGGGAACCAAAGTCCTTCCTACATAACAAAGAAAATGAAGAAGAAGATCATAGAGAGACACGGACAACACAGCTGTTAAACTGGTCTGAACCATACTGGCTGTACTGGTCTGAACTGGTCTAAGACTAAGGAAAACTGGTCTAAACTGGTCTAAGATTACGGTGTACTGGTCTGAACTGGTCTTAGACTATGGTGTACTGGTCTGAACTGGTCTAAGACTATGGTGTACTGGTCTTAGACTATGGTGTACTGGTCTTAGACTATGGTGTGCTGGTCTGTACTGGTCTAAGACTATGGTGTACTGGTCTGAACTGGTCTTAGACTATGGTGTACTGGTCTAAGACTATGGAGTACTGGTCTGAACTGGTCTAAGACTATGGTGTACTGGTCTGAACTGGTCTTAGACTATGGTGTACTGGTCTAAGACTATGGTGTACTGGTCTTAGACTATGGTGTACTGGTCTGAACTGGTCTTAGACTATGGTGTACTGGTCTGAACTGGTCTTAGACTATGGTGTACTGGTCTGAACTGGTCTTAGACTATGGTGTACTGGTCTGAACTGGTCTAAGACTATGGTTTACTGGTCTAAGACTATGGTGTACTGGTCTTAGACTATGGTGTACTGGTCTTAGACTATGGTGTACTGGTCTGAACTGGTCTTAGACTATGGTGTACTGGTCTGAACTGGTCTTAGACTATGGTGTACTGGTCTTACTTCTGGACTTGCTCTTGAAGTAGATGAATCCAGCCAGAGATAAGATCAGACCCAGGATCAGTCCTGAGGCCCCGATGGCAATCTTGTTCTTCTCAGACTCAGGCATGGACGGGTCTGAGGACAGACAGGTGAGAGGAAGGTGAACAGGTGAACAGATGAACAGGTGAACAGGTGAACAGGTGAACAGGTGAACAGGTGAACAGGTGAACAGATGAACAGGTGTAGGATGGACAGGTCTTTACCCCATTCCACGACCAGCGGCTCCTTCAGGCTGATGTGCTCCACCACACAGGTGATCTTCTCTCCAGACCTGCTCCAACAAAAAAAACCACATCAGAGGTTCTGTGATACTCAAGAGACCAGGGGTCCGTTTCACGTAGGTGGTTCAACAAACTCTGAGTTAAATCCTTAACTCTGAGTTGATCTACTCTGAGATAAGAAACTCTGAGTTTCCGGTTTCACAACACCTGATTTGAGTCAGTTTTAGCAACTCCGAGTAGTTTGACCTGGAGTTAAGCACGTGCACGCCAGACATAAACAGCCAGCATCTGTGGAGCCCAGATTCATTGATCAACCAATGGAAACAGGGAGAAGGAGGGGGAAACAGCAAGCCAACAGCGAATTACAGCACGTTTTTAAAAGAAAGTGCAATACAGCAGCAGCTGCAAAGGAGAGGGAGAGGGCTTGGGAGGAAATCGCTGCTCGCGTCAATGCGTAACTTTAAATCTAGTCTCGTGCAATCACAATGACAGACTGTTGCAGGGAAACTGCTTGAATGGAGCAAATTAATTTATTTTATGTAGGTGCAATCCAGCGGGACAAAAACGCACTTGGCAGCAGCTGAAAATTAAATATAAAAACATTGTGCAAACAGGTGAGACATCTGCATTTTCTCATTTTGATCATGTTTTACATTGTCAAGTAAGTATTAAGTGGCAGTTTGATCCCTTAGAAAATGCTCTTTTCACACTCAAAAATAAATTCTACTCTCTTATTGTGTTCCGTTAAATGATTAGGAATATTAAACTAACTCTCAGTATATATATGTATATATATTAATTAAGGCTGTCAAAGTTAACGCGTTATTGTCGCGTTAACTCAAGTGACTTTTATCGCCACTAATTTTTTTGACGCACGATTAATGCGAGCCTTAGCCTGGCTTGACGAAACTATACACACACTGTGTGGATATTCTTGCCGTTGTTAAAGGGTAGAGGAACAGTTGGTGAGCTATGTGAGCCTCGGGGCACTCCGTAATTTCGCGAATCAGGAAGTAGAGCACTGACTGATACCGCAGCAGACATAAACAAATCCACGTGAGTAGAAACTAGGATATAATGGATAAGAACACGATTTTGAACGGAGAGTTCAGCTACAAAGCCTTGCCAGATGGCTCTCTTGACAGGACAAAAGTCATTTGTGTTTCCTGTCGAGCTGAATTTAGTTACCACCGGAGTACGTCTAGTCTCAAATATCACTTGTCGGCCAAGCACACAGCTGATGCAGAGAGCCCCGCATCCCCCCCGCCTCAAGCAAACAACGCTGAATGTGCAAGGTAAACAGATGGAGAGCTCTACTAAACGCAAACTTGAAACAGTGATCGCTAAATGGGTGGCTACCGCTTGTCGGCCGATTAACATTGTGCAGGACGTTGGTCTGCGTGAAATCATACGGATCGCATCCAATGACTGGACATATGAATTACCTTGTAGGACCACCATTACCATGAAAATCCACGATCTGTTCTCATGTTGATAAAAGTATAACAATTTGAAAAAGATCGATTTAGAATGGATCAAAAATATGCGATCAATTTGCGATTAATCATGATTAATTATGATCACAATTTGATTAATCGCGATTAAATATTTTAATCGATTGACAGCCCTAATATTAAATTAACACACACTACACTCAATATTAGACTTTCACTCAGCAAACAGAAAGAGGGCAAATGCCAGAAAAACAGGTGGTGGCCCAGCAGCCCCACCTTTAACGGAGGCAGAGGAGCCCCCCCCCCCCCCCCCGTTCGACGATCGCAACCCCCCACCCCCCCACCCCGTAGCAGCGATCGTCGGACTGGTGTGTGTGTGTGTGTGTGTGTGTGTGTGGGGGGGGGGGGGGGGGGTCGAACGGGGGTTGCAGCTCCTCATTTGCAAGCTCCGATTTGCGAGCTCCTCCGCCTCCGTTAAAGGTGGGGCTGCTGGACCACCACCCGTTTTTGTGTTAGTTTAATATTCCTAATCATTTAACGGAACATAATAAGAGAGTAAAATTCAGTTTTGAGTGTGAAAAGAGCATTTTTTAAGAGATCAAACTGCCACTTAATACTTACTTGACAATGTAAAACATGATCAAAATGAGAAAATGCCGATGTCTCACCTGAAACTCTGGGTTTACTGAGTTAAACCTGCTCCCGAGCAGGTTAGGTTCACGGAGTCTGTTACTGTGGTAACTGACCGCGAGGTTGAGTTACCTCTCTTTGTGAAACAGGTTAGAGTTACCCCTCTCTCCCTGGTTTAACTAACCCTCCTTTGTGAAACGGAAAACTCAGAGTTTCCCTGATTTCAGGGTTAACAAACTCGGAGTTTCCACTAAACCTGCTACGTGAAACGGACCCCAGGTCTAGGAGGTCAGACTCACATCTCCCAAACCTGGATGTGGACTCACTTGGGTGTGTACTCCAGGTGGGAGTGGATCTGGTAGTACCAGTCTCCGTCTGCCATCTCATCAGTGGAAGTGACCCCAGAGGTCACCTCCTTCCCGTCTCTTTTCCAGGTCACTTTGATATGTTTGGGGTAGAAGTCGTAGACGATGCAGACCAGCACGGCAGGATGTCCACCACCAGAGGGCGCCTCAGAGTGCAGCCTGGCGTGGGGCTCAGCTAAATTAGAGAGGATGATAATTAACTGATAATTAGAGAAGAGGATATTTAAGATGCTGATCATTTAGGAGGATGATTAAAGGAGATGATCATTAAAGATGATGACTGAAGAAGGGTTTGATTTGTCTCTTCTCAGACACCGTACTCTCACAGTCATGTCTTTTTCACGTCTTCATATTTGACACATTTATCTGAGAACACAGACGCTGTAACAGGACAGCTGGTTTGAATAACTGTAGTAACACAGTCTGAGCAGCAGGCGGTGACAGAGAGCTGTGTTTGAGATGAACCTGGTGTGTCCGCAGAGTTCCTGATATTTCTCAAACTAACCCTTCAGTGAGGTGAATCTATAAATCAATATAAATCTATGATGGTGATCAGTGTAATGATTGATTTCAGCATTCATGACCGTCAGACTTGATTTCATACATCAGCTGATAAACACAGAAGAAGAAGAAGAAGACCATCCTTCAGCCCAGCTGTGACTGTCAGTTCAAAATATGTTCGTGTAGAAATAGGAATATTATCAGTTTATCAATCAATCACTTAATCAATACAGTGATGAAGTGGTGCTGTGTGACGTCACTGAAACACAAACTCACCGTGTTTAGGCAGAAAATTTGGGTAGAAGTTTTCAATGTTGTATTGACAGTATCTGGACTTCTCAGCTCTATAGCTGTTCAGCACTGAAGGATCATTGTTCCAGGCCTCTGCCTGCTTCACACCAACTTCAGTGTATCCAACAAATTTCCCCACACTGCTGCTGAATCTGGTCAACTCCAGTTTGTTGTAGTAGGTGGAGAAGATGAACTCGATGTTGTTTGGATCAGTGGAGTTAAACACACAACGGTACACTGCAACTTCCATTGATCCATCTGAGAAACACACAAGATCAGTCAGGTGTGTGTATAGATCTCTCAGGTGTGTGTATAGATCTCTCAGGTGTGTGTGTAGATCTCTCAGGTGTGTGTGTAGATCTCTCAGGTGTGTGTATAGATCTCTCAGGTGTGTGTGTAGATCTCTCAGGTGTGTGTATAGATCTCTCAGGTGTGTGTGTAGATCTCTCAGGTGTGTGTGTAGATCTCTCAGGTGTGTGTATAGATCTCTCAGGTGTGTGTGTAGATCTCTCAGGTGTGTGTGTGTAGATCTCTCAGGTGTGTGTATAGATCAGTCAGGTGTGTGTGTGTAGATCTCTCAGGTGTGTGTATAGATCTCTCAGGTGTGTGTTGATCGTACCTGTGCTGTTGAAGCCGATGAAGATGAAGATGAAGATGAAGAGGAGGGAGACTCTGAGAAAAGTTGAAGCCATCTTGGTCTGCTGTCTTCACCGACTGAAACTCACTCTGACTGAGAGCAGCTCTAAAAACCAGAAGTCCTCATTAAATCAGCCAATCAGCAGCTGTTACCAGGCAGACGACTCAGACTACGGTCTGCTGCTGAGACACTCACACACACACACTCACACACACACACACACACACACACACAGATACACATACACTCACACAGATACACACACTCACACATACACACACTCCAGTCTGCTGTCCGTCCCCTGCTCTGTTCTCTCCTCATTGAATTAAAAGGAAATAAATCATAGAAAAAAACAAACAGATTAGTTTTTTTTTGTGTTCCTCACAGGGTTCGAGGAGTCTACAGTCAGCAGACACCTGAGACAGACTGATGAAGGGTTAGTTATTCAGGTGGAGCATCAATAAATCAGAATATCAGATAAAAGTTCAGTTTAAAGACTGAAACTCATGAGTTATACAGGTTCATCACAGACAGACTGAGATATTTAAAGGGTTTATTTTATTTTGAGGATTTCATTCAGACCTGATTCAAAACCCAAAATTCAGGATCTCAGAAAATCAGAATAGTTCTTCAGATCAATCATATAAAATCAAGATTTTCAGCTCAGAACTGTTGGACTGCTGAAAAGTCTGAACATGTGGAGCTCTCAGCTCCTGGTCTGGGTCTTTGCATGAATTAGGAGGTCAGTCTGTGGCTCTGCTGAGGTCTGATGGGGACCTGCAGCTCTTCATCTCTTTACATCTTCATAGTACCCCACAGACCCTCTCTGCGGTCTAGGTCTGGGGAGTTTGCTGGTCAATCACTTAAAGGGTCACCATGGTCCATAAACCAGGTTCTGGTACTTCTGGCAGTGTGTGAAATCCTGCTGGAAAATAAAACCAGCATCTCCATGAAGCTGGTCAGCAGAGGGAAGAGTGAAGGTCTCTAGAACTTCCTGGTAGAGGTAAAAGGACTACCACAGTTGAAGTCCACGTCCTGATCCATCTGCATGTGGTGGTCCTTGAAGTTCTAACTCCAGCAGCAAAGTCTTGATGGTCCTGGTTTCTCAGTCCTCTCAGGTCTGCAGTTTTCACGATGTAAGTCATGACAAACTTCATCAGGACAAGCCCAATAAAGAGAGAAATTACAGATTATATTGAACATCTTCTGCTTCAGCTCCGTTCTTCTGCTGTATGAATAAATACTTGAACAGAAATGTTGGTTGGAGGTGAGCTCCTTGTTCATGACGTCACAGTTCTGATAGAATTAATTATTTAAATCTCTGAAGAATCTTGTTATAATGTCCACAACCCAGCAGTAAAATGTTCCCAGAAGAGGTTTTCTAGTTTAACAGACTTCAGTTCAGGGTCTGAAGGTTTTCAGAGGGACCAGGTCAGAGAGTCTGGATGTGGATGGTCTGGGGTCCATCCTGTATCTGGGGTCAGTGCTGAGGTCAGTCTGGACCTTTTCTGTGGTTCTAAAGCCGAGCAGTAAGAATCAGGAGGGGAGTCTGATCAGAGTCTAGAGAAAGAGGTCTGGTACGGTCTGAACCCCTCAAACCTCCAAACAGCAGAGTTCAGTCAGACTGATGAGAGTAAACACCAGGAGACAGAGACGTCACTCACTGAAGCTTTATTCAACACTTTCTGTTTCCATGGAGACGCTTTACACACACACACACAACAGCTGCGTTTAATACAAGATAATAAACAACACAGGTGATGATGACATCATCAGCCCCGACCAATCAGCTGCACTCGTTTCCTTTAATGAGGAAGAAGGTTCCAACAGCAACACCGAGCAGGCCGACAGTCAGACCGAGTCCACAGAACACAGCAGGACCGACACCGGGCTGGACCGTCTTCACCTCTGCAGACACACAACAGACACACACTCTGAGATATACACACTGAGATACACACACTGAGATATACACACAACACTCTGAGATATACACACTGAGATATATACACTGAGATATACACACTGAGATATACACACAACACACACACACTCTGAGATATACACACTGAGATATACACACTGAGATATACACACTGAGATATACACACTGAGATATACACACTGAGATATACACACTGAGATATACACACTGAGATATACACACTGAGATATACACACACTGAGATACACACACAACACACACTCTGAGATATACACACTGAGATATACACACACTGAGATATACACACTGAGAAATACACACTGAGAAATACACACTGAGACACAGCCCTCCCCCCCCTCTGTCTATGAAGAAGGTCTGCTCTCACCCCACATCCTGGTCTGCGGTTTCTCCAGGGTCAGGTGGTCCACAGAGCAGCTGTAGACGTCTCCTTCCTGGGTGGTGACCTCCAGTTTGGAGAACTGGCTGAAGGTTCCGTCTGTGTTCAGGAGGGGGACGTTCTTGGTGACCCCTTCAGTCACGTTCTCTCCGTTCTTACTCCAGAAGAAGGTCACAGGAGGCGGGTAGAAGCCGGTCACATGACAGACGAGGGAGTTCTTCTCCCCGAGCTCCAGCTGGTCTTTGGGGTAGACGATGGGACTGGACGGAGGGTCTGTAACCACAGAAAGAGAGGGGGGGGTGGGGGTGTCAGCACAGTTATCTCTGACAGTTTGACTTTAGGAACACGAGCTGTTGGAGAATTCTGCAGGAACTCAACGTGAGAGGACAAGAGCTGAGGGACGGAGGGGGAGAGAGAGGGGGGAGAGAGGGGGTGGGGGATTGTGTGTAAGAGAGAGAGAAAGAGAGAGAGTGAGGGAGTGTGTGTGTTTACCTCGCTCTGGTTTGTAGTCTTTGAAGGCTTCACGATCAATTTCCAGGTTGTATTTGCAGGTCTCTCTGTTAGCCACAGCACTTTGATAAACTCCTTCTTTGTACTCTGCTTTATCCACAAAGTCAGGCTGAGGGTAAACCATGTTCCCTGCTTCAAAGTCTGCGAAGGCCAGCTCTTCACCATCTAGACCGAACATGTACTCATCAAAGGTCTGAGTACAACCACTGAGACAAATGTCCTCATGAAGGTCTGAGGAGAAAACAGAGAACCTGTTAGTGTGTGTGTGTGTGTGTGTGTGTGTGTGTGTGTGTGTGTGGGTGTGTGTGTGTGTGTGTGTGTGTTCTTATGTTCTGGTTTAAAATGAGTCACAAACTCACCATCAGCTGAGACACCGAGGACACAGGAGAGGACCAGGACCAGGATCATCTTCATCCTCTGAGACCTGAAGAAGTTGACCTACCTGAGACTCTGAACACCTGAACCAGACTGAGACTGAGAACACCTGAGCCGGTCTGAGACACTGAGGATCTGAACTGGTCTGAGGAGGACTAACAGGAACTCAGTGAGCAGCTGGCTCTAAAAACTGAACGGCCAATCAGGTTTTGTGACATCATCAGTTACCAGGTAGAGGCAGTGTGCTGCTGCTGCTCTCAGCAACTGTTGAACAGAGAGCTGCAGATCAACCTGATCAATAATCAATCACCTGTTGGTGTCCACCCTTCAAAATAAACTTTTAATCCTTCACTGTCACTTGGAGATTTTCAGAATAAAAGACTTTTAATTATTTTTAAAGTTTCTGTTGAACTGAAACAAACTTTGTAAAAAAAAAAACCCCAGAAGACTAAAAACATGTAAGACAACCTAGAAACAGGTTTTTAGGATCATCCAGATCCACAGTGACCCGACAGAACCAGAACCACACCTCTCACTTCTGTCTCAGGTCTGTGTCTCGACTAAACCCACCTGAGGACCTCTGAGTTATGAAGGACTTTAGAGTCCTCATCTGACTGACCTGATAGAGAACAGAGAGTGAGGACCTCCAGACCTCAGACTGACTCTGGTTTTTGTTTGTTAAACTGGGACACTTTGACTGTCTGTTTCCTCTTTCTCCGTTCCCCACAAAAACCAGTCTGACCAGTGCTGCCTTCAAGTGTCCCACTAAAACCAGGAGTTTTCAGTGTTTGTGTCTGACGCTCAGGATCAGCTTTAATACTCAGCTTCAGTGAGGAGCGTGAGATTTCCTGCAGCACCTGAACATAGCAGCAGCAGCAGTTTGTGGAAAGTCCCCACTGTTTACTTTCACTTCCACCTCAACAGCCAATCAGAAGACGAGCTGCTGGCGTGTCATGGGTCACCAGGGGAAGAAAAATCACTGATGAGTGATGAGGAATCTCCACAGCAAAGTGCGCCTCCTGTCATATTGATCGGATGTATGGTGAATGGGTGGTTCTGCAGATCAGGAACTCCTCAGGTGATCCAAACCTCCACCTGCTCCCATCGCCCTCGTTCATCATCAGAGGTGTGTGGTCCTCAAGTACAGAAACTGTCACAGCACTTACCCGGGATTTCCACCGCATCCGGAACGGCTCCGATCCAGAATGGCAGTGATTTTTGCCGTACGCCAATTCCTATCAGATCTGTTTGTGAGACGAATTTCAGGGCGGATTACGGACAGCTGGAATCGCAAGAACTAACAAGAACCCTGCGGATTCACGTCCAATCACACGATAACAAGTTGTCTTTCGCCATGTAGGCTAACCATATAAACAGTAGATAGTGTCCTTCCAGAGGAGGAAATCTACTTCTAGAATCAATTCCAATCGTATTATCTGGGTGTCTTAATCAGAGTTCTTCAACTCCAATCCGAGTTCTCCTTATAGTCAGACTAAGGTCATTACATGCACTTCAGTTGTCCAGTCTTAATCGGTGTAAGGCAATAGTTCGGTTTGCTTAAGTGTCGTGTAAACGTTCTGATTGATCGACAGCCGAGAACATCCTTTATAAATCTGATCCATGTGTCTCATTTCAACACGATTCCGCCTGAAACTCGTCAAGTTCAACACAGTTTGTGGGTGTTACTTTTTACACAGCTTTGCCGTCATGAGAACATCTGAGCTAATAAATCCCACATTTTAGGGTCACCTCAGACCAGTCGATCCAGAGGGACCCTAACGCCAGATTTTCATCGCATCTGAAACGGCTCCGATCTGGAACGGCTGTGATTTTCGCCGTCCGCCAGTTCCTACCGGATTCGTTTGTGAGGCGGATTTCATGGTGGATTACGGAGACTGGGAATTGCAAGAATTAAAAATAACCCGCAGATTCATACGAGTTGTTGAAATTGTAGTTGTTTTTCGCCACAGAGGCTAACCATATAAGCAGTAGATTGTGTCCTTCCAGAGGAGGAAATCTACTTCTAGACTTCTAGAATCAGCATCTCCTCATCCATGGTGTCATCGGGGTGAAATGACGTCTAAAAACCTTTCACTTGTTCGTCTCCGCCCGTTTGCATGGTGTGAAATACGATCCTCCTGAAACACGGAGTGTTTTATTTTGAAAAGAAGCCGGATGTTTTATTTTGTGTCTGTGTCCGACTTCCTTTCCAGCACGGGTTAATCTGTGCTGAATTTATCCGCCATGCTCCGGCGTCCAGAAAAAAGAGTTGGCGATCCTCAGAGGAACAGAAAGAAGTCGGTGTAAATCGACACGTTAACTTGAATGGTTACGATCAGCTATGATCGGAGGAAACGACCTTTTAGTAGACGATCAGGATTAAGGTGGAGATTGAGGGTTACTCTGAGTTTTCAGGTATTAAACATGGAGTTAGTGAGGTATCAGGACCTGAAGTGAACCCCAGTACCCCCCCAGCCCCCCCCCCCCCCCCCCCTTAATATCCAGATCTTCTGATCAGGACTCAGTTTAGAGAACAATAACCAGATGACCAACGAGTGATGTGAGGCGCCATGATGTTGTGGCGTGATTGGTCAGAACTCCTTGGTCTACAGTTACACCTCAAACAGAAACCATGACCCCTGTAATGCTGAAAATCAAGACCCTGGACCAGGTCTAGACTCTCGAACAGAATAGTTCAGGGAATTACAGAACTAGAACTCTGAAAGTACTAGATCTTCATGACTCTGGTCCTGTGAGGACATGTCGGTGCGGAGACCTTTGACCTTTACGTAGAAAACTCTTTCTCTGCGGTTTGAGAGGAAAGACCGTCCAGCTCAGCCAATCATGTTCATCAGAGCAGACTCTGGAGTCAGGACTGACTGTATCAGGAAAAACTGATCAATACATGAGACCGCTTTCATTCAACAAATCCACAGTTGATCAATAAATCCACTCCAAGTTTTCTGAAGGTTTATTGAGGTCAGAAAAAGTCCCAGTAAAAACAGAAACATCTCAAAATCACATCCTACCAGCCCCAAAGCCCTCCAACCACTGGATTATATCTGATCAAACAGCAGGGTTATTGATCCTGTCAAATATCGATTCACACTCTAAAGCATCAAACAGTAAAGGAAGCAGAGTCCAGATCCACAATCCAGACTAGACCTGATCCAGGAACACTCCTGGACCAGGGTTCAGAGCAGCCGAGCAGCAGAGAATCAGGTGTTCAGCCAGTCCAGCAGGTGGCAGCAGAGACAGTCTGCTGAGCTGAAAACACAGGAAGCTGATTTTTCCTCCTCCATCCAGGACCAGGACCAGGACCAGGACCAGGACCAGGATCAGTCAGTCTGGGGAACCAAAGTCCTTCCTACAATTAAAGAAAACAGAAAGAATCACAGAGAGACACGGACAACACAGCTGTTAAACTGGTCTGTACTAGTCTAGGATTATGGTGTACTGGTCCAAACTGGTCGAATTTCAATTTCCACTGCGTCCGGGATGGCTTTGAACTGGAATGGCAGCAATTTTCACCGTACACCAATTCCTACCAGATTTGTTTGTGAGACGAATTTCATTACGTTGCTTTTCTTTGTGCCAATTTTTGTGTCTGTGCCCGACTTCCTTTCCAGCACGGGTTAATCTGTGCTGAATTTACCCGCCATGCTCTGGCGTCCAGAAAAAATAGAACTCTTGTGATCAGCTGAGGAGTCCGGCGATCCGCAGAGGAACGGAAAGAAGTCGGTGTAAATTGACACGTTAACTTGAATGGTTACGATCAGCTACGATCGGAGGATACGACCTTTTAGGAGACAATCAGGATGTGGTGGAGGTTGAGGGTAAGACTATGGTGTACTGGTCTGAACTGGTCTTAGACTATGGTGTACTGGTCTAAGACTATGGTGTACTGGTCTGTACTGGTCTAAGACTATAGTGTACTGGTCTTAGACTATGGTGTACTGGTCTAAGACTATGGTGTACTGGTCTGAACTGGTCTAAGACTATGGTGTACTGGTCTTAGACTATGGTGTACTGGTCTAAGACTATGGTGTACTGGTCTGAACTGGTCTAAGACTATGGTGTACTGGTCTTAAACTATGGTGAACTGGTCTGTACTGGTCTTAGACTACGGTGTACTGGTCTGAACTGGTCTTAGACTATGGTGTACTGGTCTTAGACTATGGTGTAGTGGTCTGAACTGGTCTTAGACTATGGTGTACTGGTCTGTACTGGTCTAAGACTATGGTGTACTGGTCTGTACTGGTCTAAGACTATGGTGTACTGGTCTTAGACTATGGTGTACTGGTCTGTACTGTGCTAAGACTATGGTGGACTGGTCTGAACTGGTCTTAGACTATGGTGTACTGGTCTGAACTGGTCTTAGACTATGGTGTACTAGTCTTAGACTATGGTGTACTAGTCTTAGACTATGGTGTACTGGTCTCAGACTATGGTGTACAGGTCTGAACTGGTCTAAGACTATGGTGTACTGGTCTTAGACTATGGTGTACTGGTCTGTACTGGTCTAAGACTATGGTGTACTGGTCTGTACTGGTCTAAGACTATGGTGTACTGGTCTTAGACTATGGTGTACTGGTCTGTACTGTGCTAAGACTATGGTGGACTGGTCTGAACTGGTCTTAGACTATGGTGTACTGGTCTGAACTGGTCTTAGACTATGGTGTACTAGTCTTAGACTATGGTGTACTGGTCTCAGACTATGGTGTACAGGTCTGAACTGGTCTAAGACTATGGTGTACTGGTCTTAGACTATGGTGTACTGGTCTGTACTGGTCTTAGACTATGGTGTACTGGTCTGAACTGGTCTTAGACTATGGTGTACTGGTCTAACTGGTCTAAGACTATGGTGTACTGGTCTTACTTCTGGACTTGCTCTTGAAGTAGATGAATCCAGCCAGAGATAAGATCAGACCCAGGATCAGTCCTGAGGCCCCGATGGCGATCTTGTTCTTCTCAGACTCAGGCATGGACGGGTCTGAGGACAGACAGGTGAGAGGAAGGTGAACAAGTGAACAGATGAACAGATGAACAGGTGAACAGGTGAACAGATGAACAGGTGAACAGATGAACACATGAACAGGTGAACAGATGAACACGTGAACAGGTGAACAGATGAACAGGTGAACAGGTGAACAGGTGAACACATGAACAGATGAACAGGTTAACAGATGAACAGATGAACAGGTGAACAGGTGAACAGATGAACACATGAACAGGTGAACAGATGAACAGGTGAACAGGTGAACAGGTGAACAGGTGAACACATGAACAGGTGAACAGATGAACAGGTGAACAGGTGAACAGATGAACAGGTTAACAGATGAACAGGTGAACAGGTGAACAGATGAACAGGTGAACAGATGAACAGGTGAACAGATGAACAGATGAACAGGTGAACAGGTGAACAGATGAACAGGTGAACAGGTGAACAGATGAACAGGTGAACAGATGAACAGGTGAACAGGTGAAAGGGTGAACAGGTGAACAGATGAACAGGTGAACAGGTGAACAGGTGAACAGATGAACAGGTGAACAGGTGAACAGGTGTAGGATGGACAGGTCTTTACCCCATTCCACGACCAGAGGCTCCTTCAGGCTGATGTGCTCCACCACACAGGTGATCTTCTCTCCAGACCTGCTCCAACAAAAAAAAACCACATCAGAGGTTCTGTGATCCTCAAGAGACCTGGTCTAGGAGGTCAGACTCACATCTCCCAAACCTGGATGTGGACTCACTTGGGTGTGTACTCCAGGTGGGAGTGGATCTGGTAGTACCAGTCTCCGTCTGCCATCTCATCAGTGGAAGTGACCCCAGAGGTCACCTCCTTCCCGTCTCTTTTCCAGGTCACTTTGATATGTTTGGGGTAGAAGTCGTAGACGATGCAGACCAGCACGGCAGGATGTCCACCACCAGAGGGCGCCTCAGAGTGCAGCCTGGCGTGGGGCTCAGCTGCAGCATACACAGTCAGATCAGTGACATTAATAACAGAGCCAATAAAGGGAGAGACTGAGGGGAGCTGGACTTAGATTTAGGGTTCAAACTGAGGATGGACATTATTTCAGGAAATGAAATTCAACAAGCTAACAGGTGAAAGGTGGCTGATAGGCTGACACTCAGGCCAGAATGTCTAGATAAACCCCAATCTCTGAAAAAAAAAAGAGAGTATGTTTTAAGTGTTAAATTTCTGAAATCAGCCGTCACTGCACATTTGGATCTGACCTTCACATTTCCACATGTGTTCAGAGTATAAGAAATGAACAGTCACCAACACAAAGGAGGGCAACAACCTCGGGGGAATATACCTCAATTCATTCTGCACTTTTTCAGAGTTTTCAGGCAGTGAGATGGGTCTACAGAAGGTTTACTGTTGAAGCTTCTTGGTTTGCACACCTTTACATTTTATTTCTTATTTTTTACGATGATTTATGAATGGATGAAATTTGAATTCAGTTACTTTTTTGTTTACAGAGTGCCTCTGGTCGGACCTGGAGTTGGTTTTTGTTATGATCCAGGAGTATGAAAAGTTAAAAATATCTTAGTACGGAAATATTACAGCTGATTTTTAATAACTAGTAACTCAGTAAGACCAACAGGTGGAGACAGAGAGCTGTGTCAGGACTAAACCTGTTCCTTCCTCTGATGGAGAGTTTGAGATTTTTCTGATAGAAACTGATCAAATATTGGAAATCATAATCGATTGAGAGTGTTTTATTGAAATATCAGAACGGTGATGTTATATCAAATTCTGATGAACAGTGAGAAAGAGAACTGCTCTTACATTTAAAATACTGCTGACTGTGAATTTTAAAGTGTGTAAGTATAAGAATATATGACTTTGTAATGTTAACAAACAGAGTTCAGTTTTTTTTTGGGGGGGGGGCTCAGTAAATCAGTGCAGTGATGAAGAGATGCTGTGTGACAAAACACAAACTCACCTGATGTAGACAGAGGCCCGGTCTCACTGTAGTAGGCCTTTGTATGTTCTTGACAGATTAACTTCTGAGCTCTCCTCCTGCTCAGCTCTGAAGGATCATTGTTTAAGCGCTCTGCATTCTTCAGACCGAGTTCAGTGTATCCAACATATTTCCCCAAACTGCTGCTGAACCTGAGGAACTCCAGTTTGTTGTAGTAATGAGAGTAGATGTACTCGATGTCGTTCAGATCAGTGGAGTTAAACTCACAACGGGTCACTTGAAGTTGCATTGATCCATCTGAGAAACACACAAGATCAGTCAGGTGTGTGTGTGTAGATCTCTCAGGTGTGTGTGTAGATCTCTCAGGTGTGTGTAGATCTCTCAGGTGTGTGTATAGATCTCTCAGATGTGTGTGTGTAGATCCCTCAGGTGTGTGTATAGATCTCTCAGGTGTGTGTGTAGATCTCTCAGGTGTGTGTAGATCTCTCAGGTGTGTGTATAGATCTCTCAGGTGTGTGTATAGATCTCTCAGGTGTGTGTTAATCGTACCTGTGCTGTTGAAGCCGATGAAGATGAAGATGAAGATGAAGATGAAGAGGAGGGAGACTCTGAGAAAAGTTGAAGCCATCTTGGTCTGCTGTCTTCACCGACTGAAACTCACTCTGACTGAGAGCAGCTCTAAAAACCAGAAGTCCTCATTAAATCAGCCAATCAGCAGCTGTTACCAGGCAGACGACTCAGACTACGGTCTGCTGCTGAGACACTGACACACACACACACACAGATACACACACACAGACACACACACACACACATAGAAAGCAATTACCCGTAGACCTGGTTACACACTGGACGCCGTCTCTGTCTGTCAGGTTTTATCTAACTCAGTCATGCTCCTCAGTTCTGTCACTGTTATTTGTGGTAAGTTCATTCATGGCGCACCATTCAAACTAAGTATAACTCTACAACAGAGTATCAGGGCCGTATCAGAGAATGTTTTAGTTTTTTTTAAGTTTAATTTTAAGTTATCTGACAAGAGTAAAGTTGAAAGTAAAGTCATATGAGAAAATCAACTTGTGATGTTGGGAGATTAAAGTCATACAGATATAACTGAGATAAAGTTCTACTCTCATTAAGGGTTAACGTCGTTTTGGTTATGAGAATTCAGTGGTGAGCAGCCAGCTGCCTGTACCAAGATGAGGAACATGAGTCCTGTAACAGGACTGTACATTAAGACATCACCTTTAAGACAGCATTACGTGGCTAACTGTTGTTTGGTTCCGTGGCTTTACTCTTTTTATAAAAATGAAAAAAATAATCCTGTTATTTGGCCATGATACTCTTTTGTACGGTTCAAAGTGCTTCTTAGAGCTGAAATTACGATACTGAGCAACAATGATTCATGAGAAAACAAAATATATTTAAAAATAAGAAAAGAAAGTACACTTAAACATTTAAATACAACATATACACTGTGTGCACAATTATTAGGCAAGTTGTATTTTTGAGGATAAATTTTATTTTTGAACAACTACAGTGCTCTCGGTCAATCTAAAATGTTAATAAACCTCAAACCGGAATATTTAAGGGAGTAAAAGTGAGATTTTGACTTCCTTAGGAGAATATCTATGTGTGCACAATTATTGGGGGCAGCTATTAGTGTGCAGAATTATTATGCAACTAAATTAAAAATGAAAAATTTTCCATCTCACTTGTTTATTTTCACTTGTTAAAGTGAGAATGATAAACAAACAACTCAATTTACAAATAAAAATTGTTGAAATTTAAAAAAAAAAAAATCTGTGATCAATACAGCCACCCTTCTTTTCAATAACAGTCATAAGCCTTTCATTCATGGAGTCTTTCAGTTTCTTGATCTGTTGACGATCAACTTTTTGTGTTGCAGCAACCAAAGCCTCCCAGACACTGTTCAGAGAGGTGTACTGTCTTCCTTCACTGTAAATTTCCCGTTTAAGAAGGACTCACAAGTTCTCAACAGGGTTTAGGTCAGGTGAAGAAGGAGGCCATGTCATTATTCTTTCGTTTTTAAGGCCTTTACTGGCGAGCCACATAGTGGAGTACTTCGTTGCATGCAATGGAGCATTGTCCTGCATAAAAACCATGGTTTTCTTGAAAGATGCAGACTTTTGCCTGTACCACTGCTTGAAGAAAGTGTCTTCTCAAAACTGGCCGTGGATTTGGGAGTTGATTTTAAGTCCATCTTTAACCCAAAAGGTCCAGCTAGCTCATCTTTAATAATACCAGCCCATATCAGTACCCCGCCTCCACCTTGCTGGTTTCTGATTCAAAGTGGAGCTCTGTGCCCATTACTGATCCAGCCACGGGTCCATCCATCTGGTCTGTCAAGAGTCACTCTCATCCCATCAGTCCATAAAACCTTTGAAAAATCTCTCTTCAGATATTTCTTGGCCCAGTCTTGACGTTTCGACCTGTGTCTTGTTCAGTGGTGGTCAGGTTTCAGCCTTCCTTACTTTGGCCATGTCTCTGAGCACTGAACACCTTGTACTTCTGGGCACTCCAGGTAGGTTGCAGTTCTGGAATATGACAGCACTGGAGGATAAGCGGTTCCTGGTACCTTTTCGTTTGAGTCTTCTCAAATCTTTGGCAGTTAATTTGCGTCTTTTTTTCTTAACACATTTCTTGCGACCCTGTTGACTATTTGCATCAAAATGTTTGCTGTTTCTGTGATCACGCCCAAATATCTTCGCAATTTCAAGAGTGCTGCATCCCTCTGAAAGACTTTTTACATTTTTTGACTTTTCAGAGTCACTTACATCTCTTTTTTAGCCCATTTTACCTGAGGAAAAGAAGCTGCCTAATAATTATGCACACCTTGATATAGGGTTTTGATCTCCTTAGGCCACACCCTCCCTCATTACACTAATACACATTACCTGATATGCTTATATCCAATAAGCATTCAAGTTTATACAGCTTGGAGTTGGAAAATATGCATAAAAATGAGGATATGATCAAAATACTCACTTGCCTAATAATTGTGTACACAGTGTACACTCACCGGCCACTTTATTAGGTACACCTGTCCAACTGCTCGTTAACACTTAATTTCTAATCAGCCAATCACATGGCGGCAACTTAGTGCATTTAGGCATGTAGACATGGTCAAGACAATCTCCTGCAGTTCAAACTGAGCATCAGTATGGGGAAGAAAGGTGATTTGAGTGACTTTGAACGTGGCATGGTTGTTGGTGCCAGAAGGGCTGGTCTGAGTATTTCAGAAACTGCTGATCTACTGGGATTTTCACGCACAACCATCTCTAGGGTTTACAGAGAATGGTCCGAAAAAGAAAAAATATCCAGTGAGCGGCAGTTCTGTGGGCGGAAATGCCTTGTTGATGCCAGAGGTCAGAGGAGAATGGCCAGACTGGTTCGAGCTGATAGAAAGGCAACAGTGACTTAAATAACCACCCGTTACAACCAAGGTAGGCAGAAGAGCATCTCTGAACGCACAGTACGTCGAACTTTGAGGCAGATGGGCTACAGCAGCAGAAGACCACACCGGGTGCCACTCCTTTCAGCTAAGAACAGGAAACTGAGGCTACAATTTGCACAAGCTCATTGAAATTGGACAATAGAAGATTGGAAAAACGTTGCCTGGTCTGATGAGTCTCGATTTCTGCCGCGACATTCGGATGGTAGGGTCAGAATTTGGCGTCAACAACATGAAAGCATGGATCCATCCTGCCTTGTATCAACGGTTCAGGCTGGTGGTGGTGGTGTCATGGTGTGGGGAATATTTTCTTGGCACTCTTTGGGCCCCTTGGTACCAATTGAGCATCGTTGCAACGCCACAGCCTACCTGAGTATTGTTGCTGACCATGTCCATCCCTTTATGACCACAATGTACCCAACTTCTGATGGCTACTTTCAGCAGGATAATGCGCCATGTCATAAAGCTGGAATCATCTCAGACTGGTTTCTTGAACATGACAATGAGTTCACTGTACTCAAATGACCTCCACAGTCACCAGATCTCAATCCAATAGAGCATCTTTGGGATGTGGTGGAACGGGAGATTCGCATCATGGATGTGCAGCCGACAAATCTGCGGCAACTGTGTGATGCCATCATGTCAATATGGACCAAGCTCTCTGAGGAATGCTTCCAGCACCTTGTTGAATCTATGCCACGAAGAATTGAGGCAGTTCTGAAGGCAAAAGGGGGTCCAACCCGTTACTAGCATGGTGTACCTAATAAAGTGGCCGGTGAGTGTATATGAAAGTAATCAAATTCAGCACACAGACTCATCTAAACTGCTCGTGCTGTGGTGTCCGGAAGTTTCTGAGTCTTACTCAGCAGAGGTGTGTGTCCCTGTAACACCTGTATGACCCACTCTGACAAGTTACCTGTCTGTCTTTCTCCATTTTTGTCATTTCCTGCTTTTTTTTTGTTATCGTCTTTGTCTTCTTCACTCTGCTCCTCATGTGTTAACCTCACCTTGATTAGATTCTCTTGTCTTTATTTTCCAGACTGCTGGTTTATGTTCCCTGTGTCCTCCTTCTCACTTATGATGCTGCTCAAGAACATGATGCAGTCGCGGATGGTATGGATGAATGGTATTGTCTATGCAAAAATGCATTGAACAAGTAGCACCAGCGTATTTGAACGAGATTCACTTTCTAGGCACTTTTTCCTTTGTCCCAATACAGCCTATGACCTCGAGCGAAGTTTCTTCGCGGAGTTTCAGATGCCGTGGACGTGGATGCATCGGCGATGCTGCGCTAAGGGTTTGACTGACCTGCGACTGCATCACGTTCTTGTTTCTCAAACCCCTTTTGCAAATAAATCGCTTGTAGCATGTCATGTGAAACCCAGCGTCATCAGGAACATTGTCAAAGTCGATATCAACGCAAAGTTTAAAAGTTTCTGCAAGGTCCTTAGTCTCACCGTGTAGAGAAAGCCACTTTCCAATACTAGTTCTGTAAGTTTCCCAACGTGTCCTTGTAAAGTCGAGAACGTCTTCACTCTGGACAGATGATAGATGCATATAGCATTGTTTCGCTCCTTTTTGTGCACTTTTGAAGGCCGTTTTCTTTTGTTCCTTTTCTTTTCTTCCTCTTCGCTTGTCTCGCTGCGAGATGCGGTCGTCGCCATGTTTGTGTATTTCTGATGCTATGGCAACGAGACTCGGCTCCTATTGATCCACGTGACAAAAATCGCTTCACCCCTCTGCATATTCGATTGCACGTGTGCAAGTATCACTACGCCGCAGAAAGGAAATAGTTCGACACCGAAACACTGATTACTAAAAATCGACAGGATGACATGAGTAGATATATTTTTTTTAGTACTTACTATCAATAGAGCTTTTTAATGAATCACAGTTTGTATTGCACCACTAAAGTGGAACGAACCAACACGATCTCATTCAGCCAATACAGCCTAATCGTAGGCTAAGCTAATGTGTATTCATGCCACTTCCTGAACGCAGGGTGATGGGGTGGGGAAGGAGGGGGAGGCCTGTCACTCATGGCAGACCGCGCCCCTCTCAGTCGAGGCCCGCCCCCACGGAAAAACAGGCTCAAAAGTCAACCTGAAACTTTTCAAGTTGAATCTGAAAAAAGAAGATCTGAAACCGAAAAAAAAGTTTTGAATCCGTAAAAATAAGATCTGAATCTGAAATAAATAAATAAAATTCAATCGAAAAAAAAAAAGTACTCAAAGATCGAAATATGCATTGAAGTGAAAAAAAGAAATAAGTAATTTATTCAAAAGTATTAAAAACAGAATCAAAGTTACATTTGAACAGATTTTTTTCATGCATTCTGGGATTTTTCAAAGTTCAATTTTGAAATTCAAGACTTTCAGGTACCATTTAATTTTTTTCAGGTTCAAATCTGATTTTTCTTATTATCTCATTATTTTTTCACTTCACTTTTTATTTTTTCACTTACACTACTTTTCAATACTTTTGAGCCTGATCTGGCTCCATAGAAGAGGAACCACTCCATGTAGATGTTTGTGAACTGGGCTTCTCTGCTTTGAACATTTCCTCAGCTTCCCTCCAGCCAAGATCTTTAATTCCAAGATATTTACCTGAAAATGCACAATTATCTCGATCCTCTCTGCCTTGGTCTCAGTTTGCGCAGTGCAGTTAATAACCTCAACCATAAACAACAGGAATTCATTTTTCTGCACAATCAGTGTCCTCTTTAAATTTACTGCATTCTTCACAGTGATTTCATCTGTAACTGTCTGCTTCAGTGACCTGACCCTCAGGTCCACTTGGCTGTGTTCTTACTTTTGTTTCTGCTTCGACATATGGGAGTCCTTGAGCTGTTCTGATTTTTTGTCCTTGTTGGCCTCACACCCTCTGTGAACAGAACATATTCATGTTCCCCAGAACATCAAACTGGATTACATCAGCATGACTCATGTGATAGTTTCACAGACATAATACGAAGTAAACCATTTCTATTTATCAGATTGTAGTTTTCTGATTTTACATTCCCAAGGCCGGTTCAGAAGACTGAACCTGGAGGACCTGAAGTAATCAACCACATGTGGATGGGCAGGCTGGCTAGAAGGATCTGGAACAACGTTGGAGCAACTGATGACTACCCTAGACCTGGGGTCAGTGCTGAGGTCAGTCTGGACCTTCTCTGTGGTTCTAAAGCCGAGCAGTAAGAATCAGGAGGGGAGTCTGATCAGAGTCTAGAGAAAGAGGTCTGGTACGGTCTGAACCCCTCAAACCTCCA
Organism: Xyrichtys novacula; assembly: GCA_962446985.1. Taxonomy (NCBI): domain Eukaryota; kingdom Metazoa; phylum Chordata; class Actinopteri; order Labriformes; family Labridae; genus Xyrichtys; species Xyrichtys novacula. The sequence goes on from CAUIWU010000006.1 coordinate 1,253,306, forward strand.
AACAGCAGAGTTCAGTCAGACTGATGAGAGTAAACACCAGGAGACAGAGACGTCACTCACTGAAGCTTTATTCAACACTTTCTGTTTCCATGGAGACGCTTTACACACACACACAACAGCTGCGTTTAATACAAGATAATAAACAACACAGGTGATGATGACATCATCAGCCCCGACCAATCAGCTGCACTCGTTTCCTTTAATGAGGAAGAAGGTTCCAACAGCAACACCGAGCAGGCCGACAGTCAGACCGAGTCCACAGAACACAGCAGGACCGACACCGGGCTGGACCGTCTTCACCTCTGCAGACACACAACAGACACAGACTCTGAGATATACACACTGAGATACACACACTGAGATATACACACAACACTCTGAGATATACACACTGAGATATATACACTGAGATATACACACTGAGATATACACACTGAGATATACACACAACACACACACACTCTGAGATACACACTGAGATATACACACTGAGATACACACACACTGAGACATACACTGAGATATACACACTGAGATACACACACTCTCAGATATACACACTGAGATATACACACTGAGATATACACACTGAGATATACACACTGAGATACACACACACTGAGACATACACTGAGATATACACACTGAGATATACACACTGAGAAATACACACTGAGATATACACACTCTGAGATATACACACTGAGATATACACACAACACACACACACTCTGAGATATACACACAGAGATACACACACAGATATACACACTGAGATATACACACACACTCTCTCTCTCTCTCCCCCCGTTCCTAAAGTCAGACCCCTCTCCCTCTCTCTCTCTCTCTCTCTCTCTCTCTCTCTCTCTCTCTCTCTCTCTCTCTCACTCTCACTCTCGCTCTCACCCCACATCCTAGTCTGCGGTTTCTCCAGGGTCAGGTGGTCCACAGAGCAGCTGTAGACGTCTCCTTCCTGGGTGGTGACCTCCAGTTTGGAGAACTGGCTGAAGGTTCCGTCGTCTGTGTTCAGGAGGGGGACGTTCTTGGTGACCCCTTCAGTCACGTTCTCTCCGTTCTTACTCCAGAAGAAGGTCACAGGAGCCGGGTAGAAGCCGGTCACATGACAGACGAGGGAGTTCTTCTCCCCGAGCTCCAGCTGGTCTTTGGGGTAGACGATGGGACTGGACGGAGGGTCTGTAACCACAGAAAGTGTTTGGGTCAAGTTCTCTCTGCAGGAACTCTTTCATTTTCAGAGCAGCATCAAACCTGGACACTTAAATATCTGAGTTAGAATAGAGACTGATCCAGTTCATGGACCTGAGTAAGACTTTTTGGGAGGGCGGGCTGATCTGAGACAGAACGGGTGGGACATTGTACAAACAGTAACAGTTGCCATGACAACATGAGAACTTAAACTTTTATAATAATTAAAAAGTTGTCTTCTCATTGGGTTTGGTCATATCTGATTCACATTGTTATTGTTTCATTATTTTAAATACTGTTACAGGGTTTAACCTTTGTCCTGGTTCATGAAGTTTTGTTGAATATCACGTGACCTCAGCTAAGGTCCAGAATCAGGAGTGAAGACAGGAGAAAATCGTAGACTTGTTGATCCCGACTTTATTTTTATTTCATTCTGTTGTCATTCTCATGAACACGGTCATTTGAGTTAGTTCATCTTAACGTTGAAGACGTCAAACATTGATGTCGTTTCCTTTACAACCTTATGACATCTTTGACAGTTTATTCAAAGCTTAAGTTGAAAACCTGGTCACATCCATTTTTATGAACCAGAACCAAACCCAGTTCAGACCACAGATGTCAGGCCATCATATTGGGTGTCCTTTTTGTCCAGAGAGATCCGACCAGGTCTTAACAAACATCTGTCCTTCAGCTGAGCCCGGGCTCTACCAGCCTCATCCTTATTTACCTCCTTTGTGTCACAGCACTCTGGAGCTGGCTCCATGTTAACGGCAGGATCTCATGTTGTAACCGACTGACACACGAGGAAATGTTTTATGATGAGTCTATAACAGTTCAGGCCAAAGAGCCGGGACTCTTCAAAGTTCAGGGAGGAGGAAACTCAGAGCTCTGAGTTTCTGAGATCCACTATCACTGTGGAGTTAATACAGATGCTGCATTCAACAGGACAAACAGCCCAAGACAGGAAGTAAAGCTGCTGAGGGCTCTGTCAGCTGATCACTATGATCAATGCTAACAGTGATCTCCTCTCATGAGAGCAGTGTCGTTTTCGTCATATTTCGTCAAATATTTTCGTCAACGAGAACAACACTGGTTGTTTTCGTCAATTAAAATATTTCCCTTTTATTCCACGACGAAGACGTAACGTTGACGAGCTAAACATTGACTTCAAAATGACTGAATTCTGGATTTTTAACAAACATCAAAGGAAGTTCATTTATTTATTTAACTCTTTATTTTAATTATTTCACTTTCATTTAAGGAGATTCTCAAATTCAATTTAGAGGTCTGAAATATTTCAGACAGAAGTGAGGGTGTGTTTGTGTGTCTGTGTGTGTGTGTGTGTGTGTGTGTATGTGTGTGTGTGTGTGTGTGTGTGTTTACCTCGCTCTGGTTTGTAGTCTTTGAAGGCTTTACGAGTGATTTCCAGGTTGTGTTTGCAGACCTCTCTGTTACCCACAGCACCTTGATAAGCATCTCTGACACTAAAATGATCCATGAAGTCAGGCTGAGGATCGACTATGTTCCCTGCTTCAAAGTCTGCGAAGAACAGCTCTTCACCATCCAGACCGTACATGTTCTCAGCAAAGGTCTGAGTACAACCAGTGACAACAATCTCTTCATGAAGGTCTGAGGAGAAAACAGAGAACCTGTTAGTGTGTGTGTGTGTGTGTGTGTGTGTGTGTGTGTGTGTGTGTCTGTGTGTGTGTGTGTGTGTGTGTATCTTTTATTGTAAAATGAGTCACAAACTCACCATCAGCTGAGACACCGAGGACACAGGAGAGGACCAGGACCAGGATCATCTTCATCCTCTGAGACCTGAAGAAGTTGACCTACCTGAGACTCTGAACACCTGAACCAGACTGAGACTGAGAACACCTGAGCCGGTCTGAGACACTGAGGATCTGAACTGGTCTGAGGAGGACTAACAGGAACTCAGTGAGCAGCTGGCTCTAAAAACTGAACGGCCAATCAGGTTTTGTGACATCATCAGTTACCAGGTAGAGGCAGTGTGCTGCTGCTGCTCTCAGCAACTGTTGAACAGAGAGCTGCAGATCAACCTGATCAATAATCAATCACCTGTTGGTGTCCACCCTTCAAAATAAACTTTTAAACCTTCACTGTCACATGGAGATTTTCAGAATAAAAGTCTTTTAATTATTTTTAAAGTTTCTGTTGAACTGAAACAAACTTTGTAAAAACCCCAGAAGACTAAAACCATGTAAGACAACCTAGAAACAGGTTTTTAGGATCATCCAGATCCACAGTGACCCGACAGAACCAGAACCACACCTCTCTTTATGTCTGAAATAACACCTGTAGAGTTGGATCTTGGTTCTGGGTCTGAGGCTCTAAGAGAAGGACTGGTTTTTGTTGGAGTCCTGAAGTCCTCATCTGACTGACCTGATAGAGAACAGAGAGTGAGGACCCCCAGACCTCAGACTGACTCTGGTTTTTGTTTGTTAAACTGGGACACTTTGACTGTCTGTTTCCTCTTTCTCTGTTCCCCACAAAAACCAGTCTGACCAGTGCTGCCTTCAAGTGTCCCACTAAAACCAGGAGTTTTCAGTGTTTGTGTCTGACGCTCAGGATCAGCTTTAATACTCAGCTTCAGTGAGGACCGTGAGATTTCCTGCAGCACCTGAACATAGCAGCAGCAGCAGCAGTTTGTGGAAAGTCCCCACTGTTTACTTTCACTTCCACCTCAACAGCCAATCAGAGGACGAGCTGCTGGCGTGTCATGGGTCACCAGGGGAAGAGGACTGGTGAAAGACAGCAGGAGAGAGAGGAGGACAGGTGGACTCCATGAGGTGACCTTTTCATCTCATGGGGGGTTTACATATCTGCAGACGTTTCCTGGTTAGTTGTTGGTCTGTAGGTTCGTTGGTTGTTGGTTTGTTATTTGGTTGGATGGTCACTTGGTTTCTCGATTTGAGTTTTGGTTGGTTGCTCTGGTTTTGGATAGTTAATCAGTTCTTTGGTTGGTCGGTGATTTGACTTTTCATTGGTTTGCTTTTTTTAGCTGTTCTGTTGGTTCTTTGGTTAGTTAATGGGTTTTAGTTCATTGGCTGGTTGGTTAGTTGGTCAGTCTTTTGGTTTGTCGCTTGCTTAAATTGTTCTTTGACTGTCAGGTTCGTTGTTTGGTTAGTTGGTTCATATGTGTGTGTTTGTTCTGTGGTTTGTTGGTTTGCATGTTTACGGGTTATTTTGTTGAATTAAAGTCAAAGTCTCGTCTGTAATGGATCTCTACTTACTAAAGAAAACTGATTTTTTTCCCACAAATAAAAACCCTAAATCATTTTTATCTCACATCACAAACTTTCTATCGCAGCATAATGTTGACAGTATAACTACAGAACAAAATGAGTGTGGAGCAGACTTGTGAACGTGATCTCTGCAGACCAGGTGGAGCAGACTCAGGATCAAACTATTAAACCTGAAACTGCTTCAACAACAGAAACACATACCTGACTCAGTGTCCAGTTTTCTGTTCTCACTCAGAAATACAAGCATGTGTTCATGGTCAGGCCTGGGAGCTCCACCCCTCAGACAGTGGTGATGCTGGTATGCAGAGATACTGGTGTGGCAGCTTCACCAGTCTGGAAAGTCCCTGCCGTAATTCTGTACTGGTCTATCAGCCATGAGACTGAAGACGAGGTGGTGTCCTAGTGTGAACAGGAACCAACCTCTGCGTCTGTGAGTGTACGGTGACCTCTCTGAGTGTGTCATGTGTACGGCACCTTCAGCCTGGTGGTTTACATGAAGAGATACTTGAGACCTAAACACAGTGTTAACAGATGTAATATGAAACCACACAGTGACTGACTGAGAGAAGCTTTAGTAAGTATCAGAGCTGCACGATATATCGTTTGAGCATCGTCATCACGATGTACGTGTGAGAGATAGTCACATGTCAGAGCCTGAGGGAATGAACTCATCTAATTTCAAGAGAAGCTGATTGAGATACACTGCATGTGACTCTGCATGAGCTGTGCAGCGATCCACCAATCACATTCGTTCTTTACTCAGTTGCCAATCAGACTACCCTGCCAGCTGTCAATCAAAATTAGAGAGGAGGAAACCACGCCCCTGCACATGGAGTAAATCGCTGGCGCTGCCGGCGCGTGTCCGCTAAGAATTACTTTGGGAACTTCACTCATCACTGTTTAGCCCCACAAATAAGAACTGTATGGGTTTAAAATCGTACATTTACACGGAGCACTCTACTATAAGCGGTGCGCGTTTCTGCGAGGTGTATGCAATCCTCGGTGGGCACGTGTTTCTCAGCACAACATCAACGATTTCAAAATGAGAAACGAACCAAAGAAAACAGCCGAAGATGAAGACTCGTTAGCACAAAGAAAAGACGCGTCACTCACCTTTGAAGATCAATGCTTGTTGACAAAAAGAAAATCAACGTCACTTTTTGGAATTATTTCTGTTACAAGAAGGATGACGTCACTAAGCACCAGTTCTGTGTCGGCAGTGCCTTTCATCAGGGAGAGATAACGAGTCCCAGAACAATTAAAGCTCCAAATATCTCTGAGACAGACAGAAGTCATTCTACTAACATTCACTAAAAGAGGTAAGATCAGAGCAGGTTAACTGTCCTCAAGATCTCAGCAGAAAGTCAGATTCAGATCATCTGGTGAAAATTCCTCTATTTTTTTATATCGTCATGTATATCACAGAGTTGAAAAATATTGCAGTAAGTTTTATCCAATATCGTGCAATTTTTGTAAATATGTCAGAGTCCACGTCCCACCATCACTAACCAGGTACTCCACTGAATGTTATCTTTTATTGTCAGTTACTGTAATCAATAAATATAATAATTAATTTGACTGTTTGGTTGTATGGGAGGTCGTCTTGTTGGTTGGTTGATCAATCAGTAGGGTGATCAGTTATTTGGTTCATTGGTTGGTTATTTTTCAGTTTTGTTGGTTTGTCGGTTGATGGGCCGGTTTAGTTGTTAGTTTTTTGATAGCACAGTCAGCAGGTTGACCAGTTGATGGTTGCAAGTAGTTAAATCAATTTGTTGGTATTTTATGTGAGTTTATTTCATATGTTGGTTTATTGTTTGTTTAGACTGTTTATTGGTAAGTTTGTTGGTTTGCTGGCTGGTATATTGTTGTTTGTTCTGACTTTAAACTGGCAAGTTTTTAAAGTTTGCTGGCTGTTTTTTGATTGTTTCTTGGTTATTTTTACTGTATAGAGGTCAGATTGTTGGTTTGCTGGCTGGTTTTTGGTTGTTTGTTCAGACCTTTTACCAGTAAGTTTGTAAGTTTGCTGGATAGTGTTTAGTTGTTTGTTCTGACTGTTTACAGGTCAGTTTGTTGGTTTGCTGGCTGGTTTTTGGTTGTTTAGACATTTTATCAACAATTTGATTGTTGCTTGGGCTGGTTTTTGGTTGTTTCTTGTTTGTTCTGACTGTTTTCTGGTAAGTTTTTGGTTTGCTGGCTGATTTTTGGTTGTTTCTCAGTTGTTCTGAC